>OZ020274.1:3382105-3458219 GCA_963971205.1 Aethes cnicana | reverse complement strand
CTGCATTCATAATTTATGAGCATTTTATGAGCCTAAAAATGATGTAAAAAAAGACCCACGCTACGAGCAAGTGTGTTGAAAAAAAAGCTGTGAAGTATGTGTCTCATTTTAGACTTTCTTCTGCTTCGTGGTTGGTTCATTTACGCCGGACGCAGGGTATACACAGAACGCCTCATTTTGGCTACGGATGGTTGAAGTTTGACAGAATTTGACAAATGTCAATGCGCCACTGAGAAGCTGTAAATTTTTTAACCATCCGTAGCCAAAACGAGATGTTTCGTGTATATAGAAACCGGGCATTAAATAAAGAACATGCTCAATCAAAATTCGAAGGCTCCTGATTACCTAGGTTGGTAACGGTTACGCGGGCCAGTGATCCACTCTCCATCCCCAGATGAAAAAAAAATACGGTAAGGGCGAATTGGGCGCGAGTTGCGCGCCGGCTAGATTCAGGCGGTTGATTCCGTGGCCATTCTTTATGTAGTACTATTAAATATTCTGTGATGGTGGTGCGCTAGATCATGCAGTTGTAGCCAGCAACTCTGCTACTCTGCTACACCGACGACAAAAGTCGTCATTGCGTTATCCTCGCGGCTCTGTTCGAAGCTGGCTCGAGCGACATTAGTGTGTGCGCACGTTGTGTGTAAATATCATGTTTGTGTATCAGCTTATGTGTTTGTGTGTGAGGGGATGTGTGTCAGTACCTTGCCAGCCGGCAGCTGCGTCTTGACGACGGCCTGGTCGGGCCCCGTCGAAGCAGAGTCACTCTCCCCAATGGAGGAGGCCTCGCGACTTCGCTCCGTATCGTGGCTTTGCTCGGAACTAACCGACTCGACGTCCGCTTCCGCTATGAAAACAAAGTCATCATGATCTCGAATAAATTGTACGCGGACCTGACGACGATACAATGTGCTAGTTTTTCTACATATTAATTCTGACTCGAAATCTCATACTCGAAATTTTGGCCAATTTATTGTCTCTAAATCTATCGCTCTATCTATATCTTCTTATGCACGAATATTAGAAGAGATAGAGAAGGTATTTATACCTTCTCTATCTCTTGATGTAATTTTGCCGTCATAAGGCGCTATATATTACGTTTGAATAGATGCTATAGTTAAGTTACATGGATTAAGTTAATTAAGATATCAATGTTCTTTATGGCAATAAATTTATTTTCTTTCTTTCTTTCTTCTTTCTTAAGTAGTATTTATGTGCTGGAAAGAGAATCGAAAATACAACCTATTATTAGAACTTACCAACTGATGTCTCATGCTCCCCATTGTGTTGCGACTCCGGCGGGCTGGCTACAGAATGATTCTCAATTGGAATAGCGCCCAGCGGATCCACCATTTGCTCCCCATTTTCCTCACAATCCCTCATGAAAGGATTGATTCTCCTCGCCCCAGGCGTCAGCACTGGTGTCTTAGCTTTCTCAAAAGACGTGTCATTAAGTTCGTTCTTCGATTCAACGATATCATTCTTCAGATCCGTAATATCGTTGCGTAGTTCCGTGATTTCGTTGCGCAAGCCCGCCATCGAGGTCTTGGTGCGGCTGAGGTGGGTGTAGTCCAGCGATTTGTCGAAATCCGGCGTCTCGTCGACAGACATGCTCCGGATTGAGAGCGTGTCGTCGTTCGTTAGGTTCGTTGATGATACCGCTTGGGATCCTGTGAATTGTTAATTTCTTACAATTTTACTTCCTTTTATACAAGAAACAGCAGATTTACTAGTTAAACGGAGACAAATAGCTAGAATGTTACTCTCGAAAATGATGATAGGTATTTTACAACATTTCCAAAATAGGTACACGAGTGAATGCCAAAAACTTGCATGGTTAGGTAACGCGCTATTTATCAGCTACACTGCTTATGTCCATAGGTTGCGATTATTTTATCGGTGCGGTATTTTTGCTCCATGTTTGTAACTGATTAAGACGGTTAATAATACCTTTTCAACCCCCTTATATCTGAACCTTAACGTCACAAAGATCAACTCGATCAGTGATAAGTCACAAACTAAGCGTCACTAGAAGTGATATAATTATTAAGGAGATTGTTGGGTCATTTATATGTCGCCTCAAACATTGTTGATCTAGTGACAGCGCTTTGTGTTTTGTCATGGTTCATCAGAAATGCCCGTTGAGTTCCAGAAATTCCAGATTGTTTGGGCGGTGATAGTTTGTATCTTTTCCGGGTATATGATATGACTCTCTAGTTTACTGCGTTTGTGTATGAGGGGTGAGAGGGGGCGAAGTGAAAACGTACCGTAACCACTAGATGAGATCGAGGGCGAGTTTTTGTTGGGCACCCTTTCGCAGGCAAGCTCGTGAAGCGAGTCCAGCGTCTTTGAAGTCGGCAGAAAACCGCGCGACGTCGTCCTTCCGCGCTGTCGCTGTTGGAAGAGATAACTTGATAAAAACTTGAACAAGATTATCGGCAGGTATGTTTGGAGATACTCTGAAGACTGAGATATGTGCTTATAAAGATTTTTTAGACATGGTTTCGCAAGTTCCATAAAGATGTTCCATAAAGTACGCATGTGTCCAGACGTGGGAAATCATCAATTACTTAATGTTGATTCAAGACAAAAACAAATATGAAAATACGTTACAATGACCATTTTCTCGATAAAAAACAGGGGCAGGGGACGCTGCAATATTGCGCAATGACATCATCTACGTACATGCGACCGCGGCGTAGTCAGCGGATCGGCGAGCGCACACTCCGGCTCAGAGTGCGAATCCTCATCGTTCCTCCGCCCTGGCTCCTCGTGAAGCGTCGTCATGCGCTGCTCGAGCTTGCCGCTGGCGGGAGACGCTGTAATATTGCGCAATGACATCATCTACGTACATGCGACCGCGGCGTAGTCAGCGGGTCGGCGGGCGCAGACTCCGGCTCAGAGTGGGAATCCTCATCGTTCCTCCGCCCTGGCTCCTCGTGGAGCGTCGTCATGCGCTGCCCGAGCTTACCGCTGGCGGGAGACGCTGTAACATTGGCTTTAAGTTAGAACGAATAAGGGTTAATAATGCCCAAATTTATTTATTTAAATGTTATCAGCGAATAGTCGTGTCAGTGCTGCGTTAAGAGTGATAGGTAAGTAAAGAAAAATGGTCCAGCGTTATTTCCTTTAGCTTGAAAACCACAGACGGCTGAAGTAGCGTTAGTCTATTCAGAGCTAATTCAGGTCTAATCTGTGCAAAATGGTCCTCATTGCAAAAATTGGCAAAGTGAAAAGGCCACACGGATCAATTTGGTCTAATAGGCGAC
The DNA here is from genome assembly GCA_963971205.1 of Aethes cnicana. Classification (NCBI taxonomy): domain Eukaryota; kingdom Metazoa; phylum Arthropoda; class Insecta; order Lepidoptera; family Tortricidae; genus Aethes; species Aethes cnicana. Next base: position 3,454,950 of record OZ020274.1, on the reverse strand, counting down.
TGAGAACGCTTTTCAAATGTTTCCTTGTACTTTTTTAAACGCATCCAAGTTTAAGAGTTGATTTCGATTCTTTTTTTTTTGTGCAACTAGTTAAAAAAACAAATTTTAACTACCAGCGAAATTAGTCCGTCAATGTCTTTGATAGAACTACTGTAGCTTCTACATCGTGAATGCTACTATTTGGTGAAATGTCCTGTTATAAATATTTAAAACTTATTTAGGTGATAAAATCTAAATCATAACAAACGCCTAGCCTTACTATAAAAGCATAGAAAATACCCAGTGAGTTCTCAGTATGATAATACTGGAATATTATATCGCTACGATCATTTAAGCAAAAACTATAAAACTTATGGCTATTTTGTACACTCACTTAGCCTAGTGAAATATATCTGACAAATTAAAATTACAAGATGAATTTTACAAAATACAATGATTTGATTTCAATATCATGCGGCTTAAAAATGAATTCATGCCAATGTTTTTTTCTAAACTCATTTAATGTTGCAAACAAAAACGAAACAATGTTGTAAACTACCAAATAAATCACTTAAGACGGCTCTACTGTAAAACAGAACTTGTAAAATGAAGCGCGTCATAAACACACTGCAAATTACAAATTAAACTGGGAACTTATTTGCTGACGACATAAAAAAGGAGTGTCCTTACAGAATAAGAGCCCAGTTGTCTAGAAATTCAAAATCCGAACGACATGAGAAATAAATAATTCCAAAACAAGCCACACTAGTGAACCACGTCTAATTCTGAACGTACACTTGTTTGGCGTCTGCAGGCGCAGTGAGTTCAGGTTCAAATTCAAGTTCAAGTTAAGGAACGTGGGCCGAGCTGCAATAAAAACATTAATATCTTCGTCAGTCACTTACCACACATTTTAAGATCAAAATAGAGAACTCTAAAAACAAATTCGTTGACATTTTCTGAATATATGTACACCTGAAGAGATAATTTTTGGAGAAAAATGTATTTATTTTATTTATTTATTTTTATAAAAGTTTAACATGACATTACAGTTAACACCAATGCGTCATGAAACCAAATAAAACTATTTAGGCGACGACACGGCGTGGCTCCGCTGCATCGTCATCTCCAGTGTAGGATTCATAATCAGAAACGAAATCATAAGCATAACGAGACTGATTAAAAAATATCTTTCATAATTACCTCATCAGGTTGAGACTTTACGGAAGGTACTTCAGTCATTTTTAAAATTCTCATTTTTAACACAATTTTCATCATATTTTCAAGGATCTACATACAATTTAACAATTTCCACAAATTCATACGATTAGCATTTTAAATCAATTACAATAATTTACAATGTACTTCTTCTATTGTCCATGCGTCGGTTACATATCTATGGAAGTCATTGTCTTCTTGCATTAGTCTACATTTTCACATGCACATTTTACCTAGCACGACACACAAACCTACACACAAGTTTAATCTCATATTTCTATAGCTACTGTACTCTCTACATATACAAAGACTGCCTTTAAAGTTTTTTACACTATGGACAGTTATTTATACAGTAAAAGTGTAACATTTAGTCTATGATTCTTGGCTGGGATATTTAACCCTAATATTTCTCTATTAGATTTGTCTATTTCTCTCCACTAGGTCAAAGCAATTGTCGCCGATTTCACAGCAATAGATCAACGAAGAGGAAGGGAGAAGGGAATAATCACAGGTCATGCTCGGTCCATGCAAATGAAAGAGACACGCAAACAAACAGGTAGAAAAACACAACGACAGAAGCTCGCCCAGCTCGAAGCGTACAGCTTTATTAATGCTAACAGCCAATACTTTGTGGGTTTAAAGGTTACTCCGTTCGACAAACACGTATTGTTTTTTTTTTTCATGAATCAAGTGGCGTTAGTTCGCCATTTTTTATGATAACACAGATGAATAAATAACAGCCAATCAAGAAAAGGTGACAAATACATTCATGTTATGATTTTGTCATGTTGAACATTCGTCTAACAAATTTTGTCATACAGTTGCCATTCCGAGTCAAGACCATATTATTAGTTTTCACTGTTTACCTGATAGGAACGAGCCTGAAGGTAGCCAGGGACCAAGATATAGAAAACAATGTTAGTTCAAGCCAGGCCAAAGTCTTTTCGGTCCTTTGGAGCGTCTCTAATCTTAAAGGACTCAGTTGAACTTAGGAAAACCAAATTATACGTCACAGGTATTTTTACTGAATTAAAATTAAATGATTACTCTTAATTCTAACAAATTTCAACACTTCCGTTAAGGTTAGAGTGTATCAAAGAAAAGAGACATTTTGAATTCGTATATGATTCAAATTTGAAAAGTGTATTCCTAAGGAAAGTTAAATGGGAGGATAGTAGAAGTAGATTTGAGGACAGAAGACAGAAGAATCATATAAATTATGAGTTATGAGCCATAGCATTGCCACAAAGCAAGTTGTAAAAAAAATGTAATATAGTGAACTTATGAAGTGGATGTAGTTATTATGAAAATAGTGAAAACGATCATATTGTGAGAATGAGTCGCCTATGTTCCATATTTGCAGTATTAAATGGTATTTCTGTTTTTTTTTTAAAGTAAGAAGTGCTAAATCTCCAAGTACCCTTGATTATCTACGTTTCGTGCAGTCGTATGTTTTAAAACTATACTTGTATTACCTACTCTACTGAGTGCACTAGGTAATTCGATTTAACTAAGCACTTTACGTTGCTTTTATATAATATTATTTATTAGTTATTTTCAAAACTTAATACTCTACGTGTATGCAAAAGTTCATAAAACCGTTCAGTAATATTTACGCTAAGAATACTTCAATGCGTGACATGTCAGTGATCTATCATGGGTGACGGAAAATGGTGAATGTATCAGGAAGAGGAATTCTGTACAGTTATGTAAAAATACACTGAAAAAGATAGTTAAGTAGGTTCGCAAGATGAAGGTGCTGAAACCATTTAATTATTACGAGCCACTTCGAGTGGCTCTTACGAATATTTACGTAATCAATCTTTGCATATTTCTTTTTTTTTATTAAAACTATATTTTGAACAATAATAACTTAATAACACAATTGTCATATTTTTTTAATTGGTATATATGTTGTCAGGTTCTGAGTATTAGTATAATATTCCCTCTCTCAGATTAAAACCATATCACCAACAACATAATTCAGAATAAAACTAACCTAAGAACATTTTACTTTAATCAGACTTACCAAGTCCGAACGGCTTAGTGGGCGTGACGACGTCTGGGTCGTTGTGCGCGGGCGCAGCGTAAGAGTGGCGATGGGTCGCGCGACGCGGGTTCTCATCTGCCAAGTCCGCGACGCTACCAGATCGGCCCGAGGCCAACCCGGCCAGTGACTCGAACGACGAGTCGAGACGCATTATCTGTATATAGACGATGTTATTGTTATAGATGACGTTCGACTGGACGTTGTTGGTGAGAGTGAGACATACTCGTATGTTGCTCTCACGCTTACTTACAGAAGCGACTGCCATCTTATAAAACGGCTAATCGACAAAGGAACGGTAAAACTTACTTTGAAATTAAAAAAAGGTATAATCATTGCCAAAATACCTAATAAAAATAAAGACTAAAAGCTACAAAAAGGAAGCTACACCCAACGTCGATGGTGCCACCTCCACTCGATAATATCGCTGAATTCCCAGAAGCAAAACCCAAATGCCATAGAAAAGACGAAATAAGCCTAAAATAATATGACAGAAAGACACTGGCAGAAACTAAAGTAAAATTAATGCCGTGAGAGTGTAACTTGATCACGTTATTATATTTTTTTAATTTATACGATTAACAATCGTTTTATCACAAAGTAATTTAAGTTACACTGCCACAACATATCACTAGAATGTATTAAATTGTTAACATCGACCATGTACCATAGTTAACCAACAAAGTCTAAAAATAATTGGAATAGTAAGTATACGAAGATTACACAGAAAAAGAAGAAAAGGTATACTCCGAAAAAATAAGGAAGCATCAAAACTGCGGCTATAATTTCAAATATTCGAAACAGTGAAAGAAAAACTGTAAACCTCATTTGCACCTAACAAAGTCACTCGCTAACAAAAAAAAATGGTACGAAATGGACTCGAGGCTAATATGCGCGATTTGTGCAAGTTAGCCTACCAACTCCGTTACGATTGCTCATGATTTCACGACCAACGGCACTGACAAGGTTTCTTCCAACACCTTGCGTATGATGCCAAGTTTAGAACTATGTGCTGCTTTGCATCGAACATCTCAATCGCGCAATTGACAACATTCATTCTTTTAAAATGTACATTTTATTAGCTAGTTAGAAAGTTTGAAAAATTTAGAACACGTATTTTTTATTTTTTTCGTAAATCGTAAATTTCGTAGGTACTTAAAATCGAAAATAAAATAACTCCTCATCCTCATTTGTTAAGTCAAAATTCGGCGTAAGTCAAAAATGACGTACGTAACCCTTCTGCGCATAGAATTAGTTCTGCGTAACGCTCATCCATACAGCGTTCTTTAGCGAAAGATCCATGTGACGTCACATGGATGGCACTTGGATTGGACGGCACCCAGTTACCACTAAAACACGATTTTCTCTAAAAGGTAATGAACAAAAAAATCTAAAAAAAGAAAATTGAGTCCTTCAGACAGATACCGAAATGGTTTTACGAAAAACGCCTTACTAAAATTTTTAAATATTGTCAATTGTATCGGGAAAACTCCTCAGCCGCTGGTCGCGCGTACTATTAGACGAGCTGAATGAATTGTTATGGAGACTTTTTTTTTTGCTTTTTAGGAGATTCGTTAGTTTTTCGGAGTGTTAAATGAAATGGGCTAAGGACAGCGGGTCATGCGTCGACTCACGTTGGCTCCCTTTGCCGCGTTCTCTAGCGCCTGCGACAACTGCGCCGGTAGCGACAACACACACGTTAAAAAGCGAACATATGCGTTCGGATGGCGGCGCCATTTGCTTCACAAAACGTTTACGCTCTTCAGAAACGAGTCGAGAACGTTATGTACTTACCTTTTTTAAGGCGGTTAATTAATCAAGATTTTACATTCAAGTACTTACATTCAAAAACACGTTTTGCAAATCAAATGCACTTGTTAAACCATCGTCTGTTAGTTAGGGAAATCTGTCGTGTGGTAAAAAAATAGTTATTTAATAGCTGTATATCTCACAGTCACTCGGCAATTGGCACGGCACTCAATTACGAGAGGTAATAAAATAGTTCACTTTTAAATAGCATAAAGCAAAATACATGTACTTTTTGGTGTGAGTTATACAGCTAACATTTCTATTGACAAGAGACCTTATACATATGTGACAGTTAAGCTTTTACAACAATGATTAATTTGTTAATTCTGTACAGTTAGTATGTTAGGTGTTACAACATTGATTAGCAGTAGTAGCCAACTGTGGTATTTAAAGCTTTCATATTTGCATATTTCCAGTCAAACCTTGCGTCTTCTATGGCTAGTAATGGTTAGTTAAAATGCTAAACAGTTGTACTATTTATTTTCTTATGATTTTTTAGAGGTAAGTAAATGAATGACATATTTTTAACACGCTTTTATTAGGTCGACCTGTATGTAACTAACTATGTAATGGAATCTTGCAAGTTAAATTTGACCCACTTTCCGATTTCCGATTGAGCTGAAATTTTGCACGAATATGTAAATCGCGTGACAATGCAATATTATGATGACGTGGAGCTGATCTGATGATGGAGCTGGAAGGTGGCCATAGGAACTCCGTAATAAAAGTACATAAACCCGAATTTGGGCGCGTTTGATTCGTCTTGAAGGGTACATGAAGGATTTACAAAGAAAAGTACAGTCAGCAATAAAAGCGTGTCCCAAAAATTTTTTTTCTGATAAAACTTATTATTTCTTAGTAAAATCAATTAAAAATGAAAGAGCTTAAACAATGTTTCTGTAAGTATCTTGCTTCAAACAAATATTTAAACCTATGCGAAAATGACTCTCGCTATCAAACAAATAGTAGAACTGTTCTAACTTCAGTGTCGAGTGTCATCTAGTAACGGCGATAGGGTTGAAGTTGCTCACCTGAGAGAAGTTAGGCACGGAAGCCGTTTTGCGCATCGTGATTGGCTGCCCGCGCGCCTGTTCCAACTCCTTCACGGCGACGCTTTGTCGAAGCCGGTCTAGGGTGAGGATGCTTTCCACTGCGCTCACGCCTCGCGTGTATTTCTCTGTAAGAAATATTTCAAATATTTACCAAGATATTACTTTTTGGATCAACGGGCAGACAACTCCGCCGTCACCGCTGCCTTACTATTGCAACACCAAAGAAGTTGACTATCTCAAAGTTAACCTTTCGTATATAGGGTCCAGCAAAACCTTGTGAAGATATTTTATCCCCGTGACATCCAATTGGACATATTTTATAACTCGCAGAATGTTTTTTTCTCATCGGCCAACCGCTTCTTAGAGGCAATAGTAACCGCCAGCTCCATACCAGATGCTAATAAATAATCAAGTTCCAAATGTATAATTCTTATAGATTAGCACGTTAAGTTTAGCTGTAAGTGTTAATTTGTACTGATAATAAGTAAATAAGTTATCGATTCCAAGCATGTTTTTCAGGTTTTTAATATTTTTTTCGAGTAGGTTTTTTTTTTGTATGGGATACAGGTGTCGCTCACACCATCAATCCCATACTGGGCCATACAAAAAAAATTACTGACTCGAAAAAAAAAACCTAAAAAACATGCTTAAAATCGATAACTGATACTACTACTACTACTGCAGCCTATTTGCGTCCTACTGCTGGGCACAGGCCTCCTGCGATAACTGATACTTTGGTTAAAATATCGTCACAACGTTTTGCTGGACCCTGTATAATGTATATCACAAAACAGTAGTGAGTTGGAGCCTCCTCGTTATAGGACTGTCGAAAACCATGAAAAAATTAATACAAAAGCATGTCAAAATTTTGGCACAGACCTGGGTTACATACGATTAGTTATTGAAGTTTATGAAGAAGATTACTAGTATTGTAGCCAAGTGGAATCTACCCTAAGATTTAATAATTAATAGTTTGCATTAATTTATTTAATTACTTTTCTTTACGATCTAACTTTATTGGAAATGCTCAATAAACGCTATGAACCATTGGATGCAAAGAAAGAGTATATCTCTCTCTCGCTAAGGCCTTACCGATATACGTCTCTCCGTCAGCCGCGCTGGAATCTTCCCCCGTTGCGGCGATCTGGGCTAAGCTCTCTCTTTCCTCCAATTCTTCAGAGGCTTTCGGTATGTTAGAGACCACTTCGTAAGTCACGCCTGTTTGGGTCAGCTGATCCACTCTGAAAAATTGGTTGATTAATAACATGTGTTTTTTTTTATCCTAAATTAATTACGTTAATACAGCACGGCCGTATCAAAAGCAATCCGTTATAGTGTATGTAATAATAGAGGCTCTTTTAGAATACGCTTATATTTAGGTACATCTATTTTTTTTTTTTGACAGTCCGAATTATTTAAGTTACAGAAAAAGGTTTTTTATAAGGCATTAGTGAAATTATTACTTGACTACAGCGACGACGAGTCAACGAAGGCGAGAAAAGTATGATAAAAAATCGAACTCGCGCATTTATCAGATACGTCTTCACGCCAGTGAAATTAGAACATGTACCTACTGCTGTTAATTTGGTTTAAGTGATATAACTTTCTTGCTAGTGAATTATTCCGTCGTCGTAAAATATTAATTAGAAATGAGTTACTTGGTTAGTCACAATAATAATAATAAATCGACGCCACTACTTACTCGAGCATGACTGACCTGACAATTTTCTTGCGGATCCTGTCAGTGAGGCTCTGCCGCTTGTAAATGTTGAGCCCGAGCCGCTTGCGCAGTATGAGATCCATGGGCGCCGGGTGCGATAGCCTTACGGTCGTCTTTAGTATCAGGTACACGCGTTCGTTAGCTGCAATAAAAAGTTACATTTAAATATGTCAACAACCAAAAATATATATCATTTCAAAGTTTTTTTCGAATTCCATATTGCCAATTTGGTTTACAATTTTTCACTCCATAATTCAAAAATTGTTTTTTTTTTCCACTATATTCTCTATATTGCAAAAGTTAACCTCTATATCACAAGGATCTATATCCAACCCCACACGGCTATGCCCTCTCAAATAATTTGTTTCATCCCTCAATTACATGTATGGAGGATGCCATCGAGGAGGAGAATATCGCACTGCATCATTTACATTTACATTTGAACACACCTACGTACCAAATTTCTACCATTTCATACAGTACCCAGTCTCTCTTAGTACAATGGCTGTGATATGGACGGAAGGACGGACATGACAAAATCATAACATAATAGATCCGTTTTTTTACCATTTGTCTACAGAACCCTAAAAGCTTGGCCACTGTCCAACTTACCTTCAGTGATCCTGTTGAGTTTTTTTTTTATACCAATGGTATAAGCAAACAAGCGCACAGCCCACCTGATGGTAAGTGGTCACTGTGGCCCATAGACACCGAAATGCTATGATCCCACATTAAGAAACCATAAGATCTCGAATGCGTTGCCTACCCTGAGGCCTAAGATGGAATGCCTCTGTGCCAGAAATTTCACCGGCTGTCTTAACCCCCTACCGGAACACAACAGTGCGAGCACTGCTATTTGGCGGCAGGTTAGCGGGGAAAGACGGTGGTACCACCCCGGACACGGACCTGGCCCCGGGTCCTACCACTAACAAAAACCTTTACCTTCAGTGATCCTGTTGAGGTCTTACCTTCAGTGATCCTGTTAAGGTACTGCGAGTCGTGTATAGATGAGTCCCAGGACGCGATGGCGGAGACGTCTTTGTCGTGATGATGCAATATCTGGAGCTCGTAGAACTTGTTGCCGTGTTCCTTTGGCAGGATGGAATGGAGGCCAGCCACTGTCACTTCCTCACCCGAGGGATGCGTCGTCAGGTCGTCTGCTGATGAAGGGAGGGAGAGGTTATTATGGGGGAGTCTTGAGACGAGGATGAATAGCTACGAAAGTTGAATCACATCGCCATATTCATTATTTACCCTACATTCCACTGTTGGTCATGTGTAAATCATGACTAGTAAAAAAATCCGCCAAATTTAACGATACAAAAATATGCAAGATCTTGGTGTGCCTATAAAATTCTCCTAAAATTAAACATTCATAATCGTTAAACCCCACAGAGACCCAATTTCATTCTGAAAATTGACCCGTGAGTCAAATTCAATCATTTTTCCGCCACATGCGGCCATTGATCTATAATAACATATGAACGAACAGTGCCTAACAGAATATGTCAAAATATATGGAGCAAACTGACATTAGAAAATACGTTCCAATATAACGCCTATGTGTCAAGATAAATATTTTATACAAAAGTAAATCTAATACTATAAGACTTAAGTGTCAAATTTACTGAGCGCCAAACGGTTGCCCCAGATGTTCGGGCACCCGTTTTGACGGGCCATTTTTCTCATATCTCTTGATCAATACATGCGGCCACTTTTACACGTCAGAAAATTAAAGGAATCTACAGGCATCGGCACGGAACTTCAGCGGTGGCCTTCGATGCGCAGAAGTAGAAAATAAGGTCTCATCGGCAGAATGGCGCGGGACGCAGTGAGCGCTATGCCATGCGCGCACGCTTATGGACCCTCCAGTCGTAAACATGCGCATAAATCCCAATTACTTTCACTCGCCGCTCAAGATCCGTGCCGCGACCTATGCTAGCCAGCCAAAAAAAATATTAATTTGAAAATAATCATTCTTAGACTATAAAAATCGACTTGATACTGTATATCTGTCTTACGATTGAGATCGAGGAATAACACAGGAATGTGCTGTTCCATGCCCGGTGGGGGGCTCCAAGCGGCGGGCGCACCGGGAATAGGGCTGCCGGGGCTCGGCACCAGCACCTGCGATAACAAACCCATTAGGTACTTCCAAAATTCAATCATTTATTCAACGTATTCAACGATACCCCACATGTCATAGTCGACTTTTTATTTTATTTTACAATATGGCGTCTGGTGGCCGCCATTTTGTTACTGTTAGCAGTAGGGGGATCAACGGGAGCCGTCGAATCGGGCTACCCCGTGATTGATTCACGCACGTCCCCCCCCCCCCTCGCTCGTCTCCGCCTGGATCCTGGAGCCGCTACTGACAGCATTTGGTCGAACTGTGTTGGGAACTCACCCGTCCATGTAATGAAAACGAAAGTCACAAAATGAACTCTGTATTGAAAACCGCAACGATCAAAAGACTAATTTCTACTAGTACCCATTTAGTATTGCTATTCGCTAATTCTAAGCATAGAAAAATAAGGTAAACTTAGAAGGTTGTCCACCTTCAAACAAATCAGCGTACGCCGAAATAAGTGTTAAATGCGATAATAGATGTCGCTGCCTAGGTAGCCTGCATATAAATTTGAACAACATGAGCAAGATGTAGACGGCGCTGTACAGGCGAAGTATGAAAATTTGAAGCGCCCTAGCTATTTCCGATGCCTGCCGCAATGTAGGGAGATTGACAGTCTAATATAATTACCTTGTCTCTATTCTAAGTCACTCACCGCATTCCTTTCTTCCGTAAGCGACACCCACTGCTCAACTAAAGACTGCTCGCGCTCGTTGTCCCGCTCACTCTTCATTGATGGCGACATGTTTACTAGTTTCTGCAAACGACAATACTTTTGAACGCAATTAAATACTACATAAAGCACTGCAAATAAGACGAATAACCAAAGCTTCTAAGGCACTAGAAGCTTTAGCACCGCGAAGAAGATTTTCATTAACAATTTAGACATGACTTCTTTACGATCAGGCCGATTTTATGATTCATGTTCTATAATTTCACCACAATTTCACAGATTAACAGATCAAATCGTCAAGCTTTTGGAGCGTAATTTTGGCGCGCGTTACAGAGTATATGGTTTTTCATGTATTAAGTGAACAAAAAAAAATTTTGGGTACGTTATGAGCCCGCTAGTTGTTTTAAATTATTTGAAAAGAATAGGCAACATCCCTTTTGCGTTTAAACAACTTGGTTTTAATTATCCTTGTCATACGGAAGAGGGTTGACTGTACCTGTAACTGAGCATGTAAGTGCTGCCGCCGCCTCGCTAGCGCTTCGCTCCACCTTTCTCTAAGTACGGCCAAGTCTTCTTCTTGATACGAGTCCAATGGTTTCTGGAGACGCGACCTGGATACAGATTTAAGTTAATCTAAGAATCACTGACAGCTTACTGTGCGTGTTAAGGAATGCCAGAGTATGGTTAGACTTTCAGCATAAGGAATACTTGCCTGGGTTGCATCAAAAAGGTTACTAGCTAGCTTTCTATACCGAAACGTCATAGTATCCATGGTGAAAATCCGGCAGTCATATTTAACGGACGTTAACTTTTACACACTTTAACACCCAGGCTAAGTCCGCAAAAGAGGTAGCTATTAAAAAAAGGTCTATCAATTTCACATTAGGTCTCCACATAACAAGCGAACAAGTGATATCATACTTCAGAGGCTCTTGTCCAAACGGTACATAACGACAGTGAGCTTCCATTTACTATTTAGCGAGATACAATATCAGTGTTATATTGTCCTATCAGTGATACACGATCACTCTATTTAGAGGTATGGTATAATACTGAATAGGCAAAAAATGTACTCTTATTCAGGGATAGAGACGCTCCGTCCCAGATCTTTTTTTGGTCGCTAAATATTAGTCGGTAACAAGCTATCAAAGTTTCGTAATGGTTTCGCAACATAGCGAGTGCGTGCGTTGCGGTTTATATGTGGGTAACAGCACACGGCGGACACGGGCTATAAAAACACGATCTCGAACACAATACGAATGAAGTGTCAATGTTTGCGTGCGAGGACGTCTCTGTGTGCGTGCTAGGACGTCTGTACACTTGTAAATGTCTGTGTACTACTACGCGGGCCAACGATTCACTCACCATCTCCGGATGAAACAAATGGTAAGGCGAGTTGGGCGCGAGTTGCGCGCGGGCTACATTCAGGCGGGTGATACCATGGCCATTATTATTAAATTTTCTGTGGTAACAGTATTCACACAATTTGGCCAGAAAGTGTTTCTGTAACTTTTTGTAATCGTATCCCGATGTACCGTTTCGAGCAGAGCCCCTGGTAATTTATAAACCGTAGCATTATCGTTATACTTCAAAAGACTATCCAGATGTCGTTTACCTCACACTGACGGAGCCGACTTCGACACTGACGATGTTCTGGCAGATGATGGGCAGCGTGCCGGAGTTGAGCGCGGGCCGCACGCGCACGCCCAGCCGCCGCTGCTGCCCCTGCCGCAGCTGGTACACGCCGCCTGTCACCATGTCTGGCCGTTGCAGCACCTGAGCGGGAACAATATTGGCCATTGTTATTGGTGATTTAATCTACATAGTTAATAGAGAAAATACCAAAATATCAATAAAAAAATTGGTTGTCTATAAAGTCGGTTTGCGGACGATAATTTTATATGTGATAACGTCACGTAACGCTACAACGCAATTGCAACGCAACGCAAACACTTCTATTACTGACATGATTGATGACAACGCACAGCCGAAAGTACTGGTCGTACAGCTGAAATTTGTCATGTAGGTTCCTTGGGAGTGTAGATGGCGCTGTACAGGCGAAGTATGAAAAGTTGAAGCGCCCTGGCTATTTCCGATGTACTCCATAGTAGGCCGGGAGATCCTGACACTGAATTCCGAACCATTTGTACCAGGCTGGCGAGTCTACAGGGGTATAATTACGTAATGACGAAAAGGAAAATCATGGTCATAGCGCCAGTACCGGGGGCCCAATCGCGTGAGCGTTAATCGAACGTGTCGCATAAATTACGAAAGTCGAACGATTTGTACCACAAAAAATCTTGTATTTTCCGATAGTCGATGAAAAACGAAGTAGGCGATCGCGTAATGCCATACTTCTCCGGCGCGGCCTACATCCCGCCATACCGACGAAAATATGTTAATTAAAAACCAAAAATTGAACCATTTGTAACAGGCTAATTTTTGCACGGATAATCATCGTCGAGTAGCCATTCACGAAAATCAGTATGCCATACTTTTTCGACGGGGCCAAATGGCCGCCATACCGCTCCAAAGATGTAATTTATTTTATTTTGCAGAACGATTTGTACCACCCTATATTTTTTTTACTCGTTCTTTGTATGATCATAAATAGAAGTCTGATAATGCCATACCTGTAGGAGGCGGCCTGCGTGTACAATAAATGGTGTCGTGCTATACGTGTATATTCAGATACGCTCGGATAAAACGAAGAGTTTTTCATATTTAAATAGAGAGATTTTCATATTTAAATCTTACATTAGAAGGACAACCTTCACATAAATCAGCGGACGGTCGAAATATATGTAAATTTGATGGCGCTGCTTAGCGAGCCTGTATGAAAATAATGAAGCGCTACCTGGATATTGTAAGCATACAGACAGAGTAACGCAAGTTACGATGTACACCGCAATGTTAGGAGATTGTCAGTCTATATAAATTACTTGTCACTGGTAAAACTTACCTCAACAGGTGCATATTCCCCCTGGTCATTCAACTCATGTATTTCCACCCAGAGTTCGATCTTGCGCGTGAGTTCGGCCCAACGGTCCGCCAACGACCTGGCTTTAGCTAGTTGCTGCTGCTCGACCTCCCAGTTGCCGCGGCCGCGGCTGAAGCCGGCAGATCTGTGGCCCCACACTTCGATGGAGAGGGCGCCCTCTGTGAACGAAATATGCAGTTAATAAAAAGTAGGTTTAAGATATTGAGGAACGTTTTGTTATTCGTTGTTTTAAAGTTAGTGAGAGGTAGTGCCATCCACATGAATCTCCATCTATCCAGGTCTCACAGTTAGGAGGGTATGCAAGCAAAGGGAAATAATTGAAGTCGTCGTTTCAGATTGGAAAAAATTCTATCGTATGTCTGGATGTTTTCCTCCACGTATTTGTCAACTGATTGCAGTGAAATTTTGTGAGCAGAGTCCAAACTTATATAGATTTTTTGTCCGTTCAGTTCTTAATAAAATACATATGGAGAAAACAGTTTTAAGCTTTGAAATATAGACTCGCGAGGTCTATAGCTCACAGAGCCACCAGTTATAAACTTTGCCAATACTTATATTCAAGGTTGGCAACACATTACAGCATTTGTCGCGGCAACCACTTTCCATCAGGTGCCTTCTTCGCTTCACCAAGAACCATGAGCCACAAAAGTTTGAGATGACCACGTTTTCGATTTCCTTGCAGACTGCAATGCATTTGAGATAAATGGTCATGACTCACCAGCGCAGTGGTCGACTAGCTCCTCAGTCAGCGGCAGGGTATGATCCTGCACGTGGTCGAAGCGGAATGCTTGAGGAGGCTGGTGCCTTGGTGACGCCGGCGCTGGCGGCGTGTCAGCGCTGACCCTGGGTGGCACCACCACCGCCTCGGCGCCGCCCCAGATGGAATACTGGCAGAACACGAAGTGGGACAACGATGGGGGCAGGCCGGTCGCTTGCTTAATTGCTACGCGGATTGTCACCTGAAAGCGAAGACTCTGCTGTCAAAGCTTTTACTTCAAACGAGCTATCTACATATTTCGATCACGGACCGATCTCAGAAACGGCTCTTATAATTTGGACAACATTTGCGATGTAGGGGTTTCTTGTGGCGATGAAACGATCGCTAGGGCTCATTTCGTCTCATTTTCCAACGGTCGACAAATCCATACTAATATTATAAATGCGAAAGTCACTCTGTCTGTCTGTTACCTCTTCGCGCTTAAACCTCGAGATCGATTTAGATAAAATTTGCCATTTGGTATAGAGATAGTTGGACTCCCAGGGAAGGACACAGGCTACTTTTTATCCCGGAAAAACAAATAGTTCCCACGGGAACGTTATAACCGAAATCAAACATGAACCCAGACGGACAATCACTAAGAAAAGAAGTAAAAAAAGTTTGCAAAAATCTCAAATGGCCATTAATTTGCGCATTTTACCTGCTGAGTAGCGGGATCGACTGGATCGTCCTCATCCCTCATGTCGCCAGAACTGTCCGAGGCCGCTTCGCAGATCCTATCTTGGGGGAATTGTCCGGCCACTCTGCTGATCTCCACCTGAAGAAACCGGTTCATCTTTATTCTATCTTCTAGTAGGTTAATACAAACATTAATTCTCAATAATGAGATCAACGACTCTCTAACGGTCTTTATTGAGACAATGATAGTGAGAACGTGTTCGATCCACAGTCAACCGTCACAAATAGCAAACCAACTTAAGTTCAGGCGCTTTAAGATCTGTCTATTCCAATTTATATTAAAGTAGCCAACCAGTATTGTCTCTCATTTGGAACTTGATTTGATATTTAAGCGACAATGTACTATTGTGATTTTTGATGTTAACTAAGTGTTAATTATAAGTACAAGACCTTCTAGTGATGAGAGGCGGCCTGTTCCTAGCAGTGACATTGACATTATGTCAATCCATACATTGTGTCAATATGACACAATGTATGGATTGACAAACCTACGATTAAACCTACTACCAAACTTATTTGCCAATGATTTCAGAAACAATGTTAAAAATATTACCTTAAAATGTAAGCAGCCTCTGTTGACAGACTTAGCATATTGCAATGTACCAAAGGTTGCAATGAGAATGAGTAAAGCTACTAATGAAACAGTATTCAATATAATTAAGAAACTTAATGACAGAAAATGTCCTGGAAGTGACAAAATACGTGCCTCTGATCTGAAATACATTAATGATAGCATAACACCAGTTATAACGCACCTAATTAACAGATGTATCTCAACCTCATTGTATCCTGATCAGCTCAAGGTGGGTGTGGTCAGGCCTATATATAAGGGTGGCTCACACAATGATACAAACAACTACAGGCCTATCACTATTCTGCCATGCATAGATAAAATAATTGAGAGGTACTTTGGTAGAGAAATAAATAACTTTTTAAAACAAAACAATATTATAAATTCACACCAATATGGATTTCAAAAAGAGAAAAGTACCTCCCAGCTATTGTTAAATTTTGCTGATATTGTTAATAGTCATATAAACGAAGGGAAACATGTTTTGACTGTTTTCATAGATTTTAGCAAGGCTTTTGATACTCTATCATATCAAACGCTTTTTTCAAAATTGGAACAGAATGGGATCCAGGGACCTTTGCTTAGTTGGTTTAAGGACTATCATTACAACCGCTTCACATCAGTGAACATTAACGGGTTGCTTAGTGACCATTTGTTGACAGAAGAAGGCACAGCGCAGGGTTCTATAATCGGACCAACTGAGTACCTTTTATATTAGGTCCTTACATATGAAATTGGCGTTTCATATGGCAGAAATGAAAACGATTTTTTTTTATGAAACTATTTTTTTATTTAGTCAAAGTATGTACCATGGCTATCTATGCACTTTTGCCATCTCGAAGGTAGTTCATTGATTCCTTTACTAAAAAAAGTGTGTGAGCGAGAATCAATAAAATCTTTGAAGGCCGTTTGGACAGCCTCGTGAGAATTGAATTTTTTTCCTTGCATGAAGTTGTCCAAATTCCGAAAAAAATGGTAATCAGTTGGAGCAAGGTCCGGGGAGTATGGTGGGTGTCGAAGACATTCCAGTCGCAGCTCCCGTAGTTTTGCGGCCGTCAAACGTGCCGTATGTGGTCGAGCGTTGTCCTGAAGCAGCAGTGGGCTAGATCGATTGACCAGTCTGGGTTGTTTAATGGCTAGCTTTTCCATCATCGTTTGCAATTGTTGACAATACACATCAGCCGTGATTGTTTGCCCAGATCTTAAGAAACTGTAATGGATGACACCGGCACTAGTCCACCAGACACTTACCAGTACCTTTTTCTGAGTCAACTTTCGTTTCGGGCAGAATTTGGCTGGTTCACCTGGGTTCAACCATTGTGAAGAACGTTTCCGGTTGTCGTACAAGATCCATTTTTCATCACAAGTAACGATACGATTCAAAATGCCTTCATTATTGTGCCGGTTGAGAAGTGAAACGCAACACTCGACGCGTGTTTCTTTGTTTGCGTCGCTCAATTCATGCGGTACCCATTTTTCAAGTTTTTTCACTTTTCCAATTTGTTTCAAGTGAATCAAAATGGTTTTATCACTCACACCGAAGCCTGCCGCTAACTCTGACGTGGTTTGCGATGGATCTGCTTCCACAATTGCTTTTAATTCTTCGTTATCAACTTGTGTCTCCGGCCGTCCACGAGGCTTGTTCTGTAGGTCAAAATTTCCAGAACGGAAACGTTGGAACCAATAACGTACCGTATTTTCTTTTGCAGTAGCTTCCCCATACGCATTGTTAATCCTACGAGCCGTTTCTGCAGCACTAGTGCCGAGGTGAAACTCATATTCGTAAATATAGCGATATTTTAAGTTCTCCATATTGTGAACAGAACGATGTGAAAGAAAAACAAATGACGCGATAACAAATAAATTTCGTAATTCGAACACAGAAATACATGGTCTTAAATTTGAAATAAATTTGAATTTGGAATTCCTAGCCGAACGCCACATATTTTGAATCAAAGTTGCCAGTTCGCCAAACGCCAATTTCATATGTAAGGACCTAATATGTAAATGACATGTGTAACATATTCTCAGATTTTTCAGTATTCCAATTTGCTGATGATACTTGTCTGATGTCAGCGAGCACAGACATCTTAGCAGCTCAAAGTAACTTACAAAATAACTTTGATAAGTTGAGCAAATGGGCTCATGATGCTGGGCTTGTCATCAATGCCAAAAAAACTAAGCTAATGTATATATCATCTGCACATAAAAAGAGAACCGTTACACCAACTCTGGTAGCTCATGATCATTGTTGCATGCATGGAGGAAGTACTGATGGGGCCTGTAGCTGTTCAAAACTTGACCTTGTCTATGAGCACACCTACCTTGGACTGATCATTGATGATAGATTTAAGTGGAAGCACCATATAGATGGAATATGTAAGAAACTAAGAGTCATACTAGCAAAATTATCAATTTTAAAATTTAAAATTCCTTACTTCACTCTGAGACTTATGTACTTGTCCCTTGCTGACTCTATAGTTAACTACAGTATTAGTACATATGGATGCACATATAAAACATACCTAGATAAAATTCAAACACTACAACTATCAATTCTGAAAACTATAATGCCTAAAAAAATTAAAGTTCAATATAAAAATAATTATTTTAAATTATTCGGTTTTTGTAGGGTCCTAAGTATACATGATAAAATGAAAATTCAAATTATAAAAGACAAATTTAGCCAAATTAAAACACTAAAAATAAGAACACGTAATGATTGACTAAGGGAACTAGTGTACTTATCACCCTACATTTTACCTAGCTATAAGAATATATATGGAAAGTGCACCTCAGACTTTATGCTACCTCACATACTTAACCAACTACCACTAGATATTGTAAAAAAATACAGGAAGCAAAAAATGTTAATACATGTGTAAGAGTACTTAAAAAATATTACATGGATTGCTATAACACTAGTACCGAAAATGAATCCTTCAATTAAGAAATATAATTAGTCTCTAACATATTTTAAGACGCGACTGACTCTTGCAAATAAGCCTAAGGAGGCTTCAGCAAGCGTAAAGAAATTTTGTAATAGTTATAAGTTTTTCTTTTATTTTGAATAAATAAATGTAAAAAAAAAAAATGTAAAATATTTAACGAGCGCTGTTAAGTTAATGAGACATACGTTTATTAATATGCTGCTATGGTGATGGTTACCTGTAACCTGCCAGCGACCTCTCCCTGCTGGCTGATGATGGGCGTGTGGTAATCCAGGGTCACGTCATGGAACAATGCCTCCAGGAAAATGTTCGCAACGCCGATAAGATTGTGGTTCTCCTGCGACTCGTAGAACGGGTCGATCAGCTTTTCAGGCGGTGGCTGGAACGATCAAATAGTTAATATTTAGATTTAGTTTGGATACTAGGCTCATTTCATTTGTGTTATCAGCGAGCTTTTATTCACGATTCATCTGTAGGGAATTTAACACTATATTTCCAAAGCCCCTTTTCCAGGATACTTTTAAATCCTTTGCGCGAAAACGGGATTCCCGGGATTACGGGATTTGTGGGGTTCCCGGGATTTCTATCCCAAGTCCTCTTCCGGGGTCCCTCTAATGAGTTTCCGGGATTTTCCGGGATTACAAACTATCTGTTTGCCAAATTTGCCAAATTTTAGCGTGATTCAGCAACAAACACCCAAACATCTAACCATCCAAACACACAAACTTTCAGCTTTATTATATTAGTATAGAAGTTAGATAAGATGTTTGTACTGGAGAGTGGAGAGTATACCTCGTCGTTCTCGTCTTGGTTGCGGCGCCACTCGTCGTACATGTCCCGCATGTCGACCAGCTTGTTCTCCAACTTCTCCATCGACCACACCTGCCCGCCGCGGCTCGGCCGCCTCACCATGATGGCCGGTTCGGACACGAACGCACCGCGCTGAAATTAAATGGACATACATGACATTTAACAAGTATTTTTTTTAGTTCGCAATGGTAAATAGGGGACGAGTGAGAGCGAAACTCTCAGTATTAGATGTCAAGAAGTCCGTATTCACTTGACGTTTATACTTATATCATTGGAATGAATCAAACTTGTTTCCATAGACTATTTTACAATATATCTTGAATTAAAAAATCGTCTATTTTTCCGAAGTTACAATTTAGGAATAGTCTAAGCAAGAGTGAGTAGGCGACTATTGATTCAGTGAGTTACTTCCTCTCACTTTTCTATCCAATGAAAATGCAAAAGCGCTCTCATTCGTAACGTTTAATTAATCAATCGACGGTACAAATACCTACTCGTACCTACCTCTCTCTCGTACGCCGAGTTCCTATATCCACAAAACGCCTCAAATTGCGCAAATGTCAAATTTTGACCATCCGTAGCCAAACAGAGGCATTTTGTGGATACAGAAACTGGGCTTAAATCTTTGACTTACAGTGAACTATATCGCTAACGAACTCACCTTTCTATTCGGACTCAGATTCTGCGGCGGGATCTGCAGAGTGACGCTAAACCGGGTGTTCCTTCTCATCTCTTCGGCGAGGAAGTTGGCTTCTTGCACCAGCGCGTTAGCCCTCAATATATCAGCCTTCAATCTGCCGAGGGAGCGTTTAAAGGTGTCGTCGCGTTCCGCGGCCCAGCGCTCCACTCGCGCCGCCGTGGTCGGCGTGCAAGCTGTCATTTTACCTGCAAATTTATATAATTTTCACGATTAGGTACATATAGAGGCATTTTAAAGTAAGTCCATGCTATTGGACTAAACTAGAAAGCCTACCCGGCGGTTAGGTATAACTAGTTTTTGCAAGAGAAAGTGTGAAATTTCTGACAACAGAGACACTGACAAAGATAAAACGCATAAAAACTCTGGAGTGTGGAATCGTGACGTCAGAATTATACTAAAACCCAAACCACCTCGTGGTGAGAGGAGGCCTGTGCCCAGCAGTGGGACGCAAATTGGCTGTAGTAGTAACTAGTAGTAGTATACTAAAACATGCCTTATTGTGAATTTTGAAAAGCGTATATTCGTCAATTTTGGTTTATACGTAACAAATATTTTTTTGATAATCTAACTGAAGGACTTCTAGCCTATTGCGCATCATACGCGCAGACTTACATAGGTGACAAAGATGCATCCATTTTACTTCAGTCTTGAGCTTATATTATTAGTAAGAATTTTACATTATTTTCATTTTGAGCACTTTTAAACACGATTAGGTTTATATAGAAACCTACCTAATTTGAGAGGGTCGTAAGAGTACGGCGGATATGGTGTAGTCGGCGATAGGATATTTCTGAGCTGCTGGAACTGCCTCTCGTACTCTTGCCTCTGCTTTTCTAATGCCACTGAAAAATAATAAACATTAATCATTATAACACCTCTTTCTAAACAAGGACAATATCAAGATTTTCATTTGATTTGCTTTAATGAAATTATTTATCAATTTAGTTACCTTGTTTGTCTTCTTCGTGTTGTTTCTCTAGACGCGATATGGCGGTTTGGATGGGGTCATTGCTCAGTTCGTTCAACATTATCTCGTCCCGAGCGAAGTTGTAGTCGATCGGCTGCGCAGGAGTTTGAGGTTCAGATGCAGCCGCTGAAAAAGGATATACAATACTATGTTAAAACGTTTTTGAACCCATGATCGAACATTAAGAAGCATCAAAACGGTGACGCTCCTCGATAAACAAAAGAAATGCGTTACACGGCAATATTTTCTAGAAACGAAACAAAAATGCATCACAAATCCAAGATTATTGTGAAAAAACAAAAGAGGGGCGCTTTAGAACACATTTTCGTAAAATCTTTATTCAAAAACAAAATCGCGCCGACAATAGATTATGCTCATCAATGGTGATAATGATGATGATTTTGATTATGGTGATGTTCTTAATCATGGGCAAAAGCGCTACGCCGCACATGTGTCATGCTGTTCGACGTTCCAGTTGCCTTCAGTTGACCCAGTAGTGATGCTTGTCCCCATAGTATACGATCCGTTGACCGCCGGCTCCATGTGGAGTCCTCTTCGCCTCCACAGGCAGTGGTGGGGCATCTTACCTAACAGCCCGCCATAAGTCCCGAAGCAGCTCCGTTGCATTCCATCATGAAATACCGATTTAGAGTCTTGAAGATCGACAAAGAATTGAAGCCTTGTGGTGATGATCTCTTCACCAAACAGTCTGAATGTCTTTAGGTATTTGTTCAAACAGGACATACCAGTGGCCTTCGGGCAGTTGACCCTGAAGAAGTGATGGTTTCCCCACAGTATCCGGTCGGCGTGTCCGAGCGGCACGCGTGCTGTGGCCGGGGCGCCGTTGACGAAGCACCGCGCAGCGCCCAAGGGCTCCATATGGAGACTGCCGCCCTCCACTTGCAGGATGCAATGGTGCGGCTGGATCCCCAGGCCGGACAGCTGGATGTCCGCGGAGCTGTCCGCCCCGACCAAAGTTCGGTCCTAGAAACGAAGTCACGCATTGAAAAGTACAATTTTAGAGAACAAGATAATAGAGAGTTGACTGTATTCGTTGAATGTGAGAAAGAGATGCAAAAATTTAGAGGGCAAAAAGACGCCATGCTAATAAATATTTATGTACATACTAGCAGCCCGTCCTGGCTTCACACGAGGAGCAGAGCAACAGATTATACACCAAAACCTTCCTCATAAACCCCTCTATCTATTAGTTAAAACCGCATGAAAATCCATTCGGTACTTTTCTGAGTTTAACAGGAACAGAGTGACAGAAGCGGTGGAAGACTCTATTTTATAATAAGTAGTTATAGTGATGTTGGTACACGACGATGGCACATTTTTCTTTACTGTGAACGCTTTATATCGCTTTTGCTATGATTATTCTGTGGTTTAGTGCCAATTAATTCACTATTTGCTGAACGAATGTAATGTCTTAGACATCCGAAATGCTGAATCTACATTACAAACAAGAAACACCACTGATATTTCCAATACTGAACTTGCTAAGTGGCAGTCTGTGCTAAGCTTTATTTTATTAATATTTCCACAGAAGACTAACGGAACATCCAAGTTTGTATCAGAACTCGGTAACGGGCTACTTAGTTTATGAACATTATAACTAGCTTTGCTTGACTTAGCTAGCTATGAAATTATGGACCTAACTACCGTGAACTAGATTCTTGATAGCTTGAAATTATAAACCTCTTTAGTTACCCAGGAAAATTACACCTACGCGTACGATTTTCTCAAAGTAGATACAAAACCAGTGGATCCAGTATAAAATGGTGTTCTTACCTTTAGATAATACACTAGCAGTTCGTTGAGCGAAGGATCAGCGTTCAGATTGACGAGGTAATATTTGTTCTTTTCCACTTTGATGCCGCTGGCTTGTACGCTGATGCCCATCTTCTCTAACGCGTGTTGGCGTTCACTTTGTATTCGTCCTGGAAATTAAACAACAATAGTAGTTACAGTAGGTCTTCGGTAGGTATTTAACCGTGTTAATATGCGGTAAAGAAACGTACCGGTTTCGACCAGTTTTTCCTCCCATGTCCTGGACATTTCCTTCATTAAATGCTCGCTCTGAGCTAACTGTTCGTGGACATCGTCACCCACGGGGGAACCCTGAAATTATTGAAAAAACATAAATTAATTAATCGCTTGGAATAGTATCTCAAATGTATGCTTATGAGTAGGTAATTTTTACAGTATGTACCTACATAATCTTAAGGGACGGTTTACTGAAGGAAAACCGACCGGTAAAATTATAGAGATACTGGAATTTAAGAAAATAGGTACCTACTTATGTAAAAGTAGCTTATCATCACTGACACGAAATTGCAGTCTTTACGCACCCAAGAGACCCACAGATTTTAGATGTACCTATCATGTCAGAGTCGCTATAGTTAGTCTAGTCTAGCACTATAAGAGACTTTACCATTACTATGGCAATTTTGAGCATGGCCCCCATTGGTGATGGCTTGATTTTGGCTTGGCTTGATTTGATCCTCTTCGCGCGGTCCGCGTACCGAAGAGTCGACCACTCGTCGTAGTTATACCACTAACTATAGTTGAGTGCAATAACTTCTGGCACCCTAATGCTATGAGTGCATACCGTGGCATGTTTGAGCATGCTCTTGAGCGCCTCGACCTCCTGGCGCAGCTCCCGGATGATCCTGGCGTTGGGGTCTTCGTTCAGGATCCTCTTCGCGCGGTCCGCGTACCGGAGAGTCGACCACCCATCGTAGTTGTACCATTATAGTTGAGTGAAACAACTTCTGGCGCCCTTATGCTACGAGTACATACCGTGGCATGTTTGAGCATGCTCTTGAGCGCCTCGACCTCCTGGCGCAGCTCCCGGATGATCCTGGCGTTGGGGTCTTCGTTCACGACGGCGTGGTTCACGATCCTCTTCGCCCGGTCCGCGTACCGGAGAGTAGATAAAGTCTCCTCGTAGTTGTCGGCTGCGGGCGATATTGTTGCTACCTGGAAAATGAGGAAGGATAGTTAATTTGGAGCTCTCTGTTTTCGCGTTGGAGCTGTTTATTTATATAGCAAACTAGCTTCTGCCCGCGACTTCGTCCGCGTGGAATTTGTTAATAGCCTTCCCGCGGGTACTATCCATTTCCTCGGGATAAAAAGTAGCCTATATGTTGACCAGTGTTATAAACTACCCCCATACCAAATTTTGTTTCAATCTGTCCAGTAGTTTTCGAGTTAAATCCGGACATACATACATACTGTGGAGACTGGCCGAGTACAATCGGTTAGTTGACACATTCTCTTCCAAAAATAGGTAGTTTTAAGCGTAGTGTGTTTTGTTTAGGAATTTTGAGTCTTTTGATGGACATTGTAATAAACGCATCTCTCAAAATATAATATTAATTCAACTTAAAATCTATTATTTCTCAATTAGACAGTATTAGGGCAGTAATAGGGCCAGTCTTCAAGATTTAGATATTCTAATAAGCTAGGCATCGTCTTCTTATTAGAATATCTAAATCTTGAAGACTGGCCCTATTACTGCCCTAATACTGTCTAATTGAGAAATAATAGATTTTAAGTTGAATTAATATTATATTTTGAGAGATGCGTTTATTACAATACATACATACATACAGTATTTTTTTCTAAAAATCGTTATTTTGTGTTCAGTATCGTTCATATAGTCCCTTTGACTTGATAGTTTCTTTTAATTTTCAATTTTCAGCCGCGACTTCTACAGAATTATTATTTATTATATGTATAGATTTTTCCTTTTTTTTCTCGGATTCATTAATCTCTTATGAATAAATAGTTTAGTGCCAAAATTCATTATTTAGGTAATATCAGACTGGTTTAAAGAATGTTTTAGGGAACTCATCAATCATTTCCTTTTTACTGGACAATAGGCAGGTAATCTAACAGTAGGTAATCTGCATAACGTGTTTCTTGAAAGTGTTTGTAATCTAGGATTATAATTTAATTTTTCCCGTTCCCGTGGGAATATCGGGAAATCCTTTCTTAGTGCTCCCCTACGCTCCCCAAGGAACCTGCATGCCAAACTTCAGCTCTCTACGGTGATCCCCGCGACCTAAACATTAAAATGTAAAAATCCCATTTTTTCTCGTTCCCGTGGGAATTTCGGGAAGTCCTTTCTTAGTGCTCCCCTACGCTCCCCAAGGAACCAGCATGCCAAATTTCAGATCCTTACTATGTTTCCCGCGACTTCGTACGCGCCTAAAAATTTAAATGTAAAATTCCCTTTTTTCCCCGTTCCCGTGAGAATTTCGCGAAATCCTTTCTTAGTGCTCCCCTACGCTCCCCAAGGAACCTGTATGCCAAATTTCATCTCTCTACGACCAGTATTTTCGGCTCTGCGTTGATATGTCAGTCAGTCAGTCAGTCAGTCAGTCAGTTTCTTCTTTTATATATTTAGATAGCTGTTTCCCGCGACTTCGTACGCGCCTAAACATTAAAATGTAAAAATCCCATTTTTTTCCGTCCCCGTGGGAATATCGGGAAATATTTTCATAGTGCTCCCCTACGCTCTCCAAGGAACCTGCATGCCAAATTTCATCTCTCTACGATGATCCCCGCGAGTGCTCCCCTACGCTCCCCAAGGAACCTGCATGCCAAATTTTGGCTTTCTACGACCAGTAGTTTCGGCTCTGCATTGATGTGTCAGTCAGTCAGTCAGTCAGTCAGTCAGTTTCTTCTTTTATTTATATATTTAGATAGTTAGATAGCTGTGTCCCGCGACTTCGTACGCGCCTAAACATTAAAATGTAAAAATCCCATTTTTCCCGTTCCCGTGGGAATATCGGGAAATCCTTTCTTAGTGCTCCCCTACGCTCCCCAAGGAACCTGCATGCCAAATTTCATCTCTCTACGATGATCCCCGCGACTACGTACGCGCCTTAAAATGTAATAAACCCATTTTTTTCCCGGTCCCGTAGGAATTTTGGGAAGTCCTTTCTTAGTGCTCCCCTACGCTCCCCAAGGAACCTGCATGGCAAATTTCAGCTCTCTACGACCAGTAGTTTTGGCTCTGCGTTGATATGTCAGTCAGTCAGTCAGTCAATCAGTCAGTCAGTCAGTCAGTCAGTTTCTTCTTTTATATATTTAGATAGATAGATAGCTGTTTCCCGCGACTTCGTACGCGCCTAAGCATTAAAATGTAAAAATCCCATTTTTCCCGTTCCCGTGGGAATATCGGGAAATCCTTTCATAGTGCTCCCCTGCGCTCCCCAAGGAATCTGCATGCCAAATTTCATCTCTCCACGATGATCCCCGCGACTACGTACGGGTTTTAAAATGTAATAAACCCATTTTTTCCCGTTCCCGTGGGAATTTTGGGAAGTCGTTTCTTAGTGCTCCCCTACGCTCCCCAAGGAACCTGCATGCCAAATTTCAGATCTCTACGATGTTTCCCGCGACTTCGTACGCGCCTAAACATTAAAATGTAAAAATCCCTTTTTTTCCCGTTCCCGTGGGAATTTTGCAAAATCCTTTCTTAGCGGATGCCTACGTCATAACATCTACCTGCATGCCAAATTTCAGCCCGATCCGTCCAGTGGTTTGGGCTGTGCGTTGATCGATCACTATATCAGTCAGTCAGTCACCTTTGAGTTTTATATATTTAGATAAGTAAGTTTATTTTTAAATGGAAAACTAACCAGTTCCGGCTGTGGGGTAAGAATCGTTTCTATTTTTTCATATCTACGATAATGTTCGTACCTTAATCTTAAAATATCGTTTATATCTAATCCAGTAAACAATGTAAATATGTACTTTAGTTAATATTAATAAGTTGAATACACAAAATAAATGCGATGAAAAAGGTTTTGTTACGAGTGTGCCTAATTATGATCAACATCTAGACTCCGGTAGGTTGGGTACTTGCTGCGCTGTTGATAACTACCTTCACGATAATAAATGTTAGTCTCTAATTCCGTTGTTTCAATGATTGTTCCTCTGTCCAAAATAATCCAGTATATACCATGATTAAACTTAGAACATCATTCATTTAGTTTACAAAAAGGAGCAAACAATGAGCCTGAAATATTCGCCAGAGTGACGGGAGAATACAGCCTTATTAGATAATCAGTGTTCAGCGCTGAGCGTCATATCTTTTTATTTCGATTTTCATTTACATAACTCCTGATTCAGACCAATCATAAGCGAGTGGGCGGCATTGCGTCAGTTCGCAGGGGTATTATTCGCTTTATTGGATTGAACGTAAGAAGCCCGATTAGCGGTCATTGAGAAACCGTTACCAGCTTGCTCGTTAATCCGAGAGAGCAGTTACGTGCCAGAGAAAGAAATTGATAAGACAATGGAATAAAGTTTAATATTCCTGTTATAAGCTATGATAAGATTGCGTAACATTGTCAATGTCAAGCAATATATGCTTCCCTAATATGAAATTTAAATCATTTTTAACCGACTTCAAAAAAAGGAGGAGGTTCTCAATTCGTCGGAATCTTTTTTTTTTTTTTATGTATGTTCACCAAAAATAAATAGTAAACATGAACCGATTTCGATGATTCTTTTTTTGTTCGAAAGGTGGTACTTCCAAGTTGGTCCCATATTAATTTGGTTCAGTTCTGATGATGGGATCCATGAGAAAATGAGGGAACTCCTCGAAATTTGCTAGCACGTAGATGATTTTGGTGTCAATTTCGAGGACTTCAGAGTTACTTATGTACTTCTATAGTAATGTTTGGAAACTGTAGCCGAAAAAAAATTTTTTAATTAAAAAATAAAAACCGCCTTCAAACTCCGACAGACTGCGAAGTCGGTGTCAAGTGAACCGACTCAAAGAAATGATAATCATATTGTGAACTTGACATTGACTTCGCAGTCTGTCGGAGTTTGAAGGCGGTTTTTATTTTTTTATTTAAAAATTTTTAAACAAAGTGGACGGTCTGGCACCGATCAGTGCTCAGACATACTCGTTTTGTACTTTATTCTAAAAGTCTTAACCAGAGAAAGAAATTGATAAGACAATGGAATAAAGTTTAATATTCCTGTTATAAGCTATGATAAGATTGCGTAACATTGTCAATGTCAAGCAATATATGCTTCCCTAATATGAAATTTAAATCATTTTTAACCGACTTCAAAAAAAGGAGGAGGTTCTCAATTCGTCGGAATCTTTTTTTTTTTTTTATGTATGTTCACCAAAAATAAATAGTAAACATGAACCGATTTCGATGATTCTTTTTTTGTTCGAAAGGTGGTACTTCCAAGTTGGTCCCATATTAATTTGGTTCAGTTCTGATGATGGGATCCATGAGAAAATGAGGGAACTCCTCGAAATTTGCTAGCACGTAGATGATTTTGGTGTCAATTTCGAGGACTTCAGAGTTACTTATGTACTTCTATAGTAATGTTTGGAAACTGTAGCCGAAAAAAAATTTTTTAATTAAAAAATAAAAACCGCCTTCAAACTCCGACAGACTGCGAAGTCGGTGTCAAGTGAACCGACTCAAAGAAATGATAATCATATTGTGAACTTGACATTGACTTCGCAGTCTGTCGGAGTTTGAAGGCGGTTTTTATTTTTTTATTTAAAAATTTTTAAACAAAGTGGACGGTCTGGCACCGATCAGTGCTCAGACATACTCGTTTTGTACTTTATTCTAAAAGTCTTAACCTCGAGAGGTTTCTACGTATCGTCTTTGGACTGTACTGTGACTGTACCGTACCCAACATACAGGGGTTGCACTTACTCAGTACTTTAGTTATTCTATTTTCATTTTTCGTTGTCTAGCACCCATAGTACAAGCTTTGCTTAGTTTAGGTCAATTTGTGTGAAATGTTCTAAGATATGTATTTATTTATTTTATTTATTTATTCGTCGACAGGAAGTGATTTAGTCGAAAGTCGTTCCTAGATCATTTTTAATTTAACTTTTGGTGCTGACCGTACATGCCAAGATCAAGTATCAAGACACGCTATACGCCGTGAAATAATCTATTAGTAAACACACCATTATCTCCATTTTATACGTACCATAACAGTTTTACTGTTGCCTCCAAGGTTGTCTTTTAGTAGCCACGTGAGGACGGAGTCTCTGTAGGGCACGAATTTGTCCTTGTTCGGTTTGGGGGATGACTGGTCCGCTAGCTTCGAGATGACTAGACCGAGCGTCGTCAGTGATCTGGAAATTTAATAACACGGGGTTACGTCAAGAACTTTTCAAATACCTTATTACTTGGCATATTTGCATGGTCATAACTTTGTGAACTTTTGAAGTCATACTGAGACAAAATGTTTCTTGTCCTGGGATTGAAATACTGGGTATTTCCTATAGGTAAACTCATAGGTATTTCGACTTTATATAATTTACAATACGTAACCCTGTGGCCACCATGATAATTGAAGATGCAGCGCCAATTTAAACTCCGTATGTTGTTACACTGTTACAGTACGCTTTGAGGAGTTTTGCCGTCTGTGACGCTCAAAAGACCACGCCTGACAAGTAAAACTGTCTCCTTGGTCGTTCACTCTTGACTCACTCACGTCGTAGTTTTATGATGATGCATCCGATGCATCTGCTGACGAAGCAGCATTCCTTGCGATGTGTGATGATGATCTTGCGAATCTCTATATTCTCCATGTGAAACTCTACGAGATCTCTAAACAATATAAGTCTTACTTGTTGATATTAGAGCCCTCTTTCAGCCGGTCCCCCACCGCGCCCGTCTTGACGGCCCGCTCCGAGCCCGCGAGGTCGACCAGCGACAGCCGCGCGACTTTCTCCCCCGTGACGCCGGTCGCCGCGTCGCAGAGCGTCTGCGTCAGAACGACGCTGAAAACGGCGTGCGAACGCGAAGACTCGCTGTTCATGTTCGTAGCGGCGACCGTCCGGGACTTGTTGCCTTCTGTCATCAGGTTGTCGATGTCCTGTAACAAAAGATCATTCGGGATAATTTTGTGTTTTTATGCTAATGAAATTTGGGAGCGTGGACTTCTCGGGTATCGTATAGGAGTGACAGTGGCCAATATTGGTAGAAACTACAACAGCCTATTTGCGTCCCACTGCTGGGCACAGGCCTCCTCTCACCACGAGAAGGTTTGGGCTATAGTCCACACGCGGGCCCAGCGCGAATTGGGGACTTCACACACATCTTTGCATTACTTCGCAGATGCGTGCAGGTTTCCTCACGATGTTTTCCTTCACCGAGAAGCTCAGTGGTAAATTCAAATTGAATTGGTAGAAAGAAGCCCGTCAAGTGTATAGTTTTAGCAATGAAGTTTAAATAAATAAATAAGTTAAACACAAAATATCTTATTAATAAAACCAGTCAAAACATGAAAATAAATTAAAGTTGTCGATGATCAAAGGCAAACCGATATCTACTAAGGGCATACGAGAAGAAGATTTTAATTTAAGTACCTAAATTGTAATTGTATTGTTCTATTTTAAATGATGAGTCTGAAATGAAACGTCCTATAAATAATTGTTTATTTTACCTCGACGCTGAACATTTGAGTTGAAGACGAATTAATGATAAGAAAACACTATGCAAAATCCATTAACCGTTGGGATATAATAAAATGACAGAAAGGAACAGACAGAAACTAATTACTGAACGAAGCGGCACTCCGTTTAATATGGCATTGACATTAATTACACGAAAACAAAAGTAGGTAATTTACCAACAACAGGAATTCACTACGAATTTTCAACGAAATCTCGGATTATGCGAAGTATGTTTTAAAAGCGGGCTTGAGCTAAAAAGGGTAAGGAATTGTTGACCCATCACGAAAATTTGCATAATAGCTTTTTGAGGACCACACACGATTATTTTGGTAATGACGATGTTATAGCACTTGAAAAGAAAGCAGCGTAAATGGCACTTCATTAAATCACACTTCACAAAAACACTGGCCAGTTCCGTGCACCACGGTTTTTAGGGTTCCGTACCCAAAGGGTGAAAAACGGAACCCTATTAATATGCCTCCGATGATCGTCCGTCCGTCCGTCTGTCTGTCACAGGGCTCTATCTCTTCAACGGAAATAGGTAGAGATTTGAAATTTTCACAGAATGCGTGTTTCTGTGGCCGCTATCACAACAAATACTAAAAAGTAAAAATATATCTATATAAATTGGGGTCTTCATACAAGTAACTGTTTTTTTCTTCGTCTCATTTCAAGCGCTCTATCTAATGAACCATTATTGTTAGACACCTGAAATTTTCACAAAATACACATTATAAAAGCCTCCATCGCAACAAATACTGAAACAGTCAATAAGTTTATTCCCAATGCGGATTTTCACACAGGAAAATTACGTATTTTTTCGAACGTCGCTCTTTACGTACATTAATACAATAACATTTTATTTTATTTTAAACAAAGTGATTTCCTGACTCTAAAACAATAAAAAAAATAGAAAAACTGAAAAAAAACTCAATAAGTATAAAAAACAAGAAAAATAAGTGTGGAGACTTCGTGTGTGATTTGAATCCGCGGTCACCTGAATGAGTTTCCACGTCTCTCACGAATACACCACCACAGCACTTACTAAGCTGGCGAAATTAGATATCTAGTTAGAGCGAATAGAACAAAAGTAATTCAAATTTGTAGCACGTCAAGGTTACCGCGGTCTTCGCTAGATGGCGCTAGCTGTCGATTACATCGCGCTATCATTTGGTTGCCACCAAATAGTGACCTGCGGTCATATG
This sequence comes from Aethes cnicana, assembly GCA_963971205.1. Lineage (NCBI taxonomy): Eukaryota > Metazoa > Arthropoda > Insecta > Lepidoptera > Tortricidae > Aethes > Aethes cnicana. Next base: position 3,423,191 of record OZ020274.1, on the reverse strand, counting down.
CAAATATTTGTTCCGATTAGGACCTAGTACTTAGCACGCTATAAGCTTTCACCTCTGCTATGTTTTAGTGTCGAGTATCCGGACAATACCGTGGCTGCCGCAGTGAACTTCCACCCTAACCTGGGATTCACTTTGTCAGTACGGTGGCGCACTTATTGTTCCCGGTAGTGTAGAACGTCCGTGTAGTAAAGTTCTCGTGCTAAGGTTGAGTTTCACTTCGCCCGGCTATAAATTTCGAATATTTTTTGTATATTCATTCAAGTCCATGATATGACTAAATAGTTCCATGTTGCCAGTGTTTTTTTTCTAATGGCCTCATCGATGTCGCTAGCTAAAGAAGTATGTTTAGATATAAAAAAATAGTACATAATTATGATGTATTAATAAATTCTATACCTACAGACGATGATTCCCAATTCCGATATGTGAATTTTCTCCTATCTTCCAATAAAATCTTGTTCGGCTTCGACCCTGCCTGATAGGGTCATAAGGTACTTAGTGTTGTGATTAAATTGATTATTTTTTTTCCACCAACTGTGAATAGATCACATAGAGACGCTCAGTTGTACGGAACCCTACATATGCGATTCCGCATTTGACTGATTTTATTTTACTGTCGGAAAAATCATTTATGACCTGTCCGAGGTGATTCTATGGCCAATTTCGAGAACTCACCGGTGACCAGCTCTGTTTCCAGCGTTCAAATCGTGTGAGTTTTACTCTAACTATGGGTAGGGGAGGGCGGGGTACAAAGTGCCGGGGGTAGGTAGTGCCAATGCGATTTACTCAGAGAAGAAAAAAGATAGATACATTCTGTTATTGCGTCGAGAAATGCTTTACCCAGGCGCACAATCGGCGGCCAATTTAGTTGCGTCAGCGCCGCGGTAAGAGTAGCTCCCTGCCACGTGCCGTGCCGATGTCACGTAAGTAAATATTTTCGTGGTTGTATTTTTTGGTCTATTTATTGTATTTTAAAGCTTTCGTATTGAGTGTTTTCAATAAAGTCTCGACAATTTATTGAAGAATCGTAAGGCTAATGTAATACAACGCTGTGTTAAATACGTTTTTAATAATTCATTTGAAGGTTATTACGTTACTAACGGGGTTAAAAGGGCCTCTAGCCGGGGGTTCATTGTGCCGCGGCAGAATGAACGCCGTCGAAGGCACTGCTATCCCCATGTAATTATAATTATTTTTTTATATTGTTTTCAGGATGAGAGTTTACAAAGAATAGGAAAAGTGCCATTCTTACTGATAGAAAGCGCCCCCAGGAAAGAAAGCGAAAGCTGAAGAACAGGCTAGCACGAAAAAGAAGTAGAAATAGGTAGTTATAAACAAAAAGGGAAAAAAGGAAAAAAGGGATAAAAGGAGGAAAAGATGGGACAATTCTGCAAAGAGAAGAGTTCTGCGAGAGGAAAATGATGAAGAGGAGAACGATAGCTTTGACTTATTTGACTCTTATTCTAACTCGCAACCAGGAGAGCAATGGGTTCAATGCAGTATATCTAAGAAGACTGTATCTCATGAACCGTGATAGTAAGACAGTTGAAATTGTCGCAGATGATGTATTTCTGTTGCCGCTATAACAACAAATACTGAAAAACAGAATAGAATCAATATTTAAGAAGGCTCATATAAAACTAACGTGACTTTTTTTGTCGTTTTTGTCTGTCACCAGGCTGTGTGTTTCATGAACCGTGATAGATAAATGAAAATTACACAGATTATGTATTAATCTGTTGCCGCTGTAACAACAAATAATAAAATAACAGAATGAAATAAATATTTAAGGGGGCTTTCATAAAACAGACATGATTTTTTTGCTGTTTTTATAGTACGGAACCCTTATTACGTGAGTCCGACTCGCACTTGGCCTGTTTTTATAGATAATAGTACGGAACCCTTCGTGCGTGAGTCCCACTAGCACTTGGCCGGTTTTTTCAAGTTATAACTTTTAAAGTTTTGTCTTCATTGACAAGTTATTTTGTTGATCTTATTATGATGTACAAATGTGTAACATGTATAGGCTAATATTAGTTATAAACTGTTAACTTTTTGATAAAATATACTTTATTTGCTAAATAAAATCAGTTTTGTATTTTTAAATCACATCTGACTGGCTTTTACTTGTAGCAATCCATTCGGCCCAACTTACCTCACCATCGGCACAACCCGCCCCTTGATGGGGTAAATTGTGCCACTCTGACTTTTTGTTTAATATAGCCTCTAAATTAATAAATATTAGATACACCTTCAAAAAGCATACGGTTATAAAAACTACATTAAATTTTACATTAGATAAACTCCAAAGCATTATTAAAACTTTCACAGTGTATATCTTATTTAGCATTTTAGTAAAATCGGCACTTTGAACCCCGCCCTCCCCTATGCAATATCCGGATCGAACACAAAATAATCACTTCACTACATACCTAGTATAAAACAAAATCGCTTCCTGCTGTTTATCCCTATGTATGCTAGCTTTTTAATAGATAGAGTGATTCAAAAGGAAGGTTTTAGTATAATTTAATATAGTTTAACACTCAATTCCCGCGGTAACGCTATAACCGAATTCCACGCGGACGAAGTCGCGGCCAGAAGCTAGTTAGTAATAAATATAATCCTAGCTCTTTGAATGACACGGGAAATATTCGTATTAACACGGATTGTAAATGTGACAGTGTGTTTGTTCGCATAGTTGTTTGTCATTCCTTCACATCAAAGCAGCTGGACCGATTTTGATGAAATTGTGTATGGAGACAGTTTGAAAACCTGGAAATAACATAGGAGTTTTTATCCATTACCACGGGTTGTGTTTTCGACGGGCAAAACGGGTAAAAGGAGTACATATAATCGTGTAATGTACCTATAGCGTCATTAGGCACCTACGTAAACTTTAATACTACGCGAAGGAAGTCGCGGGTCACGGTAAGTATTTTATGTTTGCCTCTATGTGATATTTAGATATCCTGATAGTAGAACTTTAGCAATTTATAATGAAAATGCAAAGAGTTTCTCCTCCATCTTGAGTTGTTCATAATTGTTTTGATAAATCGCCGCTAAAATCAAATCCCGTGGGAATAAATCTTCATTTTCCAACGCAGCAGACGTTCATTAGTGCTAACATAAACCAGTTGTTACTAGTATTAATTATTTCCTTAATTAGAAAGGGCTCATTTTCTCTGTTGTTCTCTTGATACATTCGGGAAGCTCTGGAGATGGATTGTTAATATACACATTTTTATATCTGGTATCTATTATGTGCTGTTTTTGTTTCTACAGTGTACTTAATGTTCATGGAACCGCTTCTACAATTTTAAAGAGCATAAAATTCCAAGGAAACTTAAAACAACGAGAACGACAGGCTCGTTAAAAAAAATAAGACGTTAAAAAAACCAAACATGTGAGGTTTGATCACGATCGAGCACTCGGAAGGATGTCAAACTTGTAACTTATAGTTAAGTCGACTAACTTACGGATACGATAATATGATCGCCACTGTATCAAAAGAAAAATATCAGGTTAAAAATATAATAATAATAATTTATTTTATTTGCATTGAATAGGTTACAATAAGATGTTACATAAAATTACAAATTCCTTTCTCCATTCAACCATTTCTGGAGTACAAATGTATTCCTTATTTCTATTATTTTATTTCTATTTTAACCTTATTTATTGCTTTCGAAAAATTCATAAAAGCATTCATCATATAACCACGTCTTAAGTTTTATAATCAACTAGCTTCTGCCAGTGACTTCGCGCGTGCAGAATTTGGCTGCCGCGTTCCCGCGGAAATTACGCGTTACACGTCCGGGGTAAAAAGTACCATAATGTCCTACCCCGCCGGACTCAATCACCTTGCCGAAATACCATCTAAACCGGTCCAGCCGCTTAAGCGTGAAGAAACAGACAGACTTGCTTTTTATAGAATTTATATTAGTACGGTTTCGTAGTATCCCTCTAAAACCACATCGCCTAGTTCAGACTTCGCTACAGTCCCATTAATACGATCCCCGCGACTCGAACTTGGCCGTTCGGCCGACCTCAATGGAGGCTGTGATGGCGGCGAACTGGAAACTCGATTCTAAATTAAATTAGACCCATTGTTGAGAACTTTGAAGAAACACGATCTATGTTTATTTCGCGCTATCAAGTTATGCAAGAAACATAGGAGCATCTTGGTATTAGAAACGGAGTTTGGAAAGATTAAAGAAATGATACCGATTATGAAATTTAAGATTCTAACTAAGGAGTAATAAAACTTGGCAATTTAAAAAAAAAGCAACTGATTTTAAAAACATTCAAATGTCAGTTTCACAGCAAGCACGAAAATATTATAAAAAATTGGCACCCGAAAATACTCGAGTACCTTTTTTCTCGAACAAAACGGCGCGGCGCCTACACAATCCACAACCAAAATAAGCGTGGGGAGCCATTCCGCACCAAAGTAAATTAGATCTGGGAATAAAAATTCGATTCGATATCAATACACTCATGCCTCATTTTATCTGAGCACAAAAAACTGAGTAAATAAACGTTTAAATTACGCTTTCCCCTCTAAATATTCATCGCACCGCTCGCTCTTACATCACATTCAATTGGAACGGGAACTAAGGTATGCTTGAAACTGGTCTTCAATATTGAACGGGGGCTATCGAAAACAAATTTCCCGAGCTCACGATAGATATTGGAGGTTAAGCCTCAATTTCGCTTAACCCAAGTTAAATTAGGGATCCGTCTGAGGCCTAGAAGCGCGACAAAAGCTTTCCCACCAATTGTTTTTCAAGATAAATGGCTCTAGCAGGTGTAATGTAATTTTAATATATGTAAACAAAAGAGAAACAACAAAAGAAAAGGTTAATTAACAATCGTCACCGGCTAAAGGTTTCCCTTGAGAATAAAATGTAAAATTCTGATTTTGTTTTTAAAAAATTGTACCTTCCGAAATTAAATTAGTAAATCAAATTAACGCTTCTAATTATCTATGTTTCTGTATATGAATTTGAATGTCAAAAATCAAGACTGCCTAATTTATTTATTTTATTTGAGTCTGCCTTCTGTATTTTCTTTGTTTTGTTTATATGGAGTTCAATAAAGAGTATTGTTGTTATTGTTGTTGTTTGATTGCACAGTGATTCAATTCAATCATTTATTCAGCAAATTGGCCTCATAGGGGCACTTTTACACGTCAGAATAAGAATTTACCACCGCTTCCCAGACCCATTGCTTGAGAAGAAGCGCCGCAACAAACTCAGCAAAAGGCATTTTTTCAACAATTCCACATAGTTACAAATTACATTTGCATTACATCACACCAACTACACCCTTGTTAGAACGCTTTTGCATACTTCTAAGCCGCGTAGCAATAATAACAGTATTTCACCTGTCAATCAGGCACGTTAAGTCCGGATTTAACATTCTGAAGCGGGTTCAAGGGCAGTTGCTCGGGAAACCCTAGTTCTCCGGGTAGGATTAAGCCAACTCAGCGAATGCAAAAACGGCGTACGACGGCAGCACGACACGAACGTAAGCAATTTTGGAGAGCGCGAAATGGGCAATAATATTGAGAAGAAATAATTGTGAAACATTTTCCTTAACGGAAAATTTGAGAAAAGGGCAAAAATTATCATAAAATACGAAAACTGAACTTAGAGAAGGTAAACTAAGCTATTAATTATCTTAAGCTTATCTTAATTATCATTATAATGAGAAAAGCTGGTAGAGAATGCCTTATGGCATTAAGTTCGCCATTTGTACTATAATTTTATGTGCAATAAAGCTTAAATAAATAAATAATGAAAAACTCAAAAGAGATCATTTCATTCGACTTAACACCCTCTTCTGTACGTGATAATAAATAATTCGGCGCGAGAGAAACCCCTCATCTCTGAATTAGCATAATCAGTGAAAGCTCGATTTATCTTAATAAAGGTATCGAAGATTTTCTACACGATTGGGTGTAAGTGGCGAAATGGATCAGGCTAACGTCTCAATCGGTCCGGATTCTACTGAAGTATAAGTAAAGTAATGTTCGCTCTTTTAGCTGCCTAATGAAATTTGTATCCTTTGCGTAAATAGTATACCATACTAATAGAATCGTTCATATTGACTCACGTTTATTTCGCGTGGATTAATGTAGTATTTGTGTTAATGTTAGGTATCTGGAGCTCTTGTACTTTTGAGGAAGATTTTATGTGAGGCTGTTATGTAAAAAAAAATGGTAAATCAGACACATCACATGTGCTGCTGCCATACCTTTTGTGTAATTACATTATAAATAAATAAATATCTTAGAACATTTCCCACAAATTGACCTAAGCTTATTAACCTTAGCCCCAAACTAAGCAAAGCTTGTACTATGGGTGCTAGACAACGATACGAGAAATACATACATATAATATAAATACTAAACATCCAAGACTCGAGTACCTACAAGCGTTTGTGCTCATCACACAAAGTTTGCCCCGAGCGGGATTCGAACCCGCGACAGTCGGAACAGTGGACAGGGTACTAATACTAGGGTTTGTAATTTGTATGTATTCAGTGTACCGTGTGTAGCCGGTCGAGGTCTCACCAAATGGCCCCAACGGAAGACCAGCGCTGGCATTTAATGCTAGCACAAGCTGAGTTGGGACCATTTCGTGACAGGCCACAACACTTTTGTTCTGTATAAATGTTGCTCTTTTTTTTGTCTTTTGTGTGTGTGTGTGTTGTGTAATGTCATGAATAAATGTTTTCTTTCTTTCTTTCTTTCTTTACTACCAACTGAGCCAAACCTGTCGTCGATTATATCTATATTGTCCGTTATCTCACTCCATAGCCCGATTTTCCAGTCCACACCTCCCATCCACATAGCCCACTCCAAGTCTCTTCCTTCCTCGGCAATAGTTTGGCAACTTTGGAGGGCTGTCCGCCAGTACAGTCACATGTTGTATTGGGAGGACAGATCTCCACAGTTGCGGCCATCTCACATTTATAGTAAAAGGTACCAAAAGCATCTTCATGTTGGCTTCGGCCCCATGAATGCGAATGACCGGGTCCCCATGGGCCCGTGACATGAAAATGTACCAAACAAATAATAATGTTTTGATGAAACTAACTAGTTACCTCACCTGATACTTGATGTATATTAATTTCATATAATAAAACTTTAAACAAGACTAACAGAGCCAGGAATCGAGTAAGATTGAGCTGGGTAATACATTAGCAAAACGAAGGCATATACCTATCAAAACAAGAGAAATAAATCACCACCACAATTTGTTGGTTAAGGAATAGCAGTGTCAGGGGCCAACTGAAATTGCGCGGTAAAATTGAAAGGCTCCTATCCGGATTATTCCGGATCAACGTCGGTAATCCATCATACGACCTATAAATAGGCACGGTCAGGGTCTGATGGACTCGCATAATGTAGGCCTATACGCGTCGATAAAGGTACGGTAAAGATGATTACAAAAACTTTAACTATTGCATTCGGGTGCCGAAACTGTGGAGTACGGAGAGATCCTCGTTGCAACAGATTAGAAACATTGAAATAAATGCTTTTCATGGTCAAGGTAAACAGAAGTACCTAGGCACTTTCAAATGAATCCATTGTATGTACATATTTATATAATTGCATTGCAAGTCAAAAAGTTTAAGTGAAATCCTTCAGTTTGGTCCAAATTGTGATCAGAATTAGGAACGAAGAAAAATTCCTACACTTGAAAAAAATACTGTTTTACTCTCATCTATCCTAGCTTCGAAAGCGCATCTTCAATATTTTCTTTTATTCTGAAGATCGTTACGCATCGCTCCACATATATAATCCACATGGCAGAGAGATACTTTCCTCTTGAACATTTAGGAAATTACATTCCCCTACCATTATAACTTCTGCTATCTAAGCAATTTGCTGGATTCATTGCGGCAATTTAAACCGACGCTTTGTTGTTACTAAAATAAGATTTCAATGTTGAAACTTAACTTGCAAAAACTTTACGGTTCTATAGCAAGTTTCGAAGCTTTAAAAGTAAAGCTTCGAAAAAAGCACGCAAAGGAGTGAAACGGTACTTTTGTTTTGAGACTTTCGAGTCCGTTAAAGTTAAATGACCATTTAGGTACGTTCCTTACTGTAAATGCAATAATTATTATGTTCATGTTTACCGATTCGGATAAAATATATACTCGTACCTAAACATTGTTTATGAGTGACTTAGACACTTGAAAAACTAAGAGACCCTTGCCGTCGCGTAAACAAATCCATTAGTTTATCTTATACTTTAAACGCGCTAATCTTATATATTTCTCTGTTTATTTCTTTATTTATTTATCCAAGCGATCTCAGAAACGGCTCTAACGATTTGAACTAAATTTGGAATATAGGGATTACGGGGGCGACAAATCGATCTAGCTAGGTATCATATATGAGAAACTCGGTTTTAGCCATTCTCACCCGAGCAAAGCTCGGTCTCCCAGGTCCTATTATTATTATTATTTATTATATAAGAGTCTGTACCCTACCCACCTAACGAACAAAACGAGGCCAGAGTGTTTAATTTACATTAGCTGGTAAGCTGGTATCGATCGGGCGATAGGAGCGGCGCTGCGGTTATTAAATTGATAGCAACTTCACGTATCATTATATTTATTACTTTTGCTTTTTAATCCAATTCCCTAGTTGAGTATAAAACAACTAGTGCAAAACTATTTTTCATTGAATAAACATTTGTATTTTCATAACGCTGTAGCATGCTCTATGTGTAGGTACCTACTTTAAGTGGTACCTACGTTCTACAGCATCGCAGTTGAACCATCAATCATTATGATGTATCATCATCATTTCAGCCGATAGACGTCCACTGCTGGACATAGGCCTCCCCCAATGCGCGCCACTCAGACCGGTCCTGTGCCACTGGCATCCACCGCGTTCCCGCGACCTTTACAAGGTCGTCACTCCATCTTGTTGGAGGCCTACCGACAGCTCGTCTACCGGTTCGCGGACGCCACTCCAGGACTTTCTTGCCCCATCGGCCATCAGTCCTGCGAGCAATGTGCCCCGCCCACTGCCACTTAAGGTTCGCAATTCTTCGGGCTATGTCGGTGACCCCAGTTCTACTGCGGATATCCTCATTTCTGATACTATCACGCAGAGAAACCCCGAGCATAGCCCTTTCCATTGCCCTCTGGGTGACCTTGAGCCTTCTTATGAGGCCCATCGTAAGCGCCCACGTCTCGGAACCATAAGTCATCACTGGTCGAAGACTTTCGACTTAAGACACTGCGGTAATTTGGACGAAAAGACACTGCGAAGCTTCCCGAACGCTGCCCAGCCGAGTCGGATTCGACGATTGATCTCTTTCTCGAAGTTGGACCTACCTAACTGGACTGTCCCAGGTATACATAATGGTCAACAACTCATTATGATTGCTATTTTTCTATTTATAATACAATAGCAATGTCAATGTGTAACAGACAAGTTCAGAAATGAAATTCACACGAAGTCAAAAAGATGAAGATTAGTCACCGATTCGATGACATAAGCGACGCCTAATATTACGAACCAGTCGTAATGTGCTTCCAAAAACGGAGAATCCAAAAAAGAACCGGTCCAGTTCACGCTGTGCCATAAAATATAAGACCAATACGTGATTAGTTTAAAAATGCGACATTAGAGATAAAAATCCATGACAGGTAATTTCATAAACATAATTTTCTTGATGACATTTACGTAGAAAGCTTTTATAAATTTTAGTATGGGCATAGGTACACTGTAGTGATCCTGTAGATCCATTTTCTTTTTTAGTTACTTATAACGTGTCCGTATATGGCCAATTTGCTGAATAAATGATTTTGATTTTAATAAGGATTTATAAAGATTAAACCATCGAGAAAGAGCATTTTCGACAGAAATAGTGTTAAGTTAACATTGAAGAGGAATCGACAAGAGTAACGATGACATTTAAGACCCTGGAGCGACTAACCAGACTTAATGAAGCCGTCGGAACGGCCAATCTGCGCAGAGCAGCGATTTTATCGAAAACTCTCCACCGACGATACCATTTTGCGTTGCTCGAAAACAAAATTAATTTTAACAACTCCTATTTCGTGTTACGATAAAAGCATCAAGCCGAAATGGATGTTCTCCGAATTTAGAAAGCTTTTAAACAGAAACAAAGGCTGAATTGAAATGATAACGTAATATACCTTTAGGTTATATTTACTAGTCGAGTTCATGAATATGGGGTACATTTTTGGATCTTAATACAAAGGAGATATTGGCTGACTCGACTTTACGTACACTAAACCGACAATATTAATGACCGTGTTATTTTTCTCTCTGGCACTTGGTATAGTTACCATTGTACTAAGGACTTCAGCAATATCTATGTAAGGATTATAGCTGCGACTTTCGAGGAAAGGAGGGCGTCCCCTGCCTTCATACAGTTCTTACTAGTACGGAGAGTGGCTTCTCTGGCATGGTAATATAAACATACGAAGATGTCCAGAGAATAACAATATCTAAGATTGAAGTTCGTGAGATATCAATGGGACGCTCTGTTTCAACAAAGGTAGACAAGGTTGGCAAAATTGAACTTGAATAAATGGAGTATGCAAATAAAATAAGCGCTTAGAATAAGGCATCCATTACGAAAATTTAACAATCATAAGCTAATACTGAACAAAGTAAGTAGATGAACTTTTGACAGACTTCGCTTATTCTATAAATTTTACTAATGTTTAACGAATTTACACGAATCAATATTAACAGTAGGTAACCTCAAGTTACTCTTTTAATTGACTGAACATTACGTCTTACCAGTCACAAGGGAGGTAAAAGACGTTACGTTACGTATTCAGAAGCCTCAACGGGGTGCAATTTCTAGCTAATCTAAACGCCCTTCAGAGAAATGTAATAGTCGTAACGTGGTATTGCGCGATCATAATGAGAGAATAATACATGAACTATCAGTCTTTACGACACACTTACGTGGGGTATTATTTGAAATAACGTGGGGATAACATTTGTGTTTAGTGTTTTGATGATTGCCTATTAGTATATAATATATATGAAAGATTGTATAAAAAACATACGAGCTCCCGTGAAAGTATCCGTTAGACTTTGTTACAGAGGTGTTTCTGCTTTGGTCTTGGGTTCAATAATTTGTGATCAAATATAGACAGTGTCCATCACGCGTCTTTGCATGAATTTTTACTTCATTTAACTTACCTACATACTTCTACATTTTCCGTTACATAAAACACATCTGCACAAACAAGCGTAATTAGTGCGCGAGAATAAATAATTTAATATAGTCTCATTTAGTCAGTGAATGTCAGTGATTCAGTTACGCCAGTCAATTAGTTATGCTGTTTCAAGCTGCAAGCTGCTTTGTTCAAGTATTCTCTACTATGTCAAATGAACGATAGTCTGGGTGGTATATTCAATCAAAAGTTCTTTAAAGCCTAACCAGTAGTAGAAAGTTCAAAGGATTGTCTCGTGGCGATAGATACCTATAGGTACTTAGGTACCTACAATAATGTGTTCAGAAACAAGAGATAATCTACGATAGGAAGTCCCGCCCCTACACAATTCAAAACGCTTAATTTGGAAAGAATTTAAAAAGCACCACCAACACTCTCAACGCACGTGTGCGTGCTGAGACAGCCAACAAATGCATGCAAAAACAATGCGTTGAGAGTGTCGGTGGTGCTTTTTAAATACTAGCCAAATACATTGAAGATGTTTGAATTGTGGAGGGGGGCGGGACTTCCTATCGTAGATTATCTCTTGTTTCTGAACACATTATTGTAGGTACCTAAGTACCTATAGGTATCTATCGCCACGAGAGTTGCAGCCACGCACAGAACAAAATGTCATGTACCTAATGACAACAGGGTTTTTAATATAGTTTTCTTTTTCGTACCGATTACTCGTTTTTAGGGTTCCGAAGTCCACAAGGAACCCTTATAGTTTCGCCATGTCCGTCCGTCCGTCCGTCCGTCCGTCCGTCCGTCCGTCCGTCCGTCCGTCTGTCCGCACTATTGCTCGGAGATGCTTAGGTCTAGAGAGCTGTAATTTGGCATGAATATGCATATTAGTTATGCTGACAAAGTGGTACAATAAAATTTTGAAATATATTTTTTTATAGGGTACCTCCCCTACTCGTAAAGTGGGGATGTAATTTTTTTTTCTTGCATACCCCATGGTGCGGCATATCGTTGAATAGGTCTCGAAAAAATATTGTGGGTTTGTTAAAACCATTTTTTGATTAAGTGATGCGTTTGTGAAATATTAAGCTTTAAAGTGCTAGCCCCCTGCCAGCTAAATGGTGGTATTTGGATGGCTGAAAAAAATCACGGTTGTGGCATATATAACGTAGTTGAAAGGAAAACTATCAGAGCTAAGTAGGCTGTACAAACTTACGAGTAATAGTCGACCAACTTATAATGATGATTTTTCTCGAGCAGCAGGGGAGTCGGGCGGCACGTCACACCACAGGCTAGCTAGATGCTAATAAGTCTTAGAAAGGTACTGTGGGCATCGTCAACTTCGGAACCCTATAATTTGCGCGTGGCCCGACACGCACTTGGCCGGTTTTTTTATGTAACTATGTAGCTATACTTATAATAATTTACTTTCTACGCGAATCTGAATTTCTCTGCATAAAAGGACGCCCCGGAGAATGACAATTTTGTATATGTAGATTCTGTAACTTCAAAGTACTCCCGAGGAACTCACTCGTTAGTTAAAAGAAGTGAGTTAGAAAGAAAACATAATACTTACGTAGTACCTACTGTTGCTTAAAGGCTTAACCATTCGGTAGCTATACCTCAGTATAAATCTGCGGTTTCTACTATATACAATATTAGGTTTCCTTCATTGTATCGAGAGCTCAGTCGTTTTACGAGTAGTAGGTAGCTGAGTCATGATCACGAAAGAAACGCGTGTGTAACACCGACTAGGAAACGAAAATGAGCCCTACATATTATGGTTTTGATACCTAAAGGGCTTAAAAACGACACAAGCATGGGGATTTGGCTCTCGTATCATAACACCGGAAGCCGTCACGCACGCAAGGCTCCATCCAGTGCTGGACGCTCGAACTCTTATGACATGTGCAATAAACGTTGACACATAATCACAGATGACTTGTCTCCAAGACTGGGGCGGTTACCTTACATACCTCCGGCTGTTCAAATATATGTAACATAGCTTTCCTTTTAACGACACGTCCAAGGGTCGAATTCGCATCTCCGAAGCAGTTGGTTATCGCCTTAACCATTAGACTATTTCGACTGTTTATAGAGTTAGCTTGCCTAATACGATGATACGAAAATGAGCTCTAAATGTCTAACAGCTCCAGGGCTATAAACGTTCAAAATACCTGGAAGGATGACACGGCCAGTTGCGACAGCCCGTCGACGTACGGGCCGAGCACGGCGTGCTCGCGCACGCGCAGCGATCGACGCGTCGTCTCCGGGTCGAGGAGGTCGTGGACGCGCTCGTTGTAGATCTCCATGTATGACACCTCCACCTGAGACAAAGTGTTCATTATACATTGCGCACAGCAGATAATAAGAGACAATGTTAGCAACAACTTCCTTTTTAAGGTGTACAAATGAGCAGGGTCTTTGTCTGATGTTAAGCTCCAGATTTCTTAAGTCCGTACTTGGATGTGTATAAAGTAAGAGCTCTTATTCCAAAAAAATAAATAAAAAAAAAGCGCCTTCAAACTCCGACAGAGTGCGATGTCAATGTCAAGTTCAATATATGATTATCATTTCTTTGGGTCGGTTCACTTGACACCGACTTCGCAGTCTGTCGGAGTTAAAAAAAATTTTGGCTACATTTTCTAAATGTTACTATAGAAATACATAAGTAACTCTGAAGTCTTCGAAATTGACACCAAAATCATCTACGTGCTAGCAAATTTTTAAGGAGTTCCCTCGTTTTTTCATGGAACCCATCATCAGAACTGAACCAAATTAATATGGGACCAATTCAAAGATAGCACCTTTCAATTAAAAAAAGAACCAACGAAATCGGTGTGTGCACGTTGACGGAGTAATCGCGGAACATACATACAAAAAGAAAAAATGCAGACGAATTGAGAACCTCCTCCTTTTTTTGAAGTCAGTTAAAAATACATTGCGTTGCGTACATCATTTGATTGACCATATTAATACCCCAGAGCTACTTATTCTACTATGAATACCTACTTCGAATGTGCTTGTAGCACTTGTGAGGTTTGTGCATTCACAATCATACCCATTTAAAAATTTTTACAGGTCTATTTTATTATGCAACGTTACCTATGTAACCTTGCTAACGTAACCTTATCACTGGTGATTTAATCAAGATAGTACAGGTACATTGAGTGGTTTGTGTATTGAACAAGCCATAAAGTCTTAGGAATTAGTCGGTTTGACCTTGCGCTTGCTACTCCATCACAACGGTAATGTGTTAAATTGACGGGTCGAGAGATCAATCACCGAGGTATCGGGAATCAATTCCCGACCAAAATAACAGCTCCGAATAGGCCATAAATTATTTAGGATTTTCGGAGGCGTTGACGTCATCTGAAAACGTAAACGACCAAAAGGAGTACTACGGCGGGTGATGTCACCACTACTCGTATCTATACTAGTGTACAATATATTCGTGTCACCTTTTTATTATTTGATTCATTTATTGCTAACTAATCAAAATCATTATATTTACTCAGTAAATAAGCCACATCTGGGTACTTTTACCCGTCACTTTTAGATGAATTTAACAGAAATGAACTAACTTTTCATAAATCATTCGTTGTTTTACCCGACTGCGCCAGAAGGAGGGTTATGTTTTTCGAGTGTATGTATATAAGTATGTATGTATGTATGTATATTTCTTTGGCACGCTGTGTAACCAAAATGGCTGGATGGATTTTAGCATGCGAGGTGTCGTTAGATTCGTCCGTGAGAGTGACACTGGGTATATCAAAATCACAAAAAAACAAAATGGCTGACTTTTAGGGACATTATAAACGTTTCCAAAAAAAAATTGGTCGAAGCCTATCGAGTGGGGTATCAAAATGAAGGGTTTAATGAACGGATTACAAATATATACATATAACAAATGTGAAATTAAAAGTTTGTTTGCTGTTGGTTTTTATTTTTGCAAAAATCGAGTTATACCCAATTGTCTTCTTAGGAAAAATCCAGTGATTCTTTGTAAAGTATGTGACGTTGTATTCAGAAGGACATCCTTTTCAAAATGTTATATTTCTAGTCTACGCAGTTTATGAAATGGAAGAAAATGTAAACTGAATCAGTACGAGTAAGTAGTCAAAACACTGTATTTTGAATGAAAAAGTTATGTCACAGATATGATAAATATTTGTGCGAGAATTAATAGCGCAGCCAAACTGTACATCAATACACGTATCACCATAGATTCTAGTGGAGTCACCACGGCTTCATCTTTAGCAAAATAAAATTGAACAGCGTCATCTCTAGTTTTAAAAGAAACATTAATAAGTTTTTTCAAAAATTAAATTTTTGGGACACGCTTTTATTTCTGACTTTACTTTTCTTTGTAAATTCTTCATCTACCCTTCAAGACGAATCAAACGAGCCCAAATTCGATGGGTTTATGTAGTGTTATTACGGAGTTCCTATGGCCACCTTCCAGCTCCATCATCAGATCAGCTCCACGTCATCATAATATTGCGATTCGTGCATATTCGTGCAAAATTTCTGCTCAATCGTAAATCGGAAAGTGGGTCAAATTTAACTTGCAAAATTCCATTACATAGTTACATACAGGTCGACCTAATAAAAGCGTGTTAAAAACTAAGGAGATTGAACCCTCCGTTAATTCGTCAGTTTTACTACTCTATAAAACATTACCAAGTAGCCTGGAGCTAAGGCAGTTCTTACCATTGGCCATTAGCGACCTACTGGCCCATTAACGACTTAAGGAACGGTGGTCGCGTGCTTACTGCTTACAGAGCATCTTTTAAAGTAGCTACGAATCTTGTACTTTAGGTATTCTGACTGTAAGTTAGACAAACAAATATAGACTAATTATATTTGCCTCTCAAGTGAATATCTTCAACCATTCAAAGGAAGCTAATGGAAGAAGAAAACCCCACATAACATTGGAAAAGGATAAGAGAATGATGATCTTTAACCATTGAAAGGACTCCAGGGAATCAAAACATTTAAAGTTTGATGATGATGACATTACGACGGACAACTCGCTGTATAAATAAGTTTTTTTTTAGTGGTATCAACTCGTGAAACCTTGCATTAAGAACAATACCATGGGTATTACATGAATAGCTTGATAATAACACACATAACGTACTCGTAGTGAAATCTTATCTATGGAATTAGCCATTTTTGGGAAAAAATACAAGTAAAAAAAGTCATTAATTACTACTTAAAAGGCAAACAATTTTGGCACTAATTATAAAATAATGATTTCTAATCTTTACTGGTTCAGTCAGCCACAAAAAAGATAATCACTTTTTTTGCCTGAACAAAGCGTATGACGAAAATTATTTAGTAACTTATTGGTGTCGTGTCGTACCTTATAAGTGAGCGCGGGCGGCGACTGTTGGCGTGCTATTCGTTCGAACAGCGCATCGCAGAGCCGCGGTATGATGCCGCCTTCGTCAGCTCCTGGAGAGCCCATCATCGTATACGACTTGCCCGAACCTGGAACAAGACACTGCGTTACCAAAGTATTATTTACAAGTGACAACACAGGACATGACCTTTAGGATTTCTAGGAATAGAATCGACTGCTTCAAAATATGTGTAATATTTAAGAAGATTCCATGAGAAAAACGGGCCAAGTGCGTGTCGGGCCACGCGCAAAGTATAGGATTCCGAAGTTGACGATGCCCACAGTACCTTTCTAAGACTTGTAGCATCTAGCTAGCCTGTGGTATGACGTGCCCGCCCAACGCCCCTGCCACTCGAGAAAAATCATTGGTTTTTTTAGTCGTAAGTTTGGCTCGTACTTAGCTGTGATAGTTTTCCTTTCAACTACGTAATATATGCCACAACCGTGATTTTTTTCAGCCATCCAAATACCACCATTTAGCTGGCAGGGGGGGGGGGACACGTGACTCTAACAAAAAATAGCACTTTAAAGCTTAATATTTCACAAACGCATCACTAAATCAAAAAATGGTTTCAACAAACCCATAATATTTTTAAAAGACCTATTCAACAATATGCCACACAATGGGGTACGCAAGAAAAAAAAATGACATCCCCACTTTACGAGTAGGGGAGGTACCCTATTAAAAAAAAAACAAAATTTTATTGTACCACTTTGTCAGCGTAACTAATATGTATATTCATGCCAAATTACAGCTTTCTATAACTAAGCATCTCCGAGCAATAGTGCGGACAGACGGACGGACGGACGGACGGACATGGCGAAACTATAAGGGTTCCTTGTGGACTTCGGAACCCTAAAAAGACCGCACACCGCATTAACGGTAAGTATTCAATTACATTGAAATAAGAGTTTACTATTGTCATTGTTTTAACATTACGGCTAAATAAAATACATCAGGCAATGATGTCGATAGCAATCGAACACGGTAATTACATTTCAACCTTGCATTAAGTGAAAGAAATAAAGCATTTTAACCGACTTCATTCATTTCATTTTTCATTACTTTGCGATTCATATTTCTGTATTGCCTTTTCTTAGGTATAATTAAGCGCTTTGAAATTAAGTTACCAGTTATGAATAGGTACTGTAAATGACTGAAGGTTTTCCAATAACGCATAAAGAAAAGGATGAAGAAATGACTAAAACCATTTGTACCATGTTGTGCGCGTGCCTACAGCAGACGATGCAAAGGCTCAATGGTTGGCCGTTTGCCATAAAAACGCTATTCCGCAACCTTTCTTTACGATAGTATCTTTCTATTGAGCATCCGTAAATAATCTTTCCGCAAAACAAAACACAAACATTCCCTGTTTTCCAAACTCAACCCTTTCAGCAAATGAGATTTATAAAAATATAAATCATTTAATAAATTCGCCGACCGTTTCGTTAAATCAAAACGTTTTAGGAAGTGACGTACCTAAAGCAAAACAATTAAGTATCACATGACGTTTTGAACGCGAGATTACACTCACATCTCACCCTTTCAAAGGTCAAAACTTTATTCCGTAACGTAAAATTCATTCAGAAGCGAATTCCTATCAGACCCTCGGACGGGAAGGGCATAATTATAACAAAGGATAGGTAATCGCCACGTAAATTTCAACTATTTGCTTCGCCCAAAGCATTTTGATATTTGAGTTATCGAGGCTCATAAATATCTCCATACGCTGCCAGCTGAACCGATTACTTTTCACGGGATATTATTATATTTTTATCTAAATTGTTACAATCGCTTCTCTATTTTTATATTTGTTTCAAAAACAGTGGTGTTAGAATCAGTTTCATACACAGGTACCTATTCTATGTGACTTTGTGGTACTCTTTAACGATTTATAAAATAGACATCAACACTTTTGGAAAGTTTTCTTGAATAATAAAATTATTTGACGGTCTTGGTTCTTCAAAGATACTCACCAGACAAAATCACACGTAGCAAATCCTCGCCCAAAGGCTCTTATTCGTAGCGCGGCAGCCGAGAGGGGTCGGTAACTTATACTTTACAAATGAAGTGAATCTTTCGTGGAGTAAAAAGGTACAACGGGTCGAGTGCTCGAGGACGAGAAAGAAATGTCAACAAGAACGAAGTAACCGAGGCACATTTTAGTTGGATAACGTTCATTTTAGCAAATTTGTTTAGTATTAAATTTCATCGTGAGCATTATACGTTAGAAATTCAGTCGAAACATGTAAATGTATCCGGTAAAGAACTTTCTTGTACACTCTTATAAATATTATAAAATAAAATAAAAGGTGTCTCTCTGTATTCAGACTATGTGTAAAGAGGTAGACAAACGTTGATGGACATAGACATAGACATTTATATCTCAATATCAAATTACAGCATATTTTACATGTCAAAATAAGAGGATTTCACATTGGATGGATGTGTGACTCTTGACTGAATGTAATTTTAAAGTTAACTTGGCTAGGCTATGGGCAATCCTAAATCCCTATAGGTTTATGAGGAACACACACGTATTACCATATATAGTTGTTAAAATCAACAGTTTAGCAAGTATCCACCGTCAGACATCTACAAAGGACAGGGACATTTACTTGTATCCATGAGTACGAGGACATCTGTATGTTTCACACGTAACACGCATATAATTCAATTCTGTAACACTGAAACAGTAGGCAACTATGTGAAATATATAGGGAAATTATGCGATACACGCCACCTGGCGACGCGGGACATCGGCATCGAAACTATTCAAATATCCGTTTGAAACAGCCCAGAAACGGTTGGTGTTATCAATAAGCGTGGTTTGTCGTTTCCCAGTCACGCTTACGCCAGAACGGTATGTAAGCGATGAAGGTCACGAGCATTAGGTGTGTTTTGTCGTCTAAACGAAGCTTGATGTCCGAAATAACTCGAGGCTTAAGTCCTTTACTGTAAACAGACCCGTTATAAAATGTGATGGGACCCAAATAGGTATAATTATGCTACCCGAATCTCTAATGGCACACACAACACTTTTTTTTTTCAATTGTATTTTTGCTGTTGAAATAATTAACTTATAAAATCACACGAAATAAGGTCCTAAAATACAATCAAAGCGATAATAAGAAAGGTGATCTCAAATTAATTTAGTCTACGAAGTTTTGAAAGTTTATTAGATTAAAATTTTCATATTCCAGAAGGACGTTCGGAAATCTTTAATATATACAAACTTTATTCTTCAAGTTGTCCGTTTTTATAAAATATGAAATTTCTTTGCTTATTGATTTGTCTCTTCTTATAAATCAGAACTTCAATCGAGGACGTGGGGTGCCATAATTCTCGAAAGCCCATGATGTCAAGTTGTAGTGGCTGGAACACCTGTCACGTCGCGACTGTTTTTTACGTGACGCACGAGGAAAGCCAAATGTAAGGATTCTTTTATAATAACATAGGGAAAATATTATGTTTGTTTAAAAAAAAGGAGATACGGGCTGGTTTCAAACGATAATATTGGCAAAAATAAAAAATGAAGTACACCATAATATTACAAACCTGAAAGTTGGTCTCGATGTGAATGACAATCAATGGCCGTAGACGTAAATTAGTAGAGTAGACTAAACATGGAAATTAGACATTAGGTACATTAACAATCTTTTATCCCGATATTTTACCTCGCAATTGGAATTCCTGCCTCTAAGCAAAGAGGTGTGTTATAGCAGTTATTTTAGTTTTAAGTAGATAATGGACTGCTTTACCTACTCTTCTGAGGTTTGGTTTCAGTTTTGATCAAGAGATGTCAGCCATTGTTTGCACCGTGCAAGCATTAGGCTTGAGTTATGATGATCCCGCGCTGGCAGCGCGCCAGGCGACTTGTGAAGAGTCGTTCGGATAGTAAGTGAAAACGGGAAAATTGGAGGGGAGGGAAACTACGAAGCGTTTGGCACTTTTTCGTAGCGTGTTTCATGAATTCAACGTGAATACCTATATCTCAAACTAGGCTCGTCATGCATGCGAAATTGCTAATTACACGCAACAGCAATGAAAACGGATCACTTTGTATAGGATTTTCCATTTTATTTTATTTTGCTGTTGAGTGTATTACCGAAATCAAAATATTGAACTTTGACCAAAACTACTCAACCGTAGTTTTAAACCTGCGAATTTAACGATTCCATATTTCCAGTCCATCGGGTGAGTAATTCGCATTCATCATGCCCCGGAAATTTGCTCGCCGTTAGCATGCATAACCGATCGGAAAATAACAGCTTTACAATAAACTATTAATGTAGGTGAACCAGATTTACTCCAAAACTCAAATGGAACATAGGAAAGTTAGCGATAAAATGCTAGTAGGATTGATCATTTAACATTGTTCCATAATGCACATCGTAAGAAACAAACTGTAAGAATACGATATACAAGAAGATATAATATTATATTTTCTCTCACATGAACAATAATGTAGGCAGTAACCCTCAAATATAGCCGATATATCAAATCATGTATAGTTCCAAGACGATATCAAAATTAGCCCGAGAGCTTTATTCAGAAAGTTTCAAAATAACTTGAGATCAAACACTTTGAACACGACCGTCAACCGGTACCCGGTCTGGATTGTAGGACCCATATGGACAGTAATGGGCCAGAATCGCTGTAACAACGAGCCTTTTCGATAGATTTCGATGATCGAGTAACAAACTAGACGAACGAACCCTAAATTACGCACCGACATCACATCACAGATGTATGCTTGTTATTTGTGAAAACAAGAGAATTCATGACTTGGTTAAACAAACGCGTCTTGGGAGACGCAAGGAAAAGGAGTATTTTGTTGCCTGTTTAGAGACAGCAAAATCGCATCAATATCCAGCTCTATTCTGGAATCTTTCGCGTCGCTCTGGATTCAATCCGTCAACCGGGGTAAAATATACTATTTGGTCCCTAGTCATACAATCGACTACTATCGATCGATAGGCCTCCGACAAAAAGTAGCCTCGATCTGTTGGTCGTGACGTTGCATGCATGTTTTAAACTAGCAACAAATCAACACAAATCCAAAGCTAATTGCCTACTTTAAAGCTAATGCAAAATCAAACGTCAGAATGTTAGAAACATTAATTAGCAGAATAGCCTACAGAACTCCAAAGCCAATTCTGATGAGGGTAGGCCCGCTATTAACCCTTTGTAAACGTTACTAGTAAATGGCAAATACCAAATAGATATATGGGCCGCGCCGAGCGCACCTTTGACAATTAATGAGCGCAAACATCGGATCGTTATAGTATGGTGCAATTTACAAGTGAATGCGGAAGAATAACATATTTATTTCCAATTAGGACTGTGAACGGTACAAAAATGATCTGATCACGTCCATAAAATTAGATTAAATTTATTTATCACTTCCTTTACGGTACTACCTACCTTGTATGTAACATTATTAACAATTTGATAGCATCTATGCTTTCGATATAATCTACATAACACAACCCCCAAAAAATGGTACAAACGATATATATAATTTAAGCATAAGGTTGAAAATAATTTTGCACATGCAGGAACCAATTTTTTTTCACAAAGTTCTGACGTCCTTGTCAAATTTGTAAAAAATAGTACATTACATATTAAACTTATAGCATCGATAGCGAATTAACAAACTTTTAATTCCAAAACTTCTTTTTATTACTTGCACCGCGGATCAGCCACAGCTCTGGCACCTGCAGTTTTAGGTCACCCAGCTGTCCCAGAGCTCTTCGTTATATCAATACAAACACACACACCTACTGGTTCACTCCTAGTAGTTGTCAGTAGAGTTTGCAATTAATTAGAACTTCCTTGCTTTAATAAAGTGAAGTGAGAAAGTTAAAAGGCACGCCAGGGCGTTTTTAACTTTGCTTTTAAAGGTTGAAGTTCCACTGCGTCAGAATACTGCGGATTTTTCGCAGGTGAACAAAATGAGGCAAATGTTTTGGGGTTGGTTAGGCGTGTCAGAGAAGGATAATGATATATCATCCACTTAACTTCCTATAAAGAGCCTGGCCGTCATAGTAACAAATACAGTTCTAAGAAATGTGTTTTTATGACACATGTCCTAACTCCTGGTGTAATTGGGCGTTGAAAAATAAGTGCCTTCCATTTCTGTTTATCTTTCCACTGTTATTTACTTGAAATGGTAGATCTATAGACAGTATTTTTATTAAAGTATTCATGATTTTATGAGGAATAATGTCATGTATTTCAAGGAAACAGAACATATTCTCTTATATTTCACGACCGGATTGGACCAGTTGGTATTGACCGTGCCTACTGTTCCGAAGGTTGCTGGTTCGAATCCCGCTAGCGATAAACTTTGTGTGATGAAAATGAATGTTTGGTAAACTTCATGTGATGAGCACGAATGTTTGTACTCGAGTCATGTTTAGGATCTATACATGGTGGGTCAGATCCTATAGCAAATAATTAACCCACAGTATCGGCTATCGATTCTAAGTAGGTATATTGTAGAGGTCTTTAATTTTTTTTGAGATGGTAATAAAAATATTTGTATATAAGAATAAGAATAAGAAATCATTTATTTTATATGGGATTGGTTGTGTGAGCGACGCCTGAGTCCCATACAAATTTTTTTTTACCATCTTTAAAAAATGTAAAAACCTATACAATATACTTAGAATCGATAGCCGATACTGTGGGTTACTTATTTGCTATAGGATCTGACCCACCATGTATATACCAATGTGTGTATTTTCATCTCGTTTTTTATATCGTTGTCTAGCACCCATAATACAAGCTTTGCTTATTTAAGGGCCAGGTCAATTTGAGTGAAGTGTCCAAAGATATTATTTGTTATAATGTAAAATATGTCATCAAACACGACAAACTTCCCTTATGTATATTTCCTCGCCGTACTACGAATTCAGCGCACTGCATACAGAACTTGGCTCTGAATAGAACCAAGTTAGTCACCAAGTGCACAATTCTGTGTTCCGGGTAACGCCAATGTAGAATCTACATCACAAATTGAGCACTGAACTGTTCGTAACTTTTTCGCAAAAGGCCTTCTATTGCTTTTGAATATTTAAACAGATGAAGCTAGCACAAACTCGTAAAGTTGCATTCTGAATTTTCTGAATCAACAAGTCTATTTACTATGACGACGCGACGTAGATATGATACTGAAAGTGAGTTTAGCATTTTAAGTCACATTTAAAATTGCTTTGGAAAACACGAAAATTAGACGGTCTAAGTTAATTTACCTCTAAAAGTAATTTTATCTTATTATTAGTATTACCTACTTTGAAAAGCGTTCAAATGCACGCTTCTTGACCAGGTTCTTTCAACTTATTTTCTTATTTCTCCATTAGGTACACTATTTACACAACCATCTGAGGAGGATTATACTTATCTACGATGAGAATGTTAAAGTTAAGATTTATCTTCAACTATTCATATTCATATGATAAGAGTTATTGGACTAGAAATAACCTAGAAAAATAATATTTCCCAGCAATAAATAAAGTACATTTTCAGGATAACACCCAGAACGAACGCATTACTGGCAGTTACGAAGTTAGGCTCGTTATTCAATGTAAACTCGCCCCTGGGGAGGGTTTTCCGCTATAATTTGTCTGTCTGTTTGTACCAGTTGCCAGATTAAATAGCTCTATCAAACTCGTAGGTTAATGTTGTCTATTATTTATTCTACATTTTTGTTTTGTAATTGCAATATATTTCATTATCCGACTGCTTCAGAAGGAGGGTTATGTTTTTCGAGTGTATGTATGTATGTATGTATATTTCCTTGGCACGCTCTATTGTCTAAACGGCCTGATAGATTTTAGATTGTGAAGTCTCTTTAGATTGGTCTTGATTGTGAGAGTGACACTGATTATATCGAAATTTGGTAAGTATATAAAGTCGAGCTTTTTGTCGAGTTATTTAAGGTCACTGCGCCAGGGTGGGGTTAGTGCACCCTACCATAAATATATATTGAAAATCATAAATATTACTCACGTAATTGATATCTTCTACACGTGCAATATACACAACACAATCTGGATATGTTCACAACGCATTGGGTCGAAAAATTAATTTAGGCGCACTTACCCCACTGGCGCACTTGCAACGACTCACCTTAATCATTGTGTGTCACAAGTTTCGTATCGTGAGATAAACATAATAAATTAATTACCACGGGATTACAGTGAAATATTAAACACACTACAACAACGGGACTTAATCGCGTAAAAAAACCATTTATATTTTACGCGATAAGTCCCGTTGTTGTAGTGTGTTTAATATGAGTGTGTATCGCGAAAGTTTGAGACAATGTACAGTGAAATACCCATATTGTGGAGTGCATTAAAAATAACTACTCCGCCATCTTGGGTGTGCCGCCATGTTGAATTAAGAATGATGTGACATACATAGCTAACCATATATAATGACATCCAAACGAAACGTGTATTCAAAATTTCAGATCAATCGGTTGAAAAGCGTTGAAGCTTTTTCTGCCAACAATCTGCTCAGCAGTTTATCAGATGTTATTTGTAAGAAGCATGTCACTTTTATGAAATAAATAAATACATAAAAAAGATATCTGCTTCAAAATTGAGTTGCATGATTCCACCCGAACAACATACCTAACCTACTTACATACCTACATACATCTGAAAAGGAAGAAGTTGAACAATACTCTCCCAATGATCAAAACCATTTGAAGCACCTTGATAAAAAATGTCGTCAATAATTTTATCGTAATGCCTCTACGCATTTTACGCGCAATTTTGGCAACTGTCCGCGATTTCCACACAAAAAAAAACTAGATTCTTCTTGTCTGAAACGTTTCCACATCGAATTGCCTGAAGTCGGCGTCTCGGGAAGTAGGTAATATTTAAAAGTTCCCATCATTATGCATGGCAGCCGTCCAAGCTGCATGGGTGGGCCAACTGCAGACCCTTTTGATAAACCACCGCCATATATCTGAGCATTCGCCACGCGATGTTGTTCGTTGTTTGTTAATCTCGACTTATATATTTGGAGCCTTTTATTCGACTTGTTCCATGTTTCACTTGGAAGGAGAAAACTAAAGATTTTCTTCACCGAACTTGAATAGATGTTCCTTATATCAGTTTCGAGACTTTTAACGTAATTTTAGTAAAATTTAGGACTCGCATGAATAAAAATGATTGTTTGGTTTAATATTAGAAATTGGCTGTGTTGTGTATAATAGGTTAAAAAGAAGATCAATGCAATAATGATGTGATGTCCTACTTAAAACTCTGCCAGTGGAAGAATAAATACCTTCATTTCGAAGGTTTTTATAATGTCTATGACAATTCATGATCCAGTGAATTCCAGCATTGGAATGAATATTCATGGATCTACCGAAGTTCATATGTCAGAAATTTAAATTAGGAATAAATTAAGGCAGTCTCTGTTATTTCGGCGATATCATTATGGCAATGATTAAAAATGCTGTAAAGGAAATGAATGTTTATATTATGTTTATTATTATTATTCCAGCCTATTCAATAGTTTCCCACTGCTGGGCTAAAGCCTTTAGATATAAAAGTACAACATGGCCGCGATTGTTATGAAAGTTAGAAAAGGCTGAATTTAACTTGTACTCCTCAATACCGCCTCTTCGTGTATGTAAAAGGTAAATTGGAAAGGTACAACATGAAACGATCATAAATACGCAACATAAAAACAAGGGTTCACATGCTCAATAAAGGCTACGAACGCAGAAGAAGAAGAAGAAAACCATTTATTAATGAAACAAATTGGTCTAGCTAAGGTAATAAATAATATTGGCGCATCGCAATAACCGCACAACTTGCAACATTTGTAGTCATTGGCAATTATTTCCAGTTCAGTGAATATTTTTTTAATAAAAATGCCTTTGATTGCTTTTAAATTAACAACTATAAAGCACCAGCAATGTTTCATCTTACTCTCCGGCCCGTTAAAAGGTAATTTAGAAAAAAAAACCTTTGCAGCGGCTATATGATCTCTGCATTCCCAAACCCGCTATTCCCTAATAGCATTGTCGTTATACATAATTTGTGTTTAGAGTAACTCTTTTCAACCTTTGTCCATCCAATGCCGAGTGTAGGTCTCCTCCAATGCACTCCAGTCCTTTCGATCTTGAGCTATTCCCATCCAGTCCTATCCCACCACCTTCACAAGATCATCGGTCCATCTGGCTGGTTGCCAGACGACATGCCTACTCCCAGTTCTGGGACTCCATTCCAGCACGCTGCCTCTTGTATTTAGAGTAACTACATGACTATAAATCCAGTAGCAATACGGTTTAAAAGACTTAGCGCCTTTACTCCACAGTCGAAGAACTGTAAAGCAGGATTACCAAGGATCGTGTTTACGATGTGGCGCGAAGTAAGCCTCACAGGGATTACAGCAGCCCAATTGATCGGTTCACACTTAACGGTGAAACGAAGTGTAAAGCGTTATCGCCGTTCGACGTATGAGGATTGTTCGACGATGTTCTCAAGGCTATGGCTAGGTATTTGGTGTCGGTGTTTCTACTTAAGGATAAGTTGATGCCGCAGCGGAAGCCGTGGTGGCCTAGTGGTTCGGCCTACCGCCTCTCATGCAGAGGGTCGGGGGTTCGATTCCGGCTCGCACCTCTAAGTTTACTTATGTGCGAAATTCAATTTGAATTGACCACTGCGCTTTTCGGTGAAGGAAAACATCGTGAGGAAACCTGCACGCATCTGCGAAGTAATTCAAAGATGTGTGTGAAGTCCCCAATCCGCACTGGGCCCGCGTGGGGACTATAGCCCAAACCCTCTCATGGTGAGGGGAGGCCTGTGCCCAGCAGTGGGACGCAAATAGGCTGTAGTAGTAGTAGTAGTAGCATGGTTTATGCGGGCTTCTGTTTCTTACGGACGGGCACTTATACACGTGGATTTTAGAACAATAAAGGGGTTTTGTATAAAGGGCTAAGTGGAATTGGGAAATAAATATGTATAGATTCGTGAAGCCGTGGGTGGTGGGTGGCCTAGTGATTTGACCTCCGCCTCTCATGCCGAGGGTCGGGGGTTCGATTCCGGCTCGCACCTCTAAGTTTACTTACGTGCGAAATTCAATTTGAATTTACCATGAGCTTTTCGGCGAAGGAAAACATCGCATCGTGAGGAAACCTGCACGCATCTGTTAAGTAATTCAAAGATGTGCCCAATCCGCACTGGGCCCGCGTGGGGACTATAGCCCGAACCCTCATGATGAGGGGAGGCCTGTGCCCAGCAATGGAACGCAAATAGACTGTAGTACGTAGTAGTAGTAGTAGATTCAGAAGATCGTGTTCAACCGTGAGACATTTTAGTTTGATCATATACTCGTTGATGAAAGAATA
This sequence comes from Aethes cnicana, assembly GCA_963971205.1. Classification (NCBI taxonomy): domain Eukaryota; kingdom Metazoa; phylum Arthropoda; class Insecta; order Lepidoptera; family Tortricidae; genus Aethes; species Aethes cnicana. The sequence goes on along the minus strand of OZ020274.1, from coordinate 3,395,210 downwards.
TGTCGTCATGTTTTATTTTCTCACCACCACCGCTGGCCTACGCTGTACGTCACAACCGGTTGATGAAAATCGTATAGAATCACAAACATTTGAGCCAACTTTGTCTTAATTTGAGCAAACATTCGCTCAGGTTGACGAGGCAGAGCGGACGTTTCTGGGTCGGCAGGCACGAAGCTAGGCCGGTTTAAGTTGAAAAATGTTTATTTCTGCGCTGAATTCCTACCTACTTATACATACACCAGTTTCTGCCTGCGATTTCGTCCGCGTGGAATTCGGGAATAGCGTTCCCGCGAGAAATATACATGTTTCCGGGATAAAAAATAGCCTATATGATGACCAGTGTTATAAACTACCCCCATATCAAATTTTGTTGCTATCCGAACAGTATTTTTCGAGTTAAATCCGGACATAAGTACATACCTACACCTACATACATACATGTAGACATTTTTTCTAAAAATCGTAAGTTACAAATGCGACTTCTTCTACAGACTTATTATTAGTATAGAATACAGACAGAATTGAGATTAAACGCAGCGTATAAATCTAAAGAGTGTTCTTACGAGGATGGCACAGAACGTCGGAGTGTTTTGATGATAACGCATTAGATATGTCGGTATCATGATACAATAATATACTTCGCCAGGTATGCTACTCTGGTATTCTGTAGTAGTGTGGGTGACACCCGAATGTAATTCACACTGCTGTGTGTTGCAAGTGATGTATTAAAATAATCCCCGACACCCATGTCTCCTGTGAGGTTTCGTAAAATTATTACGTTCATTTGTTGTTAACTTGTCCCTTTTTGTGTGCTTAAACAAGTAAATGACAATTGTAATGCGCAAATAATTTATTTAGCATTAGGTATAACGGCAGAAATTGTTTCCTTAATTTTTGTTTTATTGCAATAAAGTAGCAACTCGACTTTGACGTGCGCGTGACACGCCACCCGGATCGGCAGACCTTGTTTTCTTAGACCATATGTCGGTATGTTAGGATTTAGGAAATATTTAATGTATAGACTTTTATTGGATACAAACACACATAGGTAGGGTACTCTTTGTAATCGAGTGTACGACTCATAATGTAAGTAAACAGATTATCACATTAATTGCAAACTGGAACAAGTTTCCCGCCAGCATGTCCACAAAAACCAGTAAAGTACTGTAAAAACTACGTTCGAATTTACCTAAACGTCCAGAATAATCTGCAGCTCGTGAAGCCTGAAATGCTGCAGTTTAGAAATATTTAGCAAGCTGTGTGGAAATTGTGGCAGCACCACAGAACGGGCAGCCATTGTTCGGCGGCGACGTGTTCCGTTGCGCGCAGTCCGGCCGCTAATTGTCGCTTCATTTTATAGGTAGAACGGAACGAAAACGTTTGAAAAAAGAATCCTGGCTGGCAACAGAGTGTTGCTTTTATATCTGGTTAAAAACTGTTGGGAGCCGCGATGGAGCCTAGTTCTTTGACCTGCCCCCTCTCATGCAGAGGAAAAGAATATAAACTTTGAATAAAACTGAAAGCTAGTTATAATAAGATAAATCCACAGCTGAAGTGATTTCCCTCGCGGTACTTGAATTGCTTTCACAGCAGTCATTACGAGCAGATGAATATTCAATTTCCTTCGATTCGTTTTAATTAAGTCTGTGCGATTGGCGCTCAGCGAGTAATCGAGTATCGAAAGGAAACGTGTCAATACGACAGTTATTTATTCGAAAAGCTTTTTCAAATGGGTTTCGAATATATCACCGATTCAGGCAAGATCGTAGCGGGATATATTTGAAAGACACGATAGCAAAATAGTTGAATATAGTGTTTTAAAATAAAATTTCACACACCGTTAGGGACTGTAAGAAATAATTTATTAACTAGTTATTAACGTTCATGAAGCACTTCCCACTGTTGCAAGCAGTGTGCAAATATCAGCCCTGAAATTGCAATATTGGGATAATAAATTAAAATTCTTGACTGTATCTACTTAAATAAATATAGTGGTAATATCCAGGAATAGAACGTAATCAAACCATTTGAAGATATGTATGTCATCATCATTTCAGCCGAAAGACGTCCACTGCTGGACATAGGCCTCCCCCAAGGCTCGCCACTCAGACCGGTCCTGTGCTACTTGCTTCCACCGGTTTCCCGCGACCTTCACGAGGTCGTCGCTCCATCTTGTTGGAGGCCTACCGACAGCTCGTCTCCCGGTTCGCGGGCGCCACTCGAGAAGTTTCCGGCCCCATCGGCCATCAGTCCTGCGAGCAATGTGCCCCGCCCACTGCCACTTAAGGCTCGCAATTCTTCGGGCTATGTCGGTGACCCCAGTTCTACTGCGGATATCCTCATTTCTGATTCTATCACGCAGAGAAACCCCGAGCATAGCCCTCTCCATTGCCCTCTGAGTGACTTTGAGCCTTCTTATGAGGCCCATCGTAAGCGCCCACGTCTCGGAACCATAAGTCGTTTTTGGTAGCCGGGTCTCTGCCGGGGATTAACTCTAGCACCCCCTGCCCCGCCGTTACCATGGCCGCTACCGGAGCCAGGAATAGCGGGGCCGCCGGGGACTGGGGGTCTGGGTTTTAATTGTGGCCTCATCGTTCCAGTTTTATCCCTTGGGGGGGATTGCCTTAGTCGCCACGCTTGGCAGGCGGGTTGGCGACCGCAGTTTGATGAAGGTAGTTCTCGGAGGACGCTGCTGCCCATCCTCCGGTTTATCCCTTAGTCGCCTCTTACGACACCCACGGGAAGAGAGGGGGTGGTGCAATTCTTTGCCGGCACCACACGGATCCAATAATAATATAATAAAATAATAATATATATCAAAATATTCCTTAGTAATTCTAGATTACTTGTGACAGAAATCAGTGCAAGCGTTGCTTCATTTAATTTTTTATTTATCTCACAATTTTACTCTACCAAAGTAAATAATACGATTGCGCTTCCCTTTGAGAATTAATCTGAACCCTACAAACGAAGTTACTATCGACCTATCGGACGGGGCTTTCAAAGACAAACCGTAAACAAAAATTCAACCTGAAGGTTCAATTTTGTAGAAAAAACATGCGTTCAGTTTGTAGATTAAAGTGATTGGCGAACATTTGGTTTACGCCGGAAAGGATTTTGATTGAAATCAAAAGCCAAAAATATCCAATCCAAGAATATACCTTGATATATACTTTCTAAGGTTGAATTTCGTAAAATGTGGCGTCTAGTTGGTGTGCTAAAATGGATTGCCATGAGGTGTATCGTGGCAAACATTTGGCCAACGTCTGAATGGATTTTGATTTACGTGCAGTGCGCGGTACAGAGCTATTACTATTAACTCTTTTTGGAACCAAACCGCCTGTGAAATGGTTTCAGAATTCATAGGTAGTAGAGGTTGTTTAAAGCTTGCCACTGTCTATCTTTGACTTTCTTTTTCGCCTAATGTCCGAAATACTACTATATGTAAATTTCAATTGAAGTCTTTCTCTTTAAAAACTAGTATGGCTCTAAGTAAGAAAGTACATTTAGCAATAAAATATATTGCAACGATTTGGAACATAAAATCTCTAAAGATCATTCTTTGTCGTAAAATGCACAAGCTCAAAGGCATAAACTTGCAATTACAGTAAGATCGCAGCAGATGTGACGCCATTCTATCTAAATATATAAAACTCAAAGGTGACTGACTGACTGACTGACTGATATAGTGATCGATCAACGCACAGCCCAAACCACTGGACGGATCGGGCTGAAATTTGGCATGCAGGTAGAGGTTATGACGTAGGCATCCGCTAAGAAAGGATTTTGCAAAATTCCCACGGGAACGGGAAAAAAAGGGATTTTTACATTTTAATGTTTAGGCGCGTACGAAGTCGCGGGAAACATCGTAGAGATCTGAAATTTGGCATGCAGGTTCCTTGGGGAGCGTAGGGGAGCACTAAGAAACGACTTCCCAAAATTCCCACGGGAACGGGAAAAAATGGTTTTTTTACATTTTAAGGCGCGTACGTAGTCGCGGGGATCATCGTAGAGAGCTGAAATTTAGCATGCAGATTCCTTGGGGAGCGTAGGGGAGCACTAAGAAAGGACTTCCCGAAATTCCCACGGGAACGGGAAAAAATGGGTTTATTACATTTTAAAACCCGTACGTAGTCGCGGGGATCATCGTAGAGAGATGAAATTTGGTATGCAGATTCCTTGGGGAGCGCAGGGGAGCACTATGAAAGGATTTCCCGATATTCCCACGGGAACGGGAAAAATGGGATTTTTACATTTTAATGCTTAGGCGCGTACGAAGTCGCGGGAAACAGCTATCTATCTATCTAAATATATAAAAGAAGAAACTGACTGACTGACTGACTGACTGACTGACTGACATATCAACGCAGAGCCAAAACTACTGGTCGTAGAGAGCTGAAATTTGCCATGCAGGTTCCTTGGGGAGCGAAGGGGAGCACTAAGAAAGAACTTCCCGAAATTCCCATGGGAACGGGAAAAAAATGGGTTTATTACATTTTAAGGCGCGTACGTAGTCGCGGGGATCATCGTAGAGAGCTGAAATTTGGCATGCAGGTTCCTTGGGGAGCGTAGGGGAGCACTAAGAAAGGACTTCCCAAAATTCCTACGCCACCGGGAAAAAAATGGGTTTATTACATTTTAAGGCGCGTACGTAGTCGCGGGGATCATCGTAGAGAGATGAAATTTGGCATGCAGGTTCCTTGGGGAGCGTAGGGGAGCACTAAGAAAGGATTTCCCGATATTCCCACGGGAACGGGAAAAATGGGATTTTTACATTTTAATGTTTAGGCGCGTACGAAGTCGCGGGACACAGCTATCTAACTATCTAAATATATAAATAAAAGAAGAAACTGACTGACTGACTGACTGACTGACACATCAATGCAGAGCGGAAACTACTGGTCGTAGAAAGCCAAAATTTGGCATGCAGGTTCCTTGGGGAGCGTAGGGGAGCACTCGCGGGGATCATCGTAGAGAGATGAAATTTGGCATGCAGGTTCCTTGGAGAGCGTAGGGGAGCACTATGAAAAGATTTCCCGATATTCCCACGGGGACGGAAAAAATGGGATTTTTACATTTTAATGTTTAGGCGCGTACGAAGTCGCGGGAAACAGCTATCTATCTATCTAAATATATAAAAGAAGAAACTGACTGACTGACTGACTGACATATCAACGCAGAGCCGAAAATACTGGTCGTAGAGAGATGAAATTTGGCATACAGGTTCCTTGGGGAGCGTAGGGGAGCACTAAGAAAGGATTTCGCGAAATTCTCACGGGAACGGGGAAAAAAGGGAATTTTACATTTAAATTTTTAGGCGCGTACGAAGTCGCGGGAAACATAGTAAGGATCTGAAATTTGGCATGCTGGTTCCTTGGGGAGCGTAGGGGAGCACTAAGAAAGGACTTCCCGAAATTCCCACGGGAACGAGAAAAAATGGGATTTTTACATTTTAATGTTTAGGTCGCGGGGATCACCGTAGAGAGCTGAAGTTTGGCATGCCGGTTCCTTGGGGAGCGTAGGGGAGCACTAAGAAAGGATTTCCCGATATTCCCACGGGAACGGAAAAAATTAAATTATAATCCTAGATTACAAACACTTTCAAGAAACACGTTATGCAGATTACCTACTGTTAGATTACCTGCCTATTGTCCAGTAAAAAGGAAATGATTGATGAGTTCCCTAAAACATTCTTTAAACCAGTCTGATATTACCTAAATAATGAATTTTGGCACTAAACTATTTATTCATAAGAGATTAATGAATCCGAGAAAAAAAAGGAAAAATCTATACATATAATAAATAATAATTATGTAGAAGTCGCGGCTGAAAATTGAAAATTAAAAGAAACTATCAAGTCAAAGGGACTATATGAACGATACTGAACACAAAATAACGATTTTTAGAAAAAAATACTGTATGTATGTATGTATGTATGTCCGGATTTAACTCGAAAACTACTGGACGGATTGAAACAAAATTTGGTATGGGGGTAGTTTATAACACTGGTCAACATATAGGCTACTTTTTATCCCGAGGAAATGCATAGTACCCGCGGGAAGGCTATTAACAAATTCCACGCGGACGAAGTCGCGGGCAGAAGCTAGTTTCAAATATAAATGCTGCCCTATTTAAGTTTATACAGAGTGCTTTCATGATGTTCCTATTGTAGAAACATTAGTTCACATTCCTTACAAGGCTGTTGTAGACACAAGCTACGCCGTAGCGACGCGGTGCTACGTCGTAGTTCGTAGAGCTGTCTACGGTTCTCAACCACGAACCGCTCTACTTAGCGGAATCCTGTTAGCGTAGGTTAAGTTCAGCTTAGTTTTCTAGATAATTTAAAATGTATACTATAGATAAAGTAGAATAGTATGTTTTCTCTCCTTATTAATGAGAAACTAGCTTCTGCCTGCGACTTCGTCCGCGTGGAATTCGGTTATCGCGTTCCCGCAGGAACTATGCGTTTTTCCAGGATAAAAAGTAGCCTATGTCCTTTCCCGGGACCCCAACTATCTCCATGCCAAATTTCATCTTAATCGGTCCAGCGGTTGAAGCGTTAAGAGGTAGCAGACAGACAGAGGTTACTTTCGCATTTCTAATATTATACAATACACAATACACAATACAATATACTTTATTGAACACCACACAATCAAGGAACAGTAGACATTATGTAATTACACAAAAAGGTATGGCATACAGCAGGCGGTCTTATATTAGTATGGATATCTACATATTTATGATTTCTCATTCTTACAATCTGTGTGGACAAAACAAAAGAATCCTTACATTAAGAGAATGGATTTATTCCTACAATCAAACAACTGAGTCATTTTTTTTTACTGTTTTCCCATTCCCGAAGAACAGGACATATCGAGACCGAACAGCATTCTACATTTCAGATGTCCGCTAAAAAACAAAAGAATTCCGGTTGAATAGCACACGAGAACTCGAATAAAGCCACAAAATAGAGGTAGAGTATAAAAATAAATGGATGCATCGCTTGATTGATTCTCGTACTGAATGAGCTTTGTGACAAATGTGTGGACAAATATTATTTTTGTGAAAACTTATGAATATTGAATAAAACTGTTAATATGTTTATCGCAAATCGATAGAATGCTAGTAAAAACACGATGCTGCGATGGATAAGTACTACTACCTACTACACGATAAACATGGGAGGGTTTAGGCTATGGTTAAAGTTAGGGACTATATATACATCCCTTAAATGTAATTTTATTATGTACCTATATATGTATTTTATACATATTAATGCAAATGTCATATGAATGTGTATGTGTAAATTTTGAAAAAAAGGCCTTCTGCTGAGTTTGTTGCGGCGCTTCTTCTCAAGCAATGGGTCTTGGAAGCGCGGGTAAATTCATTTCTGTTAAATTCATTTAAAAGTGACGTGTAATTTGCTGAATAAATATTTTTATTTTATTATCCTCACGCAGGCCAAGACGTGTCGTACACCTTTGAATAAGCAGAAGTGCAGGTTTCTGCACGATGTTTTCCTTCACGAAAAGCACAGAGGTCAGTGGTCAATTGAATTCCGCAAATAAGAAAACTCAGAGGTGCGAGCCAGATCCGAGCTCCCGATCCGATCCGTAAGAGACGGTAGGTCAAATCACTAATGATATGGTATGGTTTGTGTAGTAGAAACAGTTCACTAATGAATAATAATTAATCATTTCAATGTGAAGATAGGAAAAGTGAAACATAGACTTATGGAAATTACAACACATTGAAAGATATTATGTATAGGGTTTAGTCAACCAGCGACACCCGAAACTGATAGACTCTGGGAGCAGCAACTTTGTGTTTTTAAAAACCGATGTTACTGTAATTATCTTCTAGCCACACAACATTTTACAGACACATAGAACCCATTAACATTTAGTGCCTTAATGTTACGAACCAAGGCGAATACCATCCCTAAATAGATATCTATAGTATTTCCAAGCCATTCCCAAGTCTGACGTTAAATTAATCGAATCCCGAAGCCGACCGCGCCATATTTGACGGCGGCCTAATTGCCCTCAGGAATGCAATAAAGGCTTCTTCGGAAACCATTTAATTTGGGGAGCTGTGAATTCTTAATTGTTTGTTTTTGACTGAATTTTACGAGTTATGGAATCATGGGAAGGGACTGCGTTTTTTGGACAGGACTACGAGGACGAACGATTTTCAACGGTGGAAATAAATGTGCCAACAACATCGTACCCAAAACAATAAAACGCTCTGCATTTCACTAAGGCCAAAGGTGTTGAGATGAAAATATCAAATGTTTTTTATACGAAAGTTTTTATTCATGTTGGCGCCTACAAACGCATTCTACAATACGCGAATCACATATTAAGATGGCGGCGACATTACCGTGCACTTAAATTTTTTTGGATTTTATGCTGTAATTCGTTATTTAACCACTATTATTCACTTATTATATGTAAGTTGCTCTTTCTGTCTTTACATGAGAAAATGTCTAATCACCCCGAGAGTATGATTAGGTACTTAAATGAATATACGCAATAATTATCGACCTAATACATATATTGTAAGAAAAGTGACCAATAAATATTGCATGACTAATGAAAAGAAATAAGTATTAAAAGTACCATTAACAAGAGGCTACAGAATACAAGGTAAACACAAGTCAGCAAACTTAACCAAATCAAAAATATTAGACGGCATGGTCATACTCGTATATAACAGATTCGAAAAATAGACTCTGAAAGCCACTGAAATTAAGTTTCCAAAAAGCAATTTTAGAATTTAAATAGTTTCGAAAGCAAATCAACTTTATACACATTTCCAACTTTCTAGTTTCAGTTTCGAAGTGAACTGGAGTGGTTGTTTCGAATGTTCGAAAGTATATACAATCGTATCTAGCGGAAAAGGCCGCATCGCATCACTCCCGTTTAAATGTACAAGGAAAATCCATTAAGTGCATTTTCTTCGGTGAAAACTTAGCGAATGTGATCATTTATTATTATCTACCGACGGTAGCAAATGATGCCTTATTTTTCACGCTTGTGTTGGCATATGTGGACTTTTCCCGAATCTAGATAAACATCAATGACCTACTTCTGAGTGACGTCCATTAGGACCAACTGGATATATCAAGTCTATTTCGCTGGGTCTTGTGTATATAACTGTAATAGGAATTGCGAATATCGATTGTAAACCGGATTTTTTTTCTAATCCAGACTTAATCTGAAGATAAATGCTGCACTTGTCTATAATAAGAACATTAGGTACTCATTGGCCGTCATATTTCCAGTTCAGAAAATCGTAATTAAACATTGATGTAATCTCTTAAAATGTTTTAATGAAAAGCTTAACCGTGCTGGGTTTAAAGTCGTCCAAGCTACTCAAATTAAAATTAAAGCACTTTCTGGTTACATAAAACATTTTGCAACCATGTAAGATTTTGCTATTTTTACTCCAATATAGATGTTCTTCATTTCACAAGAGAAAATAGACGATTAATACGAATATATGGCACGTAAAATCGAGTCGCTCCCAGCGTTCATTATCGTGCAACAATTTGTCGCGAAGATAAGTCGCTCCTCTGTGTAACGACGTTATTAACAAACTCCCTGAACTATGCACAATTTAATTATGTTTGATACATCACTCTTGGCACTCGGTTGATCGATATGAATTCTTACATAGTTACTTAATTCGAGTCGGAATTGAATTTTCTGACAGGCCTTAACAAAGAACTAGGCAAAGTATTAATGGAGATTTATAAACATTATTAATCAACGATATTGGAGTTAGTTGGTGAATGTCTCGATGATATGCGCTTTTCTAACTGACAAACTAGCGAGAAAACCGCCGGGGAAAAATTCAATTACAAAAAAAATTCGCACCCTCAAACTTCCATTCCATGAGTCTCAAAAATTCTTCGGAAATTTTAATTTCAGCACGGTTTGTTGCTCCGCCATTTGCTTGATACATTTGACGTAAATTGCGCATTCATTCGCGACGTCTTCTCTTTCTTCCCCTCGAGCGTTAACGTTAATACGTGACGCGGCAAGCTATAAGAATCGAATTTCCCGCTCAACCTAGAATGATATACAATATTTGCATAGTTTTTACATTTACTTGAACAAAGCAGCTAAGATGTTTTACAAATTATCCTGAAGATCGAAATGCAAACACTTGTTCGGATTGCAATATTCGACTGAATCTACGAAAGATTATTGATCTGCCAGAACCTAGAACCTAGGTCAGTAAAATTATAGTATCCGAAAACACAGTAAATAAAGACTGTTCTGTTTATATTTGCAGTAAAAAGAGCATTCGTAAAGATCAAATTCAGCTTACCACTGATCGACCTCATTATTGCTGTGTACGAGTACGAAGTAAAAAGGCAGCAAAATTCACTGGTTGACGGCTGAAGAGGGTCCCCTCTGGCACTAGATTGACGGATTACATGTGCTCGACCTTTGGGGCAGTCACAGCAAAAAGACATCTTTTATGAGCTCTTGATATAATGGCCGTTTTGTAATAGATCTGAGAATATTTCTCATAACTATTTATTACGTTTACTTTCTTTCAATTATAGTAAAAAATTTGATAGTTCTAAGATAGAATTTGTTACTCTTATTGCAAGAAACTACCTGCTGATTCTAGGTGTACCTCCCTGTTTTCCCAAACTCATCCATTTGACAGGTTTTTTTTTTAAAACAAATATATTTAATTTAGTGAACCGATTGTTAGCGTCATCATCATCATCATATTAGCCGATAGACGTCCACTGCTGAACATAGACCTTTTCATTTTTAGCGTACTCTTTTGTATTTTCATTTCTTAAAGATATTTTTTGTCTCAATCAGGGGGCCGGCCTAAATTTCGTCTGCTCTTTTATAATCAGAAACTTTCCCAGACTAAATTAAAGGCATATTGTATAATATTATATGGGGGTGGAGAGAGTTTAACTTCGTCCAGATTTCAAACGACTGAAAAGCTCGCATAAGAAATTCTAAAGGCTCAAGTTTAGCTCACAAGTGCGCTACACATCGAGCTTTCATTATTCTCTGAATACGGAAAGAAAGCGAGCTTATTAAAAAATATATGCATTAAAGCAATGGAAATAACCGAGTAAAAGCGATGAGCACTGAAGCGGGAAAGCTGAGAGGAAGTATGAAATATGGTTTGCATTCCTACTTTATTACTAGTTAAAGGTTAATATGGTTAAATTGACTGGGGCTCATGACTACAGATTCCCAATCCTACAGATTCTCTAATCTACGGATTCCCAATTTAACAGATAACCAATTACACAGGTTCCCAATTCTACATATTCTTTATTCCACAGTTTCTTATCTGACTACTATTTTACCGGTAAGGGTCCACTCAGTCCGTTAGGTGTGAATGTAGGTTAGGTTCGTTAGTTATCTATATACGCCCGAAGGGCAAACTACCTAGAAATAGGGGCCCCACGTAGCGGGGACCCGTCGACCCAGTTACATTCCTTGTATTATTTTGTAGAATACCAATTATGTAGAATTGGGAATCTGTGGAATTGTGAATATGCAGAATCAATATTCTGTAAAATTTAAATTATGTAGAATTGGGAATCTGTACACTTGGGAATGTGTAGAAATAGAAATCTGTAGACATGGTATTCTGCAAAAGAAATTAAATTTATAGTGTTTGATGTCATATAATTCTAACACGAAAGTTTGTTGTTCTCTATGTATGTGCTTTGAATGACATAAAATGAAGTGTATACAAACAGTGAAACTTGACTTATCCTTTTTCAATTTGAATAAATGTCGTCTCGTGGTTTCACATGACGAATGTATATAATAATGCAATAACTACTAGTAACCCATTATTATAAGAAAATAACTTTATATACACAATTATATCATATTGGTAGTAATAATATTGTGTAAATATTACCCACGATTAAGGGTCCTCCCAAGTCCAAACAGTTGGGGCAAAACTTCCTAAGCTGTTTAAACCGCTAAGTCTCCAAGGAGCGAATTAAGAAATTATTAGTATTCCACCAGCTATTTCCAAACCCTACGTTATTCAGTCTAATAAACTTGATATTTAAATGCTAAGCACTGAAAAACTTTGGGAATGTCCTAAGTTGTTCAATGTTCATAGAACTTAAGAACAAAACTGTGGTATTTGTAAGAAGTTTGCATTTTGAGTTGTCAGTTTGCTGTCGGAATTAAACGAGTAATGGCTTATCCGTGCGTTATTATTTAAATATTTCCTGCAAAATACAACATTTGGGTCGCAAGAATGGAGTATTTTTAAGGAGCGTTTCGAATCGATGTGTCTCGCGAACGATTTGACTGACGACACCGACGCAGATGGCAAGAGACGGCGCTCCATACTCCTCACGACGCTAGTGGAACAAACCTACCGCGTCGCTCGAGACCCTAAAGGCTTTCCTAAAGCGTTAAACTCCATTGATTATAAGTGTCTCATAGAAAGGTTAGATGATCATTTTAAGTCACCTAAATGTTCTTTCGCTGAACGGTATAAGTTTTATAAGGCCGAGCAGAGACCCGGTGAAGATCTTGGCGAATGGGCGGCGCGTGTACGTAGTTTGGCGCAGTTTTGTGGTTTTTCCACAGAGTTGGAAACGGCGCTGCGAGACCGTTTCGTTCTCGGTCTCGAGAATCCTAAGGAAAGGGAAAGATTATTTGCTGAAAGTGTCACAGATGACCTGACTTTTAGTAAGGCCTTGCACTTGGCGCAAGCTACTCGCAGCGCACGACAGGCGGTGCGAGCGACGACGGCGGCGGCGGGCGCGCCCGGCGAGGTGTTCGCGGTGCGCGCGGGGCGCGCGGGCGACTCCGTCGGCAAGAAGAGTTGTACAGTATGCGGCTTCAAGAACCATTCCAAGGAGAATTGTCGTTTTGCCAACTACACTTGCAATAAGTGTAATACTAAGGGACATTTAAGTCGTATTTGTAAGGTCGGTGTTAAAAGCAACAACTTCATAGCTCCGGAACCCGATGACATTGTCGAAGGTAAACCAGATTTGTATTTAAACAGTATTAAATGTGTTAATGGTAAACCTATGCAGCAGACTGTGTCGGTCGGTAGCGAGCCTCTTCTATGT
>OZ020274.1:3286361-3381905 GCA_963971205.1 Aethes cnicana | reverse complement strand
ATGACATTGTCGAAGGTAAACCAGATTTGTATTTAAACAGTATTAAATGTGTTAATGGTAAACCTATGCAGCAGACTGTGTCGGTCGGTAGCGAGCCTCTTCTATGTGAAGTGGATAGCGGCAGTGCTGTATCTGTTCTGCCGGCGTGTATTTATAACGACGTTTTCAAAGGGAAATACGTTTTAAAGAAAAGTAACATAGGACTTAACTGTTATAATGGGAGCAAGCTAGTGCCTATAGGGTGTTTGACAGTGCCCGTTACTTTTAATTGCAGAACCCTGGAGTTGGAGATGTTTATTATTGAGACAGCTATAGGTCAACCTCCTTTACTAGGACGCGATTTTATTAGTAAATTTGGATTGCATTTCTGCAATTTATACTGTCACCATTTGAAAGATAGTGATGACGTCACTCATCTTTTTGTGAATAAATACTCTCATGTGTTTTCTGATGAGTTAGGGAAATTCAATCAGTATAAAATACATTTGAAAGTGCAAGAGGACGCGCAGTTTAAATTTTTCAAGCCTCGTCCGGTGCCTTTAGCATTAAAGCCTAAAGTAGAAAAAGAACTCGATAGGTTGTTAGAGTTGGGAATTCTGGAGAAGGTCAGTCACTCAGTCATAGCTACGCCTATAGTCCCAGTTTTGCGGCCTGATGGTGATATAAGGATTTGTGGGGATTATTCTGTAACTCTAAACAAGGCGTTGTTTATCGATAATTACCCTTTGCCGCGGATTGAAGAGATTTTTTCAAAGTTGCACGGTGGTGAAGAATTCTCTAAGCTTGACCTCTCCAGGGCGTACAACCAGTGTGAACTCGACGAGCCGTCAAAAAATTTGACTTGTATTAATACACATAAGGGTCTGTACCGATATACTAGAAAAACATTTATGTACCGTCTTAATACGTTCGTAACTCACTGCATGTTTTTAAACAAAACCAATTTTAGAGATTTAGGTTTTATTTTGATACCATTTTCATTGTTACAAAAAATGGTTATTCATCTAATTCATCTAGCTTTGCCCGCGACTTCATGCGCGTGGAATTCGGTTCTAGAGTTCCTGCTAGAACTATGCATTTTTCCGGACTAAAGCGTAGCCTTTATTTAAACCCGTGTTATAAAGCCGTGTTAACGAGCTGCAAGACTTGCACTGGAGACTGTTTATTACCTCCGACTTTCCCATTTCTCATACAGTATGGACTCGCCCGACGGGCTCCGGGTAGGGAAGGCGTTAGTTTCTCACGTAATTAGACCCACGAATGATTATGTTGACTTAGTAATTAACGGCACGCGCCTGGAGCGAGAGGGCGGGAATTAATGCTGCGACTTAACACGGCTAAGTTTCCGACTAAGATCTTAAGACAGACTTTGAATTACGATACTTCGGTGCTGCATGTTAAGGGCTCCGTATACGGTACTATAAATCGTTCCAATCTATCTGATAGAAATCGTGACGATCGATCGCTTCTAAAATACCACTCATACACGAAGCGATTGGTCGATGCGATCGATCGCTTACTTGCATTCATCGTTACGTTATGTCTGATCGCAACAAAAACCCATGCGTTTTCGTTGCGATCGCCGAGATCGTACCTCTCGTCTTCGATCAAGAAAATCGTAAGACGAATCGTACCGTAAATGGTACCTTTAAAACTATGATCTTTTATTTTTAGCCCCCAATCACGCAAAAAGGGGGTGACGTGTCCTTTAACGTCGATAGGTGTATCTGTTTGTGGGTGAACCGATTTTAATATAGGTAGTTTTTTTTACATTTCTATAGCTGAGTTAATTGGTAGTGTTCTGGGCTAGATTTGGAGGTAGTCAGTTCAGCGGTTTGAAGACAAAACAGCATATTTCTCATTTTATATCCTGTAAACTTAATAATCCAATCCAAAATACATAACTGCTCACTATGAGCACTTATATGTGTATATATTTCCTTGTTTTCCTTAATCTGTACCTATCCTGTCTTGTACATATTTCCACCAAGTTCCATCTAGGACATTATTTATGTGCCTATGCTTGAGATATTCTGTAATCATGAAACTGTAGGTGTTGTAAGATTATACATATTCTTCGAAGCACTGTAAATAACTTGTCGCAATATATGCTATTTTTGCGGCAATTCCGCGAATTTCGCAATGTTCCTCATTCGAATCAACCAATATATCATCGCAGCGGACGAGTCAAGTTTAGGCGGCCCGTAAATTTCATTTTGGGCAATGAAGGAACGCAAGTAAAGCGACAAGTCGATTGGGGAAAGGATTCTCCCTCGTATTTATTACGAGGGATGAGAAATGAAAAAATAAAGAGATCATCTAGATATATACATGGTGGGTCAGAAAATATGGCAAATAATTAACCCACAGTATCGGCTATCGATTCTAAGTAAATTGTATAGGTCTTTAATTTTTTCTGAGTTGGTAAAAAAAAATATTTAATAGGATTCAGGCGTCGCTCACACAACCAATCCCATATACAATTTTTTTTTTTACTCACTCGAAAAAAATTAAAGACCTATACAATATACTTAGAATCGATAGCCGATACTGTGGGTTAATTATTTGCCATATTTTCTGACCCACCGTGTATAAATAAATGAATTGCCGTGCGTTATTCTGGCTAAAACTCGGGAAGTGCTGAACCGATTTGGCTGATTATTGTTTGTTTTTTTGCCTGTGAAGATTTAAAAAGAAAAAATCGGGCGGTATCTAAAAGAACAGTTAAAAAAGAAAGAAAAGTTTGTATGTCAATCGTCTTCGGGTGATACGAAGTTCACCAGGTCAACTAGTAAAAATAAATATAAACAGCGACAAGGAAAAAAAAAACAAACGGCACGGGGCGAGAACGAAAGACATCAGAAAAGGACCGATAATTTTCAAACCGTTGATCCAAGTTTCTTCAAAAAAAATGCATAGACCAAAAAAACAAAAACAAAATTCAAAAACATACATACATACATACATAGATACATAGACAGGTAAACACATAACCCTCCTTTGCGGTGCGCAGTCGGGTAAAAAGGAACTCCAAAAGAGCTGGTCTGTTACGCGACGTCGGTAACGGTAACCATTCAGCCAGTGATGTATAGTCGCAGAGATCCCACAGAACGAGCGTGCGTCGTTAAGGGCTTCAACGTAATCTAGGGTATCATCACGACTGAGTTACTGGGTCCGCCGTATACGTTTACGAGGGCAAGGACGATAAAGGATCTCGCGGTAAACCTGAGCCAGGTTGAGATATTTCTATGTTTAGTCTGTGCACTTCATTTGTACAGTTGTAGGATTAGGTTTTTGGTAGGATTACTACGACTTTTAAATCTTGATTGCTTGTGCTGGAATATTGACGCAAAAGACAAAGTGGAGTGGTGGAATAAACGCATTTATTACTTATAATGAGAATGTTCAGCGTTTCTAGTGGATATAGGTTCCCGACTCTCGGAATAAAGGTCAAATCCAGCCAGGCCAATCAATAATTCAGGGCACTCAATCGCTCTTAATGTATGTTAATATTTAACTAGTCAGTCAGTCGTGCTCGTAATTTTGTTAAACATTGGCATATATCAGAAGGGGGAAGCGAAATGTGACAGATTTTTTACAAAATTGTTTCTTACTTGAAGCAGTGGGCCGTGGCGGCCTAGCGGTTTGATGCTTAATGCCAAGAATCAGAAGTTCAAGTTTCGGAATAAAGTTGTACAACAGGTTAGTGACTGAAGAATAATGTGAAACTTTACAACTTTCAAAATTCTGAGCCAAAGTAAAGGTGAAAAAATTACATAACTTTCCCGTGGAAAACATAGCCAAAGTAGTCTTGTAACGATTTCATCACGCCGACTTTTGTTAAATTGAAAAAAACTTCTGCACGGACAAAAAATCTAGTAGTGTTTCAAGGTTAGGTACCTAGGTGGCGCCGTTCACGTATCGATTTCCTAATATATTTACTGTAGTGTCAGGCCATTTCCAACAAGTCCTAGTTTTACAGGGTGTTCTAGGTAAGTAAATAGTTTCAGATAATTCATAATACTAAATTACTCGCGAAGGCATTTTTGATATTTTATTGGTAGCTTTGGCCTTTTTTAGATAATTCGCGAAACTAATTAGGTGTGATCTCTGCAGTAATGTAATTATGTACACCAGAAGTGCATTCAGCGCTAGCTCTAAACAGTAGTGTGGGAGTCACGTGGGCAGGGCAAGAAAGTTAGAAAGCACTAGTTTAAGTAGTTTAGTTAGAAACAATGCCGGAGCTAACGTGTGATTTGCAGCTCGCGGGACCGAGGATCCGATGTTTTAGTTTGTAATAGGTACTGGACAGTAACTTACATGAGGTCGCTCTTGTGATATTGTACTACTACTACAGCGTATTTGCGTCCCACTGGCACAGGCCTCCTCTCATCACGAGGGGTGTGATATTGTACTGCAGTTGTTTAATGCAGATATCTCAGAACAAAAATCTTGAAAGCAATAACCAGAAAAATAATAACAAATAAAAAAATATCGCAGTAGCTAAATACTGTTAATATTGTGTAATCATCGCCATCATAGGTAGGCAAGTGTCTACGACTGTGTAGTCTGCTCATGTGACAGTCAGTCAGGGACATATTCCGCCAAGTACCACGGCAATAAAAGGCCCATCTTCGAGCAAGAACGGCACTGCCGTGTAAAGCACGCGCCGACCTGTTATTGCGCCCTTTGAGTCCGATTTACGTGAAGGAATTTTTAATAACCCAGCCAACAAAGCTGTGTTGACTTTTGGGCGAAAACTCTGTATGTTTCATGTTTATTTGCTCTCTGTTACTGTACACATGAATTTAGAGACGGAATATTTGCTCTGAATCTCGGTGAATTCTGTGGTGTTTATAAATAATTTTACGTGAACTGTTTAGGTATTAAAATATGGTTGAAGAGACAATCTTATAGCCCAAATTATCTCGTAATGAAAGGACGCCTGTACCTAGCAAGTGGGTGGTGAATTGGCTGTTGTTGTGTTGGTGGAGAAACCAAAAAGTCGCGGGTTATAAAATAAAGTTATCGGCTGCGCTGTTATTATTGCTAAGGGAAGGGAGATTTTTTTCTCCAACAAAGCGATAAATAATATTAAAATTACATGGGCGAGCTGGGGTGTAAATCTAACCTCCCCGCAGAACGGTAAGTTTATGAAATATACAAAGGCTCCGAGGAATACAAATGTAAGACAGTAGCAGACCCTTGACTTGTCTTGTAGCTTTCTATATTTACGACCGATTGGACGCTCTGGGGAATAACTCAGAATACTCGGATGATAAAAACACTTACTGGAAAAAAAAAACAATCAGTGAACCGTGATCAAGTCGCAATTACAGTAACTTGAAATATGTCCTTGTGATTTGTTTTATTTATTGTTAGGTAAGTACAGATTCATACACCAAAGTAACCATTTACGAAAAACATTATAGGTACTATAACCTTTTAAGACAACATCCAAGTATGATCATGGTATCAGAACAATAATAATAATAACCTTGGGATATATCACACATATTGACCTATCCAAAACTAAGCGATGCTTGTATTATGGGTGCTAGACAACGATAAAAATACTTATATAGAGAAATACATACATATATAAATGCTAAACATCCATGACTTGAGTACAAACATTCGTGCTCATCACACAAAGTTTGCCCCGTTTGAGCGGGACTCGAACCCGCGACCATCGGAACAGAAGGCAGGGTCACTACCAACTGGACCAATCCGGTCGTGATGATTAATCTACCGAAAATTGTCTCGGTTGTCTTATTGAAGTTCTATTGGGAACTTCAATAAGGCAATGATGCGAGGAGCTCTGTACCCAGCAGCGAATAGGCGCTGTTGTGACATTTTCCTTCTTATATAAGTCAACATAGAGGAGAGTGGCGAAAAAGTGGGGACGCCTTTGCCCGGCCACTTTATAGGCTATAATAAAATATATATATATATATATATATATATATATATATATATAAGTCAACTAACTCGATCGAACTGGTTAATGTCAAAGGCGATTGTTGTTTGCATAGACTTGTCATTATTTAATCTAATCAATACTTTAAGAGCTTCTATAAAACTAGAATATTGTTAAAAACTTCGATCGATATTTAACAATCTAGTCGACTGTGTTTTCATGCTGCTACGTGTAGACATCCACATTTGAGGAACCGCCTAGCCCTGTTTGTTTTGGTTTTATGCAACATGTTCTCAAGATGGAAAAACTTTTATTCATATTAAAGTTTGTAAGTGTTTTCGGAACAAAATGAACAAATCTATCGGTCCGTCCATCACTACGTACTTACCTAATAAAATTTAAGCGGAGAAATGAACGGTTGGACTCCTTAAAGATGTAATATTTTTTTAATGAAAGACGCCAATCGATAGGATGTGTTTATTGTTTATTATGGGTGTCCTGCTAAGTCCCACATGCTTTCCGAGGGGTAGTCTCCACTCCAACAAAGTAGTTTCTTTAAATTTAATAAACCCAGTCTCAGCATTGTCTCTTGAATACCTTGTTCTCTGTTATTTACATAAATCGCTCGATATATCTAAATACTGTTTATAGTATTATACCTAAAGGTCTACAAAAGCTACGATAGCACTGGGTGTACAAAAAGGCTGTATAAAGTAGTATTTACTACAGAATTGGCACGAGCCCCGATCGCGCCGCTTACAGCCCGATACGACTTCCCGTTTTCCTGTTTTGAAGGCATTTACCCTTCTGGATTGGCGTATTGACGTTTTTTTAGAACTTGGTTATGAGAATGCAAGGTCACGTAATGCCCCGATAACATACTTTCCTATTTCGGAAATCTCTTTCGGAATATTTTAATTACATACAGAAGACATATAATGATAAATGTCATTATTGGAACTATTCCTTCTACGGTAAAAAGTAGTCATGTCGTTTCCCGGGACTTCAACTATCTCTATGCTGAATTTCATCTTTCACTAGCGGTTTAAGCGTGAAGACAGACAGGCAGACAAAGAGTTACTTTTGCATTTATAATACTAAGTAAGTAAAGTATGGATTTGTGTCCGAAATGGATACTTGGAAATAGCAAAGCTACATCCATGATATATTGCCACCACATCACCCATATCTAGATGTCTTATGTTTCTGCTGAAAACCAAGTTTTAGCAGAAAATATGTAGGCACTGACCTGTCTGTCCATAGGCGAATATACAGGCGTTGTAGCCATCGAAGGCATTGTCCAGGATGTCCCGTCCGAGGCATTCGAACACAGTCTTTTGCGAGGCGAAGTTTGGCAACGCCGCGTCCAGCGAGTAGAAGCAGTGGTCGAAGGCGAACGTCTTTGGTTGTTTTCTGAAACAATCGAGAGAATGGAGATGAATAAAAAATGTACAGATAATCCCAAAGAAATGTACATACAATAAAAATGTAACCCGTTTTCTAGCGCAGTCGAGTAAAAATCAAGAAAACTATTTAGAAGGATATTCGTGTTTAAATAAAGTAAATGCATTATTCATGTAAATTAATTTAGAACGTAACTCCCTAGTGGGGATTTCGTAGGTGGGTGTGGTTTCATGATGGGATGGAAACGCGGATTTATTTTAATTTTCACAATTATTGCGAATATGAATCATAATTACAATAGCATCACGTTAATTGCTTCCTTTTCAGTATTGTTTATAAAGAGAGCAGCGGTAAAGTAACTTTGGTATTTTCACGATTGAAATAGAGGCTCAGACATCAAGCACGTGTTTAATTCTTGACACAATAATCAATTAGGTAAACCTTATGGATCCAACCCATATATAGGTTCCGAACAAATGAACACGTAGACCGTAGCAGCGGCGTAGCATCAATACGTTCGCAAGATTGGCAAGATAACAAGGCCTATCTTAGGTAGCGTCGCATAATTCGGAACTATTCGGAACTGATGCGGGCCGTAATTAGCGTCAAATAAATAAACCAACCAAGAGCGAGTTGGACTCGCTCATATGAGGGGTTCCGTAGATACAGCAATGATTCCAAATATAATCCCATATCTCAAAAACTACGCGACCGATTTTGTCCTATAGGCATAGGTTAGGAGACAAACAATTTAGTTCACAGAAGATGTCTACATAAATCTTGAGCAAAGCTTATCTCTAAATGTCATGTGGGGCAACTGAAACTTCGAACAGAAATTCAACACCGACACATTCATCACAGGGCCCGTATAGGATATAAAGTTGAACCTCGGGCAAGAGCAAACTTGAACTTTAAATTGAATTTATCCCCCGCTGCATTGTTAAGCGCTATTATGTGCAAACAAAGCCCTTTTGCTTTGTCGGTTTTT
This sequence comes from Aethes cnicana, assembly GCA_963971205.1. Taxonomy (NCBI): domain Eukaryota; kingdom Metazoa; phylum Arthropoda; class Insecta; order Lepidoptera; family Tortricidae; genus Aethes; species Aethes cnicana. Next base: position 3,373,593 of record OZ020274.1, on the reverse strand, counting down.
AAATCTTGAGTTGCTGTATAAATGAGGTGGGATAACTTGCAAGCGCAGTTACAGACTTATCGTTTGAGGTAGAACGTTTTTAAAATCACAACGAACCATACGGGTAGGTTCCCCTTATCATCATCGGTTCCCCTTGTTTACGCATAATTTTTTTGGCAGAATTCGATTTTGCATAATAAGTATATGCATAATAGTGTTTACGCCGAAACTAAACTCGCATAACGATCTTTCGTCGAATTCTATTACGCATAATCTATTTACGCCGGATGGTTTTCACGCATAATTTTCGAATTTCGAATATTGTTTAGGCAGAAAATTACTTTCGCCGAAATTCGTTACGCCGAAAACTACTTTCGCATACCTTTATTATCGTCGATTTAATTAAATGAGTTCCTGTATAACATCAATCATGATATTGGGGGAAGGACATTTTTAATAACTGATAATTTCGTTTACTTATATAAAAAATAACCTAACCTAACCTATGTGAGTCGGCATTGCTCCAAACTTTGGGTGTTACCGCGCACACCGTCCCAACATAATTTGTTATTTCGGACATAAATTCGGACAATATTTCGGCCTATCCAAATTCTGGTAAATTACTAGTATGCCAAACAATATTATGCATAATAAAATTCGGCCAAGTCAACATTATGCCAACACAATATTCGGCTAAACGCCCATTCGGCCAATAAAGGATTATGCTTAATAAAAAAAAGCGGCAAAGTCAAGATTCGGCGTAGATAAATTATGCGAAGCCTGTTATGCGTAAACAGTTTCGGACAAAAAGAATTATGCCAAATAGAGGGCACCCCATCATCATCATCATTTCAGCCGAAAGACGTCCACTGCTGGACATAGGCCTCCCCCAAGGCTCGCCCCTCCAACCGGTCCTGTGCTACTTGCTTCCACCGGTTTCCCGCGACCTTCACGAGGTCGTCGCTCCATCTTGTTGGAGGCCTACCGACATCTCGTCTCCCGGTTCGCGGACGCCACTCGAGAACTTTCCGGCCCCATCGGCCATCAGTCCTGCGAGCAATGTGCCCCGCCCTCTGCCACTTAAGGTTCGCAATTCTTCGGGCTATGTATGGGCCCCTAGTTCTGCTGCGGATATCCTCATTTCTGATTCTATCACGCAGAGAAACCCCGAGCATAGCCCTTTCCATTGCCCTCTGAGTGACTTTGAGCCTTCTTATGAGACCCATCGTGAGCGCCCACGTCTCGGAACCATAAGTCATCACTGGCAACACACACTGGTCGAAGACTTTCGACTTGAGACACTGCGGTAATTTGGACGAAAAGACACTGCGAAGCTTCCCGAACGCTGCCCAACCGAGTCGGATTCGACGATTGACCTCTTTCTCGAAGTTGGACCTACCTAACTGGACTGTTTGTCCCAGGTATACATAGTGGTCGACAGCTTCGAGCGCAGAGCCTCCGATTATCAACATAATTTTCGTCTTGTCCATGTTCATTTTAAAAGCATCCTCCAATGCAGCGGTGAATAGCTTCGGAGAAATCACGTCTCCTTGTCTGACTCCCCGCTGCAGTGGAATAGGCTTAGTGGTCTGGTCTTGTTGTCGGACGGACATGGTCGCGTTTTCATACAAACACTTCAACACTTCGATGTACCGGTAGTCAACTTGGCACCTCTGGAGAGACTGCAGCACAGCCCAAGTCTCGATCGAATCGAAAGCTTTCTCGTAGTACACAAATGCAAGGCAAAGGGGGAAGGTATACTCTTCGGTTTTCTGTATAACCTACCGCAACGCATGTATGTGGTCTACGGTACTATAGCCTTTTCGGAAACCGGCTTGTTCGGGAGGCTGGAATTCGTCAAACCTGCGCGCGAGACGGTTCGTGATGACTCTCGAAAACAGCTTGTAGACATGACTCAGTAGTGAGATGGGTCTATAATTCTTCAGCAAGGTGTTATCACCTTTTTTTTAAAAGAGCACCACCACACTTCTGTTCCATGCTTGCGGCGTTCGGTACAAGTACGTCACGTTAAAGCCAATGGTCGTGCGCACCGACACAGCCCCACCCATTTATTTACGAGTAGTAATACATTTGTACATTTTCTTTAGGTTTAGGCTTGGTATGAGTAGAAAGTAAGAGAATCTTATTTTAAGCTGACAATGTCCAATTTCAACTGTAAGCTTTTATCGACAAAGCCTCATAAGTTTCACAGGGATATAAATAATAGTCTCACTACACTAATTCTAATGAAAATCCCCACCCACTCTGTATTTGCTGGCTTGTCAAAGGACATTACCGGGTAAACATTAAATAAAACGAAAGTTCCAAGTTATATAACGTTAATGTCGTTTATTTTTAATTACTCGTTTACTTTTATGGCAGCGCATTACCCAATTTAATGTGTAATTGTCGAAACTTTTAATTAATCGTGGTTTCTCTAGTCCTAGAGTTTACCAGCATCGACTAGTTGCTGTTAACTGTACTGTAGCAGGTAGTTGAAAACATTGTATAATTAGAAATGTCAGCTTAACCTAACTTACCTAAAATTTTAACTTCCATATAAGTAAGTATATCCCTACTATACATACTTTTGTACGAGTATATTGACGTCTGAGAATGACTTCGAATTGATTACTAATAAACAGTTGATTCCGGCTCCACCTCGCCGCGACAGCCTTTATACGTCCAACTGCTGGGCACAGGCCTCCTCTTACCCCCTCACGAGAGGGTTTGGGCTATACTTATAGTCCCCACGCGCGGACACATTGTGGCTTGGGGACTTAAGTTAATGATAATTTTGCGTTTTTGTTAAAATGAGCTTGGTAAAAATTAGCTTAATTTCATTAATTGTGATTTAAATCATCTTCATTCTTTAATCAATTCAATCGACATTTGGATGGTTAAAAAACTTTAACTCCCCCCCTATGTTAATACACTTAAAAGATCGATCAATTTTTTTTTTAAATCCCTCATAAAAATATTTTTTATCCTTGGTATAAAAGTGCTCCTCTACTGCCGCCTTCAACGCCTCATCGTCAAAAAATCGATTTCCACGCAGATCCTTTTTGAGATTGGGGAACAAAAAGAAGTCGCTGGGGGCTAAGTCCGGACTATACGGTGGATGAGTTATAGTTCCGAACCCACATTCAGCAATAGCTGCCTTGGCAATATGAGCAGTATGGACAGGGGCGTTGTCATGCAGAAGCAGAATACCTTTAGACAACTTTCCTCGCCTTTTTTCTTTTATTGCGTCCCTTAATTGATGTAGAATATTCGCGTAGTACTGTCCCGTGATATTTACACCTTTTTCTTTATAATCGATCAACAATACTCCTTCACAATCCCAAAATATTGTTGCCATGACCTTGCCAGCGGAAGGGACGACCTTGAACTTCTTGGGATGAGCTGAACCCTTAATGTGCCACTGCATGGACTCTTCTTCTTCTTCATCTTCCAATATAAGGTTTTCCACCTGATCAATATTTTCTTGTGAAGTAGCTACTACAGGCCGGCCAGGTCTAGGGTCATCTTCAATACTCTCCCTGCCACGTTTGAATTCGCTTGACCACTTTTGAATTGTAGATAAAGAAGGAGCAGACTCACGGTAAACACAATCCATTTCCTCTTTTATGGTTTTTTGGTTTTTACCCTGTTTCGTCAAGAATTTTATTACGGAACGATGTTCTAATTTCGTTAACATTGTTAATTCACTCATTGTGTTCGTGTTTGTTCAGAAATTGCAGAAAAACAAAAGAACATCTCGGTTTGAATTATACTTTTTTTTAATGTCAAAGAATGAACCTTACCAGCCAGTAACAAAACAAATTCAAAAAGAGGTTATAAGATATCAATACCGAGAATATTTTGAACGCCCCTCGTATATTGACGTCTGAGAATGACTTCGAATTGATTACTAATAAACAGTTGATTCCGGCTCCACCTCGCCGCGACAGCCTTTATACGTCCAACTGCTGGGCACAGGCCTCCTCTTACCCCCTCACGAGAGGGTTTGGGCTATACTTATAGTCCCCACGCGCGGACACATTGTGGCTTGGGGACTTAAGTTAATGATAATTTTGCGTTTTTGTTAAAATGAGCTTGGTAAAAATTAGCTTAATTTCATTAATTGTGATTTAAATCATCTTCATTCTTTAATCAATTCAATCGACATTTGGATGGTTAAAAAACTTTAACCATCCAAATGTCGAAAAAAAGTATTTTTAATTAAATTAGAGGTTCCTTAGTACTTACACAGGTTGGGGTGGTTTGAAGAAGTGTGTTCAAAACATTGATTTTGTAATATCAATTCTAAGTCACACAGTAGTTTCGCGCGTAACTGATTCAAAATGGAATGGCCCTATAGATTAAACGAATTCCAAAAAAAACGCAACAAATTCGCTGAGTCGAATTTATTGGTTCAATGATTTGATCGGAAGCTAAAATGAAATACAGGATTGGTGCCAAATAAATATATCTATGTATAGGTACATATAAAACGAATTGCCGTGGGTTAGTTTTGTTAGAACTCGAGAACTGTTGGACCGATGTGGCTGATTCTTTTTTTATTTTATTCTCTTTGATGTAGGGAAGTTTAGAAAAAAATCGGGAATAATCGAAAGGAACAGCTAAAAAAAGAAATAACTTTGTACTTATTGGAATCGTCTTCGCGTGATACGAAGTTCGCCAGGTTATGACATCACCTTTGAAAGTTTGTTTGACGTTTAAAAGTATATAATTTTTCAACTACCTAATAAGTACCACACTAACCCTAGAATCCCTAGATCCTGATTGAAGTGTGAACCAATGCACTCCCTCCATGGTTGTTCTTAATTGCCAGTTACTCGTGTATTTTCACACTAACCATTTAACGGCCTCAAGTGCTTGTAAAAAAGATGATCCAGATGTCAGACGAAGACAAAGAGTGCATTTGAATGGATCCACTTAGCAAATGGCCGTCCTTTATCTTCAGCAACAAGTGGCAGAAAACGAGACGTAAATTAATTTGCTGTTCGCGACACTAGGTATCGTGAGGCTGCGACCATCTGTGACGTAATGTAATGCATTTGCGGTAGTAAGAAACGGTAACAGTGCGCTCCTTGGCAGTATTTTACATACTAGGTAATACGGCTATGCACGTCTTGTCTATAAGACGTCTAGCTCACCATCGCTTTCTTCAAAAAAAAAAGGAGTTGACTAACAGTAAATCGCAAGGAGTCGTCCGCGATGACATATTATGATGGATGACAGAGTAATCGTATGTAGGCACTAACAATTAATTGATAAAATGTAAATGCTTTGCAGAATATAGGTACTTACTCAATTTCATTATCACGTCTTATTTTAGCCGAAACATTCTCGTTTAAATATGGTAACTTCACACGGGTAGAAGAAGACTAGATCAAAATACCAAGGCAATGAGATGATTGTTTATTTATTCTAATGGACAAGAAATTTGCATAATTTGGCCACTAGGAGCGCTGCAATCGCTTGACCCAAACTATCTGTCAATTGGCTATGGGTGAAAAATGACAATGTGCTCGATTATTTTTTTAAGGATAGGAATAACCTTCCGTATCAAGAGAAAAAAATCTCAGAATTTTCCGTACCGTAGATTCTGCGTAAAAATTAAAATTGGTTTTGCGTTATGACGATTGAAATAAAGGTGTTTCCTTGGTCCAAGTATGCAGCACTACTTCTTGAAAAAAAGTGTTGACACTATTGACATTATTGATTTTTTCAAGAAGTACTGCTGCATACTTGGACCAAGGAAACACCTTTATTTCAATCGTCATAACACAAAATCAATGGATTGAAGCTCAAATCAATGCTCTAGCTACACAATTTCTGTTCGCAATGTTGTTATGGATTGTTGGAACGAGTATGGTGAGCCAATTAGTGCAACGCCGATATTCTAGAACGTTCGTGGTAGCTAGCTATAGTAACATTAAATACTAGCCAAGATACATCTATCCGTCTACTAAGCGGTGTTAGCGAGGATTACTGAAGCTGGGTCCTGATATATCCGCTCTACTTCCTAGGGGGATTTCTATGCCATTAGTGTTAGCATAGCATACGAGTAGATAAAAGTTAGAAATTATTAAATATAAATTATTACTTTTTGACGAAGTATGCTACGGATGCTTGAGTTGTGTTTTAGATTGTTATTTGTTATCCACAGATTACCTACGGTGTCTTCTTTTTGCCGAAGCATGTTGTGGATTTTCGTTCTGGTATTTTTGTGTTCCTTTAATAAATGTTTTTTTTTACTCATTTAGTACTTTTCACTCAGTTACTCTTTCAGTAGTAGACGAAGAAATCTAAATGCAGATTTTGAAAATATCGTTCTTTTTGTGCTTCCTGTATTGTTTATGTCACGTAATAAAAATATGCGGAAATTATTAAATCAATTTATGAATTCTTATACTTATAATGAAACTGACTGGTTCCGTGTAAGTAGGTACATATAGAACATGTTCACACCTGATTTCCTAGAAAGCATATTGAATTAATATTGTTTAGTCAACAATAAGCCAATCGACTGAAACAAGTACCTATGGCATGGCATAGAAAACTAGCCAATACAAGTTCATTTTATTCTATGGAAACAAACACGTAAGTTAAGACTTCATTTGGCTGCCAAAGTCCTTACAAGTACTTTCGGTAATTGTTTGTGACAAAGACAATTAGTTTCCAGCTTCTTAGAACCGTTAGCTAGGTCAGTGCCCTTAGAGCTTTGACCTCATGGTCGTTGGTCGTAACTTAACTAAGCCCGTTTCCTAACTAAACTTTTGCCAACTTTCGCGATTGGGTTACATATACACGGTGGGTCAGAAAATATGGCAAATAATTAACCCACAGTATCGGCTATCGATTCTAAGTATATTGTATAGGTTTTTTTTTTTTGAGTTCGTAAAAAAAAATTGTAGGTATATGGGATTGGTTGTGTGAGCGACGCCTGAATCCTATACAAAATTATTTTTTTTACCAACTCAAAAAAAATTCAAGACCTATACAATATACTTAAAATTGATAGCCGGTACTGTGGGTTAATTATTTGCCATATTTTCTGACCCACCATGTATAACTTACATGTACGAGTATCCCTATTATAACCAACATCAATATTTGATTAGGATTGGATTTTAGGAGTGAATGTTTTTTTTCCGGTTTGTAACGTTTAGTAAATGTCAAAAGCTAAGAACCAAAGGCTTCATAGGAATTATCTGCATTCCTTAAAGAGGAAAATAATAAAGCTCGTTTTCAATTTTAATACTGTTATAAGGGCATAAAGCTTAATATCTAAAGGATCCGCAATAATCAAACAACAATGTCGCCAGCTACTTTATAGTACATCGGTTAATGTACAAAGGTGAATATTAAACTCCACGCTATCTTAAGCGCTAACGGGGTTTAATCTCGTCGGGCGGGGTTCACTCAATAACTCGCTCGGCTTATCGCGTAATACTGCTCGTACTCGAGAAGTACTGTACCTCAAGTGTATTTTTCGGACCTGGAAAATACTTCTCGACCGCGTTTGCGTTTACATCAAGATTGTATGAAAACTTGAACAGCGCCCCTAACGGTACGTTTTGTAACAAGGTTTAGCGAGTGTATTTTGATTAATACGAATGAGTGACGAGCGAGTAAGTGAGTAAACGAAAACGTTCACGTTTTCGAGTGACTTTTAGTATGACAGAAACGCAGTAGTATACGCAATTCGATCTGTCAAGGTCACTGTCAGGCTAATAGTTTGAACATTTTTGAAGATACTAAACATGGAGATAAAATTTAGAAGACACGCGGCATGCAGGACTTTTCAGTGCCTTACAAAATTGCTGGTATTGCCTACATGGCTATCTGTATAGCTAGTATTTGGGCAAGAAGCGAAAGAGAGAACTCGGTTGAAGAGTTTCCTACCATATTATAGTTGGGACTTAGGAGTTGTTTACAAGCATAGTTTACAGGAAGAAACCGGATATAGCGCTGCGAGGAAAGTATATGGAATACAGATTAGGCTACCGCAGGAATGTTTTTTAATGAGGAACTGTTCCTACGATAGTTTTACAGAGATGTTTAAGGGAAGATACTTAAGTATTGCTAATGTTGTCTCGGTCCAAGAAGGGAAAGGCCAATTACAGAAATGTGTACAGCGTAAGAAGCGTCATACTCCGCCCTACTCTAACGCCGCCTTATGATGGCCCATTTATAGTGGTTGAGAGGAGAAGCAAAGCGTGGGAACCTGATTAATAGAGAAGGCAAAGCGACGTGCGAATCAATGGGTCGCTTGAAACCAGCCTTTTTGCTGAACGATGAAGAGGCGTACATCGCGACGTAGTCGATATAGGAATAGTCTTTCCAGGTGTGGAGGATTGTGCCAGCACCATCGGCATCGTCCACAAGGCACGGCACGGAAGAGAGATAGGCCGTGTCATGGATTATCGTTTCGGTAGACATAAGTACATATTGGGTGATGCTCACAAGAATTTCCAGTGTGTGACGGCACACCATCCCATCACCCATTTAAGCGTTCTAAATTATTATGAAATAAATCAACTTGAAACTAACCAAGAAAGTAGTTTGTTCTCATCATCACCACTCCCGCTACATATGTGGTAGATTAACGTTAAATAAATCATGTAAAGGGAAATACTATAAATGCATAATTGTGGCTTAGTAGGTACTTATAGCTAAATAGAGCGGCCAACATTCTTGACTGATGCAAAAACCTAAAAGCATTATATCAATCTAGCTTATTCCGACGGTGACTTCATTCACGTGGAATTCGGAGCGTTCCCGCGGGAATTATGCTTAGTAACACCCCCCAATTCCCCAAGGAACCTATATGCCAAATTTCAGCTTTCTGCGGTTAGTAGCTTCGGTTGTGCTTTGATCGATCAGTTGCTAGTTGCTGACATTTGCTAAAGAAATATACATACTTACAATAAATAACACCAATAATAAACTCAATGGAATATATAGCATGATTTATTAGTGTTTAAACTACTTAAAACTTGATGAAATTCTGGTAGGAATCAGCAGTTGGCTCAGCCACGGGGTCTGGTCTTAAAGTTGCCACAGTTCCACTTGACTTGCTGGGGCAGAGCCAGAAGGAACACTGAAAGAAAATGTAAGTGTATATTAGGTATTTAATTGAAGCCGTGATGGTGGCCAACTACTAGGCCACCATCACCTATTTATGAAAGGGGAGGACTGCCTGGATCAGGCGGGTGATCGGTCCTCCATTCGGAACCATTTCACCCATACCATCACCTATAGAACTCTTCATGTAGAGGATCGGCGAGCGTTCGAATCCGACTCGCATCTCTGAGTTACTTTTGTGCAAAATTACCTACTACTTGGCTTTTGGTGAACGAAAACATAGTGAATCGTAAAGAAACATGCACGCATTTGCGAAGTAATTCAAGAATGTAGGTACATGTGTGTCCCCAATCCAAACTGCGCCTGTGTAGGGCCCAAACCCTCTGGTGATGAGAGGAGGCAGCAGTGGGTATTGCATATCCTTACTAATATTATAAAGGCGAAAGTTTGTTTGGATGGATGTATGGATGGATGTTTGTTCCTCTTTCACGCAAAAACTACTAAACGGATTTTAATGAAACTTTACAGTAATGTAGCTTATAGATCAGAATAACACATAGGCTACTTTTTATCCTGGAAAAACGTATAGTTCCCGCGGGAACGCGATAACCGAATTCCACGCGGGCGAAGTCGCGGGCAGAAGCTAGTGTCAAATAAAAATAAATACTATTATTATGTCTAATACTTACTGTTTCTTGCTTCTATGCACGCATTCTCCTTTGTATTTGATAAAAGTAACACGAGCTGCGCCAATTCTTTCTACGTTACAAGAAATTTGGCTCAATTCAAAGTATGGATCTTAAAATATAATTCTTCTCTTCTGTTCTCTTATATAATGGCTTCTTTCTAAGTATATGCAAGACAATTTTGCCACTCTCAAGTATGGCCTACGGGCCGAGCATTGTATGGAGGAAACAATTAATGTACGATATAAAAGATAAATCAAGTAAACTTGGTGAGGCTGAGGTGAAACAAACGTCAACGTCCATCTTCTCAACTCCAAACACTTCGAGTAAACTATTCGTAAAGCGTTCATCTTTAACCTTTGAGTGCATTTGTCAACACCATTCTCGCACACGTTCATGTATTGTCACCATCAATTTGCGACATCCGCTATACACTATAAAATTGATGGTTTCTGTCTTGGACACTTCGCCAGTATCAAAATATTGGCCTCAGGCCGGCAATTATTCAATAATAAACATTTAAATTATCATTAATATCAAATTTGAGGAGGCTTGGTAAACGTCAATCATGACAATGTCAAATATGTGACGGAAGGCAGTGAGTTAAAACGTCTCGATCGCGTTTGCGTTTCTTCAGGTTTTTCTGTCAAAATTGTCAAAATGGCCATAAGTGTTGCCAAGTTACCTACATTTTCTAAAATTTCTAGGCAACCCGGAGTAATTTATGTAATTTAGTTTTTTGTTAAACCAAATAGAAGTACATAGTTATAGGTATATTCGTCACAAACGTGGAGTATCTCAACATTAAAAAAGAAAGACACACTTATACGTATGCGAAGAAGCTTAAATAAATAACATACTTAGTAAAAATTATCTCAAGAACACAATACAAGCATATTAAGACATAGACGACATACATATATCATTTATTTCACTTGAAAAATCTAAAATGTTGAAGTAAATTTGGATTCGACAGGTTCGAAAACCTAAGTTCTCACATTCTCACGTGATAAAATCGGGTGAGTAACTTTACTTCTTGCGTTTCGTTTAATTTACTTTTCAAACTGTCAAATACGAGCTTACACTCGCAGTTAGTCAGAAAACGTGTAAACGAATTCACATCCGTTTTCGTAAAGTAAATGTCACTCGCTGAATTGACTCCATGTTTTGCCGCTAGGGGTGCTGTTTATGTCCTCATACAAAAATGATGAATAAACTAAAACGCGTTCGATGCGTTTAGCGCAAATAAAGATTTACACTCATGTGAGAAGAGGTAAAAACAAACCGAGCCCGAAGTTGAAGCTTACACTCGCGTGTTAAAACAAAACTGATCGTGAATAGTTTACTCGAATAACTTCGTGACATCGGTTTGCATTTTTGGTGTAAAAAATACACTAGACCTACTGATATTGAATATCCATACTAAGTGTTATTATAATAGCGAAAGTAACTCTGTATGTCTGTTACTCTTCACGCTTCCACCGTTGGACCGATTTATATGAAATTTGGTATGGAGATAGGTCGAGCCCCGGAGAAAGACTAGGCTAAGGATATAGGATAACCGAATTCGCGGAAGTTGCGGGCAGAAGCTGGTTCTTAAGAAATTAGATTGTTCAGCTTTATTATTTGGTGGGAAAATACATAATCTGACAAAGAGAACCACGAAGCAGCGAAATGGAACTGCCTCTATTTAGTGTTTTCTCTAAAACTCCGCATACGTAAATCATCATTTGATAGAAATTAGCTCATAGATCGTTAAGAAACCTGCACGCATCTGCGAAGTAATTCAAAGATGTGTGAGAAGTCCCCAATCCACACGCGGTCCCACCGCGTGGGGACTATAGCCCAAACCCTCTCGTAATGAGAGGAGGCCTGTGCCCAGCAGTGGGACGCAAATAGGCTGTAGTAGTAGTAGTAATTTTATTCACAGTAAGAAAATACCCGTCTGTAGGTAACCTAGACCAGCTCTAGAGGCACTGAAAGGAAAGGAGATACCTATAAAACGGGAATGAGGTCCCGAAGCTAGTTATTTGGCTGAAGTGTGTTTACGGCCTTAGAATTGGCTACTTTGCACGAAACGACGCAAACGAGTTTAGCGCACGTAACGTATGAATTTGCTATTCGAATTGTACCCTGTTACGAGGGTCTACTTGTTTTGATGTAGGTTGAAAACGTTTAAACACAGTACTTCTCAGGACTTCTGAGTACTTGCAAAAAGTTATGTAAGTGTTTTAAAAAGCTTTTGAACATTTCGATTTATATATTTGCAATAACTTTTCCAACTCTCACTCACTCTATAAACTGTTAAAGCATATTTGGATTATAAGTTGGTTTATAAATTTATAATATTAAAAAAAAAGAAAAAAAATTGCATGTTTGGTTATGCTATACTTTTAGGGAACGTTGGTGATTGTATAAATAAAAATCACAGATGAAAATGAAAACAAACTCGTCTAGCAGACCCTTAGCGCTAGAACAGTCAGAAATACTGACTGCTGACTGTTCTGTCTAAAATACTTGCCGTCGGCGTGTTCCTATGAATTTCCTCGAAACACTAGCTATTATTGTGAGTTACCGACGACAACTCGCAGTTTGTCGAGAAAGGAGTTTGACTCCGCGCCAACGGCCACAGATCTCCGATACTTACTGGAGATAGTCGAATAGCTCTTTATATTCTAAAATTTACTTTCTGGAAACTTTATTACTTAGATCAAATAATCGGGAAAATCACTATAATTCACTGCCAATTTAAAAACCTTGCAAAAGGGTACCCACCCATACACAGTGCTTCAACAAACCTATATTAAATGTACCTAATTAGGTTAATATGTATTTACTGTTAATGTTAGTAGGGCTTTAGCAAGTGATATTCGGTAATTGTAGTGTATCGGTTTGTCAGTAATCAGTAGTATTGGCGCATTTTCAACCGACGAAAAAAAAAGAGGAGGTTCTCAATTCGACGCGTATCTCCGTCAATTGTGAACCGATTTCGATGATTCTTTTTTTAATTGAAAGGTGTATCTCCAACTTGGACCCTTTTAATAATTTGGTTTAGTTCTGATGATGGGATCCATAACAAAACGAGGGAACTCCTCGAAATTTGTTAGCATGTGTATGATTTTGGCATCAATTTCAAAGACTACAGTGAGACTTACGTCCCATCGTAGGTACACATGTTTGGAAACTATAGCCGAAAAAAAAATTAAATAAAAAAATAGAACCTACTTCAAACTCCGACAGCCTGTGAAGTCGGTGTCAAGTGAACCGCCCCAAAGCTATGACTATCTTATAGTGAACTTGACACCAACTTCACAGGCTATCGGAGTTTGAAGTCGGTTTTATTTTATTTTTTAATTTTTCACTTTTCTTAAACTACGAATCAACTGGAAGCTAATAATCAAGATTAAAAAACGAATATCACCTAGTAAAATTAAAATGAAACATTTACGTAGCGCTCAGAAGAACCTGAATGTCCTTCGACTGAATCAAACTCTTGAACATAAATAAACATATCGGTGTGTCACATCCGTTCCGATAGTTTCGCAGCCAAATGCAAAAAGCTAACTCGAGAGAGCCATCCGGGCACTATATCACGAGGCGTCAAACAAGTTTCGAACTTTAATAAAACATTCAGCCAAAAGAACAACGAACGGATTCAATTTTCTTTCTGAGCCGTAGAGAGAACTGAAAAGGAAACATGTTGAGAACAGTACGAAAACTGCTTTTTATTATCATAAGTCGTTTCACAGGTTTAAATTACAAATATTATAAATACAGACGCGATCGTTCAACAAACTTGTTATTAGGAAAAATTGGATTCCCTTCAGGTAACAATAGGTGGCGGGTTAAGTGTAAAGAGAGGCATGGACACGATATGGCCATATAGTTAGTATTCATAGTGGCAAATAGTACCTATTTGTAAGTTTTGCAATTGAATTTCGCAATGATAATCTACTAGCATAGAGTTACTGCTGGTGTGTGTACGAGCAACTTATTGTTCTATACTCAGTTTGATACTTAATTCGAGATAAAAATCTACGTCAGATTAGTTTGTTTTTTGTATTTTTCTAGGAAAGTATAATGAGTTTGCTTATTTAAAACGCAGTTTTAAGAATACCAAGAAATACTTAAATCATCACAGCGTGTTTGTATTCCTACGTAAAATTAAATTTCTTTTAGGCCGCCCAATTTGATCTCGACTTAGCAAACTGACTATATTACACCACAGGTTAAAGTTATCGTACTGTTCCATTACTGTGCGCTTCTGAAGCAAACTAGAAATAGTACCAAATCAGATGTACGTGAGAACCCTCGCGGATGAAGTAGCGATAAACTTTTAATCAGTTCTGGCAGATATTGGACCGGAATAACGGGATCGGGATAGGTGTGTGACCTCTTACTTTTTATCTAAATATATAAAACTCAAAGGTGACTGACTGACTGACTGACTGATATAGTGATCTATCAACGCACAGCCCAAACCACTGGACGGATCGGGCTGAAATTTGGCATGCAGGTAGATGTTATTACGTAGGCATACGCTAAGAAAGTATTTTGCGAAATTCCTACGGGAACGGGAAAAAAACTGGATTTTACATTTAATCTTTCTGCGCATACGAAGTTGCGGGGAAAAGCTAGTTCTCATATAAAATTGCAAAAAAAAACTCGAAAGCACCAAAAATACAATCAGAGTTTTTAGTGTTTTTTTTTCAATTGGTCTTTCGTATTTATTAACGTTTGAGAGGTAAGATAAAGATGATATAAAGTTAGTTGAAAGGGCGATGTTAGTGATCGTCGATTTTCTTTTGAAACATGTTGAGCATTTTCTTCAAACGAGCACATACTTTAACAATACCTTACATTGTTTTACTAGCCACATAGCAAACCTACCAATTTCACAATAATGCCTGAACGTATTCGCCGAATTTCGACCAAAACAATCGACCAGGTTCAAGGTCCTGCCAAAGTGGCCATTATATACGAGTCCCCAGCGAATTAGTTCGTGGCGCACGCGACGACTAATACCATTAAATGTTGCGTTGTTGTCAGGCTAGAATGTCAGCATAGAAGAAGCGAAAGTAAAGTGCTAAATAAGTTTTTTCAAAAATTACATTTTTGGGACACGCTTTTATTGCTGACTGTAAATTTCTTTGTTAATCCTTCGAAACGAGCCCAAATTCGGGGTTTATGTAGTTTTATTACGGAGTCCCAATGGCCACCTTCCAGCTCCATCATCAGATCAGCTCCACGTCTTCATAATATTGCATTATCAAATTTCAGGTCAATCGGAAAGTGGGTCAAATTTAACTTGCAAGATTCCATTACATAGTTACATACAGGTCGACCTAATAAAAGCGTGTTAAAAAGCTTGACTACATAGTATAAAGCAAAGTCGCTTTCTCTGTCCCTATATCCCTATGTACCTATGCTTAAATCTTTAAAACTACGCAACGGATTTTGATGTGTTTTTTTAATAGATAGAGTGATTCAAGAGGAAGGTTTTCGTATATAATTTGTTATAGTTTAACACTCTATTCCCGCGGGAACGCTATAACCGAATTCCACGCGGACGAAGTCGCGGGCAGAAGCTAGTTACCCTAATATAATTGCGAATGCGCGATCATCGCAAGTTCTTGCGAATTTTAGTCGCATGATTCAATTCCTCCTACGGTAACAGTACTTTTAACCGTAAATGTCTTTTCTTTACCACCAACAACGTGCATACAAAAATGTATATATATACCTACATACATATATCGTCATCAGTTGTCATAGTCATAAAAAACTTATATTTATATTAAAAAACAACAGTAGCAAAAGCAAAGTGTACACACTCATTAAAATATTGCACTTGGACGCAAACAGATGCCAGCAACATAATTATGCAAAAGAAACGTAGAAATAATTAATCTCAAGCATGCTTAGCGTAAAGAAAATCTCGCGTCTTGAGCGAGGTCTTTTAATTTTTTGTGCGTGTTTCAGCATTTCCCTTTTAAGGGTTTTCAGGTTCTTGTTCAAAGAAATGAAACCTTTGTTGATTCGCTTTCTTTTCAAGAGCGAACAATAATGGAAAGACATACATATTTCTTTATCAATATGTCCACCCCGACCTCATCCTCTGCAAACATAGGGAGCAGTGATTGAAGAATTGTGCCAAGGCGAGGCCGTTATTCAGAGCTTGTGGAAATGCAAAGTAAAATACATAAGCGTCGCGTGGTAATAACGCCGGAAGGTTTCTTGCTACAGGACTGGAACACTAGCAGCGGAGGTTTATAGTGAAGAAACTTATGTAGGTTAACTATACGGTTAGACTAATAAGTAATGATATGCATATACGCATCTACGTGTGTTGAGTGAGTGTATTTAAGGATTGTTTTTGCGAAAATAGTATTAGTCGAAGCCGTGGTAGTGGTAGCCTAGTGGTTCGACCTACCGCCTCTCGTGCAGAGGGTCGGGGGTTCGATTCCGGCTCGCACCTCTAAGTTTACTTACGTGCGAAATTCAAATTGAATTTACCACTGAGATTTTCGGTGAAGGAAAACATCGTGAGGAAACCTACACGCATCTGCGAAGTAATTCAAAAATGTGTGTGAAGTCCCCCCTCCGCACTGGGCCCGCAAGGGGACGCAAATAGGCTGTAGTAGTAGTATTAGTCGAAAGTACAGTCCTACAAAGTGATTTTACTTCTTATTCATATTATACCTAAGTATTATAATGATATTAAAAACGTCGACAGTCTCTCCGCATTTATCTTATTTGAAAAGTTCAACGAGCAAATTTAACTGCGTCTAATACAAAGTGTCAGCTCATCTCTATGATGGAAGGTGGATACTTCGTATGTAGATTACAGGAACCAGGGGTTAGATCAAATCTGAATCGCTAGTCTCGTTTCTAATTGCTATACTTATTAATTAGGATGGTGCGCATCTTTTCCCCATTCTCATCTCTCTGGCCGGAGGCTGCACTGTTTGTTATAGCACTACTCTCGCAATTCTGGCCTCCTGCCAGCCGTCATACACATATGAGTCGCGTGCCGCCGAACCTCACCGCGCGTCGTAAAATTTAAAAAGATCCGCAATTTTTGATGAGACGCTCGGAGTAAAATACGGAACTCAATTTTGTCTTATGTCATGTGGTGTAATTTAGATCGTGCGATAATTGCTTATATCACCGTGGTAATTAACGCATTCACTGCCACCGACGCATATGTGCGTTTTGCTGACTTTCCCGCAGTGCCTTTGAACGCACATGTGCGTTGCAATGTTCCCTTAATGACAGATGTGGCACCTGGCGAAAGTTCGTAAAACAGAAGTGGCAGTGAATGCCTTAAAGGCCAGATGGATCATTTTTGGTTGTCAGCAAATAGGCCATTTGAGTTTGACAGGCAGAGGTTCTTTCGCATTTGTTATGGATTTGTTATTATACGCTAAGCCAAAAATAATGACAATACAAAAACCTAATGGAATTTAAAATAATCTATTTTCTCAAAGCCGAAAAGCCGTGGTGACCTAGTGGTTCGACCTACCGCATCTCATACGGTTGGGGGTTCGATTCCGGCTCAAGTTGACTTATGTCCGAAATTCAATTTGGATTTACCATTGAGCTTTTTGGTGAAGGAAAATATCGTGAGGAAACCTGCACGCATCTACGAAGTAATTCGAAGATATGTGTGTGAAGTCCCCAATCCGCACTGGACCCGCTTGGGAACTATAGCCCAAACCCTCTCGTGATGAGAGGAGGCCTGTGCCCAGCATTGGGACACAAATAGCCTGTAGTAGTAGTATTGAGGCCTGTGCCCAGCATTGGGTCACAAATAGCCTGTAGTAGTAGTATTTTCTCAAAACTTATTTCGATGGCCTTTCGGCTTATCGCTATCAGAGCAATATTAAATGTATTTCTTGGACCTTTTATTTAAAATCCATAACTCAAACCATAACCTACCATTAGGGAGTTTTTTAGTCGGCCAATCATCTTTATTAGCAAAGTGCTTTTAGTAGTTACCTAAAAAGTAAAATCTACACGTACTAAGAGCAATTTCTTCCACTTTATTTTAATTAAAAGAAATGGAGTATTCGGGGTAAAGCAGTACGTTTTCTGTGGAACGTAATTTAAAGTTACCGCCGGGAGAGCCGAGGTAATTCCTACTGGTTAGTCGTCCCTGTGACATGGAACTACGTACGTGTTTGTAGTTAAATGCTTGTTAATTTCAGTATTGTTAAATACTAACATACTTACATACTGGCTGTCGAATGCTGTTAAAATCAAGTAAATTAATAGGAAATTATTACGTCTTAAATATCGATATTCATTGTTTACTGAAACGAGACATTAATTTGCTCAGTGCATTTTACAAAAAAAAAATGTTTTTATGTGGATGTCTAGACTCTTTTCAATAGAATTCTTCGCCGCAAATAGTTAATACTTACCTACCACTGTAGGTAGGTATCTAATATAAGTCTTACATATTATACTGGGTAACTTCGAATTGATAATACAAAATCAATGTTACACACGTCTTCTCCAAAGTAAACCTCTAAATCGCCACACTTACTGCTAATTCAATCAAGATTTTTTTTGTAAAGTCAAAATTTTAATTTTAATCTATCACAATTAAATATAATTAGACTAATTTTAACAACAAAGATAATGCAATCAATATTATATCAAATATTCATTTATCATTAACTGAGCCAGAATCAAAATTTAAAAATGCCGTGGTGGCCTAGTGGTTCGACCTACGCCTCTCATGCCGAGGGTCGAGTTTACTTACGTGCGAAATTCAATTTGAATTTACCACTGAGCTTTTCGGTGGAGGAAAACATCGTGAGGAAACCTGCACGCATCTGCGAATTAATTCAAAGATGTCCCCAATCCGCACTGGGCCCGCGTGGGGACTATAGCCCAAACCCTCTCATGATGAGGGGAGGCCTGTGTCCAGCAGTGGGACGCAAATAGGCTGTAGTAGAGCCAGAATATATATAATATGTTTTGTATTATCAATAGGGATGACGACAGGGTGAAGAAATCGAAATTCTAATTAGTCCGCCAGTCAGGTAATAAAAAAATATTAGACACGTATTTTTTGTTTTATCAAATTAACAAAGAATGACTAAGTTAAAACGCATTAAAGTTGGAGAGTGGGGGCTAACTACGTCATCGTTAGGTATAAATCGTACCTAACCGTGACGTCACGCGACATTTCAACTCAATATATCTCCGTATAAGTTTGATTACGTGAAAAAAGAAAAAATACGTGTCCAATACTTTTCAATAATCTTCCTGATAGACTAAGGAAAAAAAAGTTGTCGTCATCCCTATTCGAAGTCATTCTGTATTTAATATTATTGGGATGGCAATTATGTTGCTCTGTGATTGTGAATCAGACTAATAAGACAATAATAAATCCTCTTTGTTGAGGAAAACCCTCCGTTCTGTTTATCAGGCCAAACACGGGGAAATTGAGATAGATGTGAAGTCGGAGATACAACCGGAATGAAGTAAGGAAGCCGCGCCGTGTAAAAACAAATACACTGAACTTCAATGAAACCGGGTCGCTTTGTATGGAAAATCCTATGCAAAGTGACCCGTTTTCATTGCTGTTGAGTGTATAAGGGAGATACGAAAAGTTCAACGTATGATAAATGATAACGATATTGTAAATAACAAAATAACTGAAGCAGATGTTGTGAACAATAATAATAATAATCCATTACTATAAATGTAAACATTATAAATATGAAAGTGTGTTGTTTGTCCTTCCTTCATGTCGAAACGGCTGGACCGATTTTAATGGAATTTGGTATGGTGACAGTTTGAGACCTGGAAATAATATAGGATATATTTATCTAATTTATCTATTTACCTGTAAGTACCTACCCACCCAAATAAACGGCGGAATGTTCTGACATTTCCAATACATTTACTTGTTCCCATGATTTTATGTATATAAAGATACTAGCTTCTGCTCGCGACTTCGCCCGCAAGTTATTCGCTTATCGCGTTCCCGCGGGAACTATGCGTTTTTCCGGGATAAAAAGTAGCCTGTGTCCTATCCCGGGACTCCAATTATCTCCATAACAACGATAAAAACGATAGAAGCTTGAAGAGGTAACAGACAGACAGACAGACAGACAGTTACTTTCGCATTTATAATATTAATATGGATTAAAAAATAAACTAATCCGTACCAATATATATGCGAAAGTTTCTGTCCTGCCGCTATGTCTATTTGTTTATTGCTCTTTCGTTTACCTACAGCATATAGGAAAGAGAACAAAGTCAATTCTTTTCACGACTATTTATTATTTATATCAATAAAAGTTTTAATCACTAATGCGCTTTTGCAGTAGCTCGTTAATTGTACTCGTATGACTGTTTACACTTTATCAGATGCTGCAGAGATTTAATGACTCATAAGGAACCATAAAAACGTTTACGGTACATTAAATCGATCGTTTTCCGATTTAAGAGCGTAAGACAACTATTAAAATAAAATAAAAACCGGACAAGAGCGAGTTAATTTTGTGATTGTTTTGACTAGAAAATTAGTGATTATTCAATTGGATAATCTACACAAGGATTTTGATATGAACCGTTTATAAAGAGGTATCAAGAAGAAAGTAAGCAAATTATCTCAAATTTCATTATCATTTATGCAGCCAAGAAGCATACTGAATCTTACATTTACTCAGTCTGAACTTCACGGAAATAGAAACGTATAGTAATAAAGATATCTGAAAGCATATCAATTTCCAAAGGCATCATTCCAAAAGCAGATATTTCATTTCTTTCAACAATGTGCAGAGGTTATTTTTACGTGAAGACCAGAATTTAATATAAAAACCCTCTAAAAGATGGCAGGTATATGGGGTATTATGGAGTAGTAGAGTTTTGCGAGCTTCCCCGATATTGCGGGATTATCGTGACTGTCGAATTCAATATGCCTTTCAGGGAAAGGACCTTTCATTTTACATCTTTCAGGGCTATCTGCCTTTATAGACGTTTTAAAGCTAAGCTGGTACGAGCTCAGACATTATAGTGAAGTTCCGTTTCAAAGAAGTCTTTTCAACCTGTATGAGTTCCACTCACCCGTTTAGTTTAAAAACTGTTAATTTTAGTAGTAAGATATGGCAACACCCTCCCTCTCTCTCTTCCGCCATGACGCCTGGATCGTAAGGTATAGAAATTGAAACGCTCTCCTTTGTAATATTGATTTAATATTAACAAACCAGTGGACTTCAAATCTACAACAACCCAGTTTTGGAAGAAAGGATTTGTTAGATAAATAAACAAGTTTCGTATTGGATATTCGAAGACCTTGAGAACGTTTTACATTTCTTCTCATTTTATTTAGTTCATAATTGCATGTTTAGCATATATTATATATTATCGTACTTCCAGTGACTACCACATCTAAGTAGGCTCACAATTCACAATAACCAAACAGTCTTTATTTTATTTTTGGCCGATGCTTCGTTTACCTAGTTTATTATGAAGGGTTTATTTTTTTATTTTGTTTTAGAAGCCGCAATATTTAAGTAATTTGACTTTCTAATGGCTCCTGCCTGCCAGCTTGCTTGCGCAAGCGCACCGTGACGGCGACAAAGGTTTCGTCAATCCACGCTCTTTAGGAGCTGTTCACACGGAAACAAAACTAACGACCAGTATGAAATCTGCTTAATACACGCAACGAAACATTGAGGAAAGTGAAAACTTTCCGTTTGTTAAAATGTCTAAATGTCTTAAGTATTTATGAAAGTATTCGGCGCATAACAAAAAGATCGTCTTAATAATATTCTTATTGATCACTACATAGTATAAAACAAAGTCGCTTTCTCTGTCCCTATATCCCTATGTATGCTTAAATCTTTAAAACTACGCAACGGATTTTGATGCGGTTTTTTTTTAATAGATAGAGTGATTGAAGAGGAAGGTTTTAGTATATAATTTATTATAGTTTAACACTCAATTCCCGCGGGAACGGTATAACCGAATCCCACGCGGACGAAGTCGCGGGCAGAAGCTAGTATATGATAAAGTCCGGCACATGCCGAAGTCCGTCATACCCACCTTGGTTCTTCAGCCAGGCGGATGAGTAAAAGAATTTTACCAACGTAAAGAACCTGTAGCACTTTCTTCGCACATAAAACTTTAGACCTCCGTGATCGTTACTCCTTAGTTAGAGCACGTGATGAAAACCAGTTTGCATTAGTGTAAAGTGAACCTAAGCTGGAAATCCGGAACACTTTCCCCGCGGGTTAAGTTCGTGCTCTAGATGCGGCGACGTTGTGGGCGGATGCGGTTACTATTATAAATAAAGCTGACCTTCCATGGTTTCCACAGAAAACCTTTTGTTTGGAAGGTTTTTTGATATGGAGAGGAATGGTCAAAGTGCTCGTTAAAGTTCTACAATGGCAACATAACAATGTTAAAAACCGCTTATGTGGACAGACGAATGGAAGTTTTATTCGTAGGAAAACACACATTCTCCAGGACTAATACAATATGGGATAGAAGGCATCTATATAATTTATATTAATTATAGATCTTACACCCTCTCCCATAGGAGGCTCTGCAAAATTTCGTGTATGTATTCACGCGCGTGACTCTTGAAGACACGACGTTGCATAGAATTAACTTTCCTCAATAACTAATTCATAAAAAGTAGCAAACCCAATTTTAAACAAGAGTGTGGTCGCATAAATCCAAATTGGCTCTTGCCAGTAACTCCAAATGATGTTGTTAACAAGACCACATGAAAATCCGGTGTGATAAATATCTACATGAAGGCGGTTAATGACTTGTGTAAAACAGGGAAAACATGTAATGAGATAAGTTTTCGGGTGCGGTACGCATACAAATGATAGACCCTAATACACGGTCTGTGCAGGGATTCCTTAATACGGAGCGTAATGAAAACTGTCCTGAATTCCATAGTGCCAACAGGTAACCACATTGACTATTTCATCCTCGTCGCCTTCTCCTCCTCCTACGTCTAAATACTGGGAAAACCATATCATCAAAATGAAGTTTTTTTTTCTAGGAGTCCTTAGGCATCCTTAGGAAGGGGGTCGTATGTTTTTTATGAAATTACTCGCAGACGAAGTCGGACGGTAACCACCGGTAACTAAGAGTGGTTTTGACATAATTTATTAAATAAAATTTGATGTTAGGACATTTTGCTGTACAACTAATTTTGGTAAAACTAGTCTTTTCAGGAAAGGATTACGGATCTTCATGAATATTTTATCAATACATAACCTCGAATTTCAGTTCTTGATTTCAGATATCTTGCGATGAGGTAAGGATGATTTTGCCAGTACATTATTCATTTAAGCTCCAAACTACAAGCAGACCTGAAGGCCAAGGGAATCCGGTGGATGCGGGTGGCTGAACCGATCTGTGTGGCGAGCCTTGGGAAAGTTTTGATGTTGACTAAATAATATTTAAAAGGACAAGTGATATTCATGCAGTATTTCTGAAATAACTGTAGGCGACTCATCGCAAAAGTCAGCAGGCTCGATGCTAACCTTCCTCATCGTCGTCTTTTAATGTTCGTCGTTGCCGTCGTCATCGCCAGGCGTCTGGTCTGTGAGACTAGCGGCTGTAAACGGAGGCAGGGTTGTTTACCCTTCATCAACCAGTAAACAGACGGCGGGCGGTGACGTCACGGGCGCCGTAGTGGCTCGGAGCGCTCCAGCCAACTCGTGCTGGAACCCATCGACGTGACGAGAGCTATTTGACTTCTTATACAAAAAAAAATAACAATTCTAACCTATATCATAACTTCTTTAAATAAATAAAGATTAGTAACTTTATCGCTATGCCAATTCGAAATAATTGCACACGATTTAAAGCATACCTAACTTTACTGTTGGTTTTTAGCTTGTGGCCGACTGTAGGTGTCAAGACTCTCTAAAAATTGGTCAGTCGTGATGTTATTGAAACTTTTCTTTATTCGTTCAGGATTATATTTGTTTCATTGAATATGTAAAGTCACCAATTATTATTTCTTGCTTGAGACCAATCGGTAATATCGGCATCTACAATATTAGTTGATAAAAAATGTACGTAAATTTTATCAATTCGAATCTAGTCTGCCGACCTTTCATCCGTCTATCGTGAGACGGGCTCCAGTATGTAAATCAAGGATACCGTTAGAGATTAGAATTCCGTTGACCATTACGAGCCTAAAGGATGATTTTTTTCATTAAGATGGTTCACATCAACGGTCAAAGTCAAAGGGCCTAACAAGTATGCCATAGAAAGGACATGTTAGAAAAGCAAAAGCTTTGAATAAACACTGCTCTCTGGTAAATAACACAGATGAAAAGAGGTTGCCAGATCTGAAAAGAAAATCTCTCTAGAGATATTATCAACATGCCAGTAGCTGGAATTTATTACCAATACATTAGTTGTTCCCTGTTCACATTTAGAATGCCGATATGCTTCAGTTTAATCTTTTTCCAGCAGACTGTGTAAATGTTTTCAACTTGATAGTCACCCGATAGTTGTAATTTTGTTTCCACTAACCTTTATATCTAATCTATCACCGATAATACCGTTTTCGTCATAAGCATAGCCACGTAATGTGGGTAATTTATCAGCGCTGTCATACCTAATGTGTACAAAGTAGGGTTTGCCGTAAAAGGACAATACGAACAGAGCTGAAAGCCTTTTGCCGCTGAAACACATCAGAGATCGTCCACAAAGCCGCGCGGCATACGGCCGGTGAAAAATTACATGCAAAAATTAAAATTCAGAACCCTTTCGGTATATTAAATTTAAAGTAAAACATGGAAATGAATAGAATTGAATATGTACGTAATGATTTAGTGGCGTATGTGAATACACAATTTGTATAAAACGAACACAACGTCTGTCAAAAGCCTACTTGTGTTTTTTTTTTCATAAATAAAATATAAACAAACAATAGCGGTGAGCGAAATTATAAAGCCCTACGAGTGTAATAAAGAGTGATTGGCCTCAAATGAGTTCTTTTTCTAATAAAGGAGAGCTCAGTATTAAATGCCCTTTGGTGCTCAATGAAGGGGAAAGTAAGCCGATTCTGCTCCTTGTCTTCATAAATAATAATCAGCAGCAGAGCTATTTCAAACTCGGTACTGCGAAGTTTAACGCAAACAACATAAGTGCCTCATAATTGGATGGAAAAGTCGGTGCGAAATAAGCTGAAATTATTCATTCGCACGTATCATATAGCTTATTTTAGAGCTCTACCCTTAGCAAGTCCTTATTTCGGGGGATAAAGAAAGTTGTCATTTCCACTTTAAAAACCCTGGATGGATATCGTCTACTCAATGTTGAGACCTTAATACAGCATTCCTTTCTTCACTTCATTTTACAATTCATTTTAAAATATTTAGTCAGATTTTACTATATACCCACCGGCAATCTTATCAAACGCCTAGTTCATTCTGCACACAGATTATCAGTCATTCGTTATTATATGTGTATTTGTAGCGCGTTAACTTGATTTGAAAACGTTTTAAATAAATATGAACGAATTATAATTCACGGTCATGTGTTTATTTTTTTTAAAGGCAACATAGGAATGTCAATGTTAACATTTACATAATTAACGTAGAGTTCTTGACATTAAACCTAATGAAATTTGAACCGAGAGGTAGTTTAAAAAGGTCACTTCATTTCTCGAATTTTTACGCTGATGCAAAAATACTTGCGGCCGCTCGCTGGCGGCGAGAATTTCTCAATTTCTGTCCGAAATGAAAAAAACTCAGATATATCCCGTGAATGAGGTGAGGCTTTTCGTATTCGGCTAATATTGTTACAATTTAGTACAGCATAAATACGGGATTCAGTATTTTTCTTTCACATCGTACCGTATTAAGGGAGGTTCAGTCTTCCAGGAGAAATGATGAAATAGTAGATTGTTTATCAAGGGACTAAAACAAGCCATTATGACACGAGATGTTTAGCCACCCGAGCAGAGCGAGGGTGGCTGTAGTTCGAGTGTCATTATGGTTGTTTAGTCACGCGTTAAACACACTGCTTTTCACTTCGAATGCGAGGAATAAAAACGAAGTTCCATACAAAATTACGATATTTATTATAACAAAGTAGAAAACCGGCTACTTCCCGATGAATCATGAAATTTGGCCAGAAGCAAGGTCTTACAGGACACGTACAGGAATAAATCTGATAACCGTAAATATTAAATATTTTGGTGCAAAAACAGCCAATTTACTAATACAAACTTATCATTTGCGGTTGGCGCAGTAGCCGTGCCTACTTCAGCAACCGCAAATAATAAGTTTGTATTGTTAAATTTGCATCATCAAGTTTGTAGGTACGGAACCCTCGGTGCGCGAGTCCAACTCGCACTTGACCTGTTTTTTTATTACGTGACGTTTTGAATGATATTTAGCCAACAGATTCAAAATATTTTAAAACTAATTGGGTCATGCATTATTAAATGTATTCACTTTAAATAAAACAAGATTCATAGGTATTCGTAATCATTAAATCGTGTTTCACGAAATTAAATCGCTTTTTCACGCCCTAGAAATTCTCTAGGTTCACTGGAAATAGGAATAATCCTCCTTTCACAAACTCTGTGGTTGGCTGTTTAGGCGGGTTTCCAATGTCAATTAAAAAAAAAATACTTTAGTCCCTAGAGACTAAAAAAGAGCTTTAGTCCCGATGTGCAGAGACTAAAGTAACATTTTAAGAGCATGAGAAGTGAAAAAAAACATTTTGTTGTGAATACGATATCGGATGATTAGGCATTGTAAATATATCGCTACATTTCTGGGATGAAAGTACGTTCTACATTACAACTCGTTATTGTTAGAAAAACCGTGTATTCGTTATCTGTAAGATAAGTAGAGGAGAGCACGCGCCACAGATCATGACGTCATGTGATAGTTTACCACGTCTGCCAACATAATATGGAAAATGGTGCCTGCCACACGCGGACCTTGAAGAAACAAGTTCGCGTGTAGTGTTTACCATATTTTAATTTGTTATCGATTAGAAAATGACTAAATAACTAACAAAATAAGGCGATTCTAATTCGACTGCGACTCTAATTGGAATTGAGGTGGCAAGTAAACCTAACTACTTACTAGCGTTAACCGTGTTAAAATATCACTAGATACAAATAAAACCTTTTCTCTGTTATAAATAACTATAAGAATGTATATTCTTTTTTTTATGTAAAAATATTAACAAACAGGCAGACGGCCCTAAGTGGTCTGGTCGATCTGGTCGTAAGTGGTTACCGCTGCCTATAGACATTTGTAATACCACAGGCGTCACCAATGCGTTGCCGATCTAGAAAGGGTAGAAGGATAGGGCGTATGGGATAAGGGAGGATAGGGGACAGCGGATTAGGGAAGATGGGATAGACTTCACGCCGATATTCTGTGAGAATGTGGTACTTCCCCGGACGAGCCGGCCCGATTTGAGCAATAATTTAATATTATTGCAAGGCTCTACCACAATACGGATTATCATAAGGTTTGCACCGATAGACAGAAGGACTCATGATATGGTTTAGGTGTATGTATAATATAATCGGAGCGGGTGGCTGGTTTCTATAAAAAATTAAGCTTTGCTTTGATATGACCTTGAAGACATTTCAAACTTTTGTAGCTACTTCGACGGACTTAATGATTCGCTTCTTATGCAAATTTGTCCGGAGAGTCATGGGCAAATTGCCTTTGCCGATAGGATCGTTCGCTGTGAATGCTAAAAATAGCTGAATTGGGGGTAGTCGGAGGGTAAATATCGCGGTGGTCCGTACTCTTAAATATGCGGGCGACGTCGCAAGGCTTACTGAGGTGTGGCAACCTCGCCTAAGCTTCCATTCTGATACAATTACCATCAACGGGAGCTCGATGGAAAAAATACCTGGAACAAAGTTGTTATAGGTTAATAAATGTTTCATGTGACGAACATAACATAACTCACGGAGGCGTAGCAGGTTCCATCCCTATATTGCAAATTTCGTCCAAATTGTTACGTTTCTGAGATCATTTCTTCAAATAAATTAACAAATACATACAAGATTAGCGCGACATAGAAATCGCTATGTAAGGTACCAATATTAATTCTAATTTTAGAAGGATATACATTCATCATTTCACCCAAAATAACAGTCGTTTAAAATATTTACTCAAACCTTCCCATTAAGGAGACATCTTTTAACCATCGACAAGTCCAGTCGAGTTCGCCAATATGTACACACATTTGCACCTTACCCCGTCGTGATAAGGTTCCATAGTGTACACATATTAATGAACTCGACTGCACAATCGAACTGGGTCACCTTGGAGACGGGGCACAAACACTGCTGACGTACCTACTAATTCCCATCGTATCGATTCGGGGCACAGCTACCTATAAGACGTCATTCATCGAGTTACACTTTCCTTCCGAATCGGAATTACTTATTATTTAAGCTAGCCCGCGATTTCGCCCTCGTGGAAGTCGATATCCACGTTACCTCGCGGTATATGCGTTTATCCAGGACAAACAGTAGCCTATGTCCTTCTGCAGGACTCCCAACTATCTCCATGCGAAATTTCATCTAAATCGGTCCAGCGGTTTAAGCGTGAAGAGGTTATAGGCAGGCAGTTACTTTCGCATTTATAATAGGTATTAGTATGGATGAATTTTAGGCAACTATTATTAAAACTGACCACCAACTAACTACTACTACAACCTATTTTACGTCTCACTCTTGGGCGCACGCATTTGCTCATAACGAAACTGACTGAACTACAATTTGCTATTTCCATTTTTTCATGTACTTACATGCAGTCATGAAAATTGAAACGCGATCTTTTTTCTATCTTATTTTCATTGTGACAAGAAGGTACAAATAATTTGTATTTCTCAAATATTACCCTCAATACAAAACAAATGAAAACAAAAACTTAGAATTTGTATTACTTCAGCGTCTTCAGCCAAACATTTCCCTTTCAGAGTTTGGGGAAAACGAGTTCAATATTTAAATATCGGGGCGTTAAAGTTTTAACTTCATTAAATATGACCTCGATATGAATAACCGCACATGTCCTTTATATTCGTTAGAATTTTTAATGCTATAAGTACATGTAAAGTTCCAAAAAGAAGTGGCAACCCTTATATACAAAATCCAAATAATTTCAGCCACCAAACCGACGGCTGTAACAAAAATTGTTGTTTAGGAACTTCAAACCGAAAATAAGTCTTTGAAAAACGTACAAGTAACTTTAATTAAGTATATAAGTACTCGTAAAATACATAGGACAGTGATAGCAACATTACCATTATTAACCTTAGTTGTTAAGTTTTATACATTCGGAAAACTTTCATAAACGTTACGATGCTGAACAATTCTTTTCAAAATTACCTCATTATGTCCGCTCCAGAAGATTCAAATACAACCAGTCCTCATTTACGTTACAATACATCTTATTATTTAGACTAAGAGAGGTAAACAAATGATATTGTGGGAGTTCTGAGGATTTTATAGTTATTGTTAAGATATTCTCGGATTTTACTCCATCCCGGTTTTATTACGTTTTCCTTTACAAGTTGAATGTCATCGGCTAACTCGTTTAGTACTAAAAATCATTTGAGAGGTCCGATTTATTAGGCTCTACCATAGGCATGACGACAGGATGAAGAAATCGAAATGCTAATTAGTCCGTCAGTCAGGTAATAAAAAAATATTAGACACGTATTTTTTGTTTTATCAAAATAACAAAGAATGACTGAGTTAAAACGCATTAAAATTGGAGAGTGGGGGCTAACTACGTCACCGTTAGGTATTAATCGTACCTAATCGTGACGTCACGCGACATTTCAACTCAATATATCTCCGTATAAATTTGATTACGTGAAAAAAGAAAAAATACGTGTCCAATACTTTTCAATAATCGTCCTGATAGACTAAGGAAAAAAAGTTGTCGTCATCCCTATTGAAGTATAACTCTTTTTTTATTGATCTATTAGTACTCCAAAAGAACTGTGTTGTTTGGTTTTATTGTACAACATTCGGTTATCGTGTTCCCACGGGAACTATGCGTTTTCCGGGATAGATAGTAGCCTAATGTCTGTCTCGACTCGAACTATCTAGCGGTTAAAGATTGAAGCGATAACATAGAGACAGACAGAGTTACTTTCGCATTTATAGTATTCGTATGGAAGTGTGATAATCTAGCTAAAGCAAAAAAAACTGATGACCTTGTAGTAATAGACTCAAATTGAAGCAATAGCCGAGCGCAAATAGCCTGCATTTGAGAGAAATATTTTATTGGAGGCTGCCAAACAAGGCCGCATCTACTTGATATTTAGGAATAAGGAAATTATTATACTTTGTTTCAAATTGCAAGTAATTCACAAGGAAGTAGGTAATCTAAATTTGGCACCACCGACTTTCCCCGCTAACCTGCCGCCACATAGCAGTGCTCGCACTGTTGCGTTCCGGTAGGTGGTATCCGGTGTAATTTCTGGCACAGAGGCATTCCATCTTAGGCCTCAAGGTAGGCAACGCACTCGAGAACTTACGATTTCCTATGATGGGGGATCTAGGATTTAGGTGTCCATGGGTTGCAGTGACCACTTACCATCAGGTAGGCTGGCGCTCGTTTGCCTACACCAATGACATAAAAAAGCGTCTACACACTTGCCACTTTCCAAAAAAGCTTTGACCTTAAATTCACCTTTAGACCTTCGTAAATAAAATCACCATACCTAATTCAAACGTAGATCTCAACTGCCAGCACTGGCCAGCACCATCTTTCCACAGAAGCAATGCACAGAATTTACGATGTTACAGAAAGAAGCTTTAAAAGTTACGAGTCACAGATAGGACTGTAACTGCACTAACGCTAAAACTGCCCCCGAGGCGATGCCGCCCACGTGAGATTTTATACCCCATCCCATTCTCCGCGACAACGGACTTACTGCTCACGTTCTGAATTTAGCTTTGGATTTTCAAATTGCCTTTTGTTACTTTAAAACGTAATAAGTTTGATCTTACACTAGGTAGGTGGTACCTAGTTACAAATCTAAAAGCACATGTTATTTTAAAAACTCAATATAATAATAATATTACTTTATACGATCGTCGTAGATGTCGATGACAATCCCACGAGGAGGAAACGTCATAAACCTCCCGAAAACAATTTCCAAGGACATTTAGTGAAAATCGAAAACATAATGGGACTTAAAACCGTTTTGCGGAAGGCAAACCCCTGAGTAAATGACGGGTATAATTTTATAACCTCCCCAAACGCAGGGGCGGTGCAGGGCGCGGTCGTAGTAAAATGAAGGCTATTTTTTCGCTATACAGCCTTTATTTCCTAATTCGAATGAAGTAGACTGTCGTAGACAGAACAGTACTGGCGCTGTAGGTAGTATAATGGGAAAAAGTTGGAAGTCATGGCGAAAGGGAGCACATAGCAGCAAAAGGCGCCCTAATTCCATTTTCTGTGCTGTTACTATATTTAAAGTTACTTTCATGTTACAATGAATGCTAGAATGTTACAATCACTACTTACTTTTTCTTATTTTGAACCCTCAAATTATTCCATTATATTTCAGCAGTGAACCTTTTTGACAGTCTTGTCACGTTTTTGACAGGCAGTAATACCGTCATGACATTGTAATAAGGATTTATGTTGTGGGCAAAAGTCTGACTGTATCCTTTTCGTATAATAGAAGAAGGATGAATGATTCACCATTGGCACAGCGGACGTGATCGGCCATCATGAAGATGGCATCAACGGCATAAATACACAAGTCGACGCATCGCGATATGACAGGAGTACATTAGTTAGGTGTGGCCTAATGGACGGGAGACACGCAAGCCAATGCTGGTAATTATTACGACATCGATTTTAATACACAGTAAGTTAGTCGCCAAAATTGAGTGCAAGGAATTGTATTCCGAATCGAAGTTAACAGTAAGTACCTGAGTTCTGTTAAGTCAAGCAAAGTTGTAGGTTATAGTAATATCGAAGAATAGAAGGTAATGCTATGGAACGATTTCGTATTATTAAAAAAACATATAAATCTGAAGCTGTTTGTATGCGGAGAGTGAATTTAATCCCCTAGCAGGCTACAACGCAACTTGATTTAGCACTACATTATTTACATTTGCGAAATAACAAGAAACCTCCGCGAAAATGTATACTGCCTACTTAACATTTCATTCCGGAGTGAGGGGCCGCCTTGGCCGTCGGAATAAAGATCTATTTACTACCGCAGCCACCAACTATTTCTGGACAAGTGTGATTTTATTTACGTCGTTCAAAATAAAAAGAGGGCTTCTCATAACCGGCGTCATTCTGAAGACTTGAGATAAAAATTGTACTTAATTAAAAATGTCAGGCCACTGAATAAACTTACTATGGAAGGAAACAGATGACGCATGCAGTGCATGCAGTACTCCCACGGCACAGCACATGTAAAACAGTTAGATGCTGTTTTTTTTCTTTTTTAGATGCCGGATTTTACGAACTCTAATTGCTAAGGGAGAGAGCCACGCGTGTGCGGGAGTTAAATAAATAAGTTGGCATCCTGGGGCCCCGACCTTCGCCATCTGTGTCCGCTCTCGAAATAAACCCAGGCTATGTTTGTTTACCCGACAGTCCTACCTCAATTAGCAGCCATTTTTTGAGTATTCCAGGGAAAAAGACGCCGTAAATGTAGGTTTTAAAGCAATGATCGTAGCAATAAAGTTTCTGTTTCGTTTAACCAACCAAAATATTATTCTATAAAATTAGCTTAAGTCGTACCTATGATCTTAAGGTTCGACAGTCTTTATACCTCCTATAAACCCCAGTCGATTATAACTTCAAGTTCCCTTGAAATGATACTTGAACCCGAACTGATATTGCTAATAAGAAAACGAAACTTACACAATATACCCGTGAGATATTGTAAAAGACTCTTCAGAGTAAAGTTCTCAACAAAATTATTAAGTATCCAAGTAACATATAAGGGCTTCGTCTAAATAAAACAAGACCTGATCCAAACTTGTAACTAAATAAAGAATTCGTGTCTTATTTTGTCACGAAGTTTGAGTGAGTTTCCATTATAGGTTAGAAAACACGAAACAGCATTAGAAAATAAAAAATGGTTGGGGCTATATTACCTGAACAGTAACACTAAAATCATGATTCTAAGACTAATCGTTAAATAAGAATATGTATTAAGCTGATTGAAGTTATAGACGCAAATATCTAATAACGTATATATGCCTACGTCGGAATGCTCACACAGAAGTCGAATTACACCCGCAAAATCCACAAATTCGGACAACGGCGGATTTAATGAATTATTTAAAGGAGCCGCATCCGGTTAAGCAAAGTTCATTGCGCGGCTTATTAATTCAATAGAAGGGAATAGATTTTGAGACCATTTCCATTCGCCATTCATAGTCGTCTGTGGACGGTTATTCGGGAGAAAGAAGGCGGCTAACAAAAACGCTAGCCGTTCGCGAGGGGCGAGCTCTCCCGAGGGAGCTACGCCCGGCAGCCTTCCACAGCCAAGCACTTACAAATTTCATTTGGAATCTGTACGTGATGCCGCCTCGAAATTCGCCCTTTGCCGAGGGTCCGCGTTTGAAAGGGAAACTCTTTTCAAAGTTATTCAGACGGAGGCCCTCAACAATAGCAGAGCTCGTTGCTACGAAATTGGAATTACGACCATTCTGCGTCGGATCACACAGGCGCTGAGTAAACACAAAACCATATACGGAGTAAGAATGCAGGATTCAATTTCACTGAAGCATCAATTCGCGCGGCGAGGTCGTGAACTAGCCTTGAAAAGAATTAGGCACTAGAACATCTCAATAGTCGATTTCGCTTATGAAATCTCTATAAAAGAGGTCTGTCTGTTCTAGTTCATCTGACAGAAGGTTATTGTGCGTAAAACAATGGAGCGGCTGTTAGCTGGGAAGGTTAGTAGAAAAGCCACAACCGCGCAGCCTTGGAGGGGAACATCTCTGTCGCAGATGGTGCCGCTCCATATCTCCAGCGAGAACAATAACTTGGCCGTCTTTGTTGCGGCACGGACCGTGAAAATTGCTGAGCACATGCGTCAGCATGTGTACTACATCAATTGCAGTGTTTACATATAACGAGGTCAACGTAAACATGTATCACATTTCCCCCTGTTTCTGCGACAACTATAAATAGAAAACTCAGGTGTTGTAACCCGACAGCGCAATATTAGATAGAGATCACTGACTCATGTAGCTGCGTGGGTGGACTGGTTGGTGGTTTCTTATAAAGTATACATGCATAAATGTATAACGAAAGTGTACGTCAGCAACGACCGATATGGTAATGAAATGGTTGCAACGTTTAGCCACCGTAAAGGAGTTGCAAGTTGCAATTTCGAACCGATTCACTGCATATAAAGCGCATTGAGCAAAGTTTACACTGTATTTTGAATAATATTGGATGTCGTAATTACACCAGGTTGTAAATTTACACTGTAAATTTTAGTCACAACTCGCAATTACATGTTAAGTTGCTTATGTTAAACTTAAAATTTATAATAATGTGAGTAACTTCATTTCCAGGCTAAGCGAGAGCGTGGCCTTGTGAGCAATTTACAATGCTCTCGCAAATCCAATACCGCGAATAACCATGTCTAATTCTCGCACGTTCCAATGGTAAACCAGTGAACTACCGAGCAATCACGACATCTCCTATTTATGTTCATGCGTTCGCGTGGCGCGCAATCCTTACTCGCGCAGATTGGACAATTTAATCCACGTTAATTTCATTGAAGTTTTCCTGCGTCGTGTCGTGATAGTGTGGGTCGGCTACTTGGCTTGTTTAAATACAAGTCTTGTTGAGTTACCTCTAGAGTGAATTAAACACTCCTAACCTAATACAACGTCAACAATGATAACCGCTTTTAATTATGTTAAGATCACATTCTTTCTTTGTGTTTAGGATATTTCTACGCTCTCATAAAGTCTATTAATCATTAATCAAACCTTCATCGTAAACGAGATCTCGAGCTCGATCGACGAGGTCTCGACTACTCTCGACACGTGTGATAAACAGAGGCTTAAGGACCTGAGTGTTACCAGCATAGAAATATGAATTGATCTTCTTTCTGTGATCTGAGGTTACCAGTTTCTAAGTACTTATTGTTTACAAAGATCTCTAGTCACGTGCCGCCCGCCATGAGTCTGGCGCGTTCTTTAGGGTTCGAAGCGAAGCCCAAACCTTTTAAAAACTTTCCAGAATATTTAGAGTCGTCTCTCATGAATGGCAATTGGCAAACTTTTCAGACCGCCTAAAACGTGACACGTACCTACAGTAGATAGGTATATATTATGATATCGTCAACATATTTATTTTATGAAAAAACTGCTCAATTTTATTTTCTACAAAGAATACTTGTCGAGATGCGATAACATAAAACAACAATAACAGCAAAGTTATATCAATTTTACCAAACGATATGAATAGTTACTTTCTCAAAGGTGCTCGATGTCGGAAAGTTTTCCTATCAATTTCCCCTCGTTTAAGACGGCGTCTTCCGTAAGTACCTGTTACTGTACAGCATCTGGTTTAAAAACAGGTGATTAAATCACGATACTTGGTGCAGTGATGTAGGGTCTATTATTCAACCTGCGCACTATTAACTGAAGTTAAACAGGTGATAAATATTTATGGGCTCTGGAAGTTATCGGGTACGAGATCGGATGATTGGGCGCAGTCGTCCGTGAATAATTGCCTACAAGTCGCAGCATGTTTGTATCAACACAGGGGAACAATTTGTTACCGCTTTTTGTGCTGTTTCTTATGGACTTTATAGGTTTTTGCCCATGAAATTAACTAACCAAATACATTCAATAGCACGTACGAGTACTATTGTAACACTTATAAACTTTCCAGTTATTGTTTGTTATTTTACTCTTAGTAAAAAAACACTAAATTAAAAAGTTGGAAGTTTTCCAACAAAGTAGGTACACGACTTCGTATTAGGATCCTTAATCTGTCCTCGGTGCTCTCGACAAGGTCACTCCTTGCGCACTGGGTCAAGGTGTATTTCCCATTTCGCGACCTCAATAGGGAAATATTAATTATTAAATCGTACATTTACAGTACTTATTTAATTATTACTTGAAGAAGCGAGAGAAGTACGCTGGAATTGGTGGAAATGGAAGGAAGTGGGCTCAAATGAGAAAGAGGCGCGCGTATTTAGGCAATTTAAGTCTTGAAACTTTCATGATAATTTGGTGCGAAAAGGTAATAATAAACTAGACTACTTAGGTTAGGTGCTTTAGTAATTTATTGAAGCAGTTTTATCAATTATCAAGCACGACTAGGCTACAATTACAGTTATCAATATCATGTCGGTGAAGCGTGGAATGCACCGCATAATTGACCTTACTTTAAATGTGATTTTGATCACAATACCTACCTGAATAGATTTGATATCTACCTCAGAACTGGGTTTAAATTTGCTTTGCGACGATATTTTCCATGTGAAGTAAGCTTATACTCTTCTAAATTTAGTAGGTATATACTGAGGACAGTGGGAAAAATGTAGAGCATGACCATATTCGAAGCAGCCGCGGTGACTACACCTAGTTTATATTTCTCGCTCAAGCAACGAACAATATGTACTTAGATAAAAATCCCGTGTTAGCAAGAGACACATATTTTATAGTTTAGGTATCGCTGGCTGTTGTTCCACACTGCCAGAAAATAGATGATAGCTAATCGCTTCCTCGCGTCGCGGACCAAGTGCCTGTTACTTTACCCGTTCCACTAGAGCAAAAATTTCTTTGTTTAACTCTGTTCACTATAAGCTTTGGCATGTATTAGGATGGATTGGTTTGGACCCGTAGGTCTAAACTATGAGTTTAAAACATAAATAACTTCTATATTTATCTACGAGCCTGCGACCTTCCGCCGGCTAACGGTGGCCGACAAAGTTTATCTATTGTGCGAGTCTCAAGGACGTTTCCTGCTGTGAACTGCGATACGAATTGTTATAGTACGTTACGAATTCAAGGTGTGTTTTGTTGTTATCTGTAACACCTAGCTAGACAGTTGTAAAACATAACGGTACGTACTTACCTACTATTAAGTCAGAATTCACTTTGGAGTGATTTTCGCACCGTCTGCTATCGAAGCGAAGGTGATGTCATCTAGATACGTAGAGTATTTTTAGCTGAAATTAGTAATTCTCTTATCATATTTTCCTTTCTGATCCCACTGCTGGGCACAGGCCTCTCTTTCTCTCGGTTTGCCAGTAATGGCCAATCCGGTTTGAACTGTCTGCGCCAATGTCCGTCCTGACTAATTAGTATCTATCACCTATTTAAAGTACGAGTACCTTTATACAGATGACCGTATTTTCTATACAATTCAATCACAAAGAAGGCGAGAAAAGTTCACTTCATAATGTACCTCGCCTTCGAGTTTTTTTTTTATCAAAGGCCCATTACGTCACTCAGCCAATTACAGATCCTTGTTTTCTCTATTAAAATTTAGGCTAAGATTTGCTTTTTCAAGGTTTTCGCTACCAATATTCCGATATCGTGTGCTTATTCCAGAGATCCTAAATAAATTTCAGTGACTAGGTATTCGACGAA
This sequence comes from Aethes cnicana, assembly GCA_963971205.1. NCBI lineage: Eukaryota > Metazoa > Arthropoda > Insecta > Lepidoptera > Tortricidae > Aethes > Aethes cnicana. The sequence continues at coordinate 3,336,222 of OZ020274.1, read as the reverse complement.
AAAATCTATCGTCATTACATTTCCATGTCTTGATCACGCTCAGTCGATGTCTGCAATCACTCGTGTCACATTTGTTACGACGAAGCCAGTAAAACACCTGCACTCTTCTTTATAGAAAAGTTTCTTACGAAACGTGTCGTTACTTGTAACAATTTTATTAACTTTACGAAGACAACCAGTGACGTACGTATTTACCCTCGAAATTTTGTAGATGGGCCCGTTACTTCCAAATTCCAATTTCTTCCACCTGAATTATACCTATATATAAAACTGTCACGGCACTAGTGATCATGAGTGGCAGTGATAAATGGAGGGAGGGACGATTCGCAGTTACCGTTGTTTCATTTATGTAAGTTATGTGATAGCACGGGTGATGTTTACGTAAAATTTCTGGACGAATGTTTACCTTACGATATACATTGGGGTGTGGTGTTGACGCCTCTAAAGAATGGGTTTATGTTATACGAGCACGACAATACTTAGAAGGCGCGCGGCGAAACACTTAAGCCATTGACGCAGAGTCTATTATTGCATAATCCACGCGCCTTCTAAGTTGTGTAAACCTTTTACCTAAGCATACTTTTTTTAAGACGACCTCTATGATTCACGTCAACAACAGCGCACTTTTGTACTTACCTTAATGTTTTCCAAAAAGGAAATAGTTGGAAGTCGACGTAAGCCTGATGATTATGACCTAATTATAAAAAGTAATCCACAAGCAATCATTCCATCGCAGATTATTGGAAAGACTTATCAATCACACTAAGTATATTGAGCTAAGCAAATCAATAATGATAAATTCCAGGGTATCCCCGGGGATTGATGCAATACTGCCCATAGCGAGTCGTTAAATAGATTGTAATTTACTGATTGCTTTGGAAATTAATATTTATTTAATTAACATGACAGATAACAAGCTGGTGAACTTTAACAGCTATTTATCTTCAGTCGGAAGGGTGGATACGGGTTGAAGAAAATGAGCGAATGTTCATATTATTTAGAGCATTGCGACAGTACGTAACTAATTAAATTATACATACTTGAAATATAGCTGTAAGCATAAATGATACAAGCTGAATCATGATTGACTCATACGTTGTTGCTCACACAAAGCGCCGATTGTCTGATTTACTTCCAATTAAAAGTACAATAAGGAGAATCGACTTCTCAATCTAACTAAACACGATCAGAGTAGCCGTATATTTTTGATATTACACGAACGGGATCGTGGATAACATTGATTTTTAGGTAAAGTAATAATTGGCGCACTTTTATGAATGAATGAATTCTTTATAGGTACTTCATTGTTTTGTTTTTTCTACTAAGGCAGTTTTTGGTCAAGTCATCAATTCTACTCATTATCCTACTCCTAGAAGATGTAGTTAAATGTTGATGTTTTACAAACATAAACTATTAATCACGTAAAAACTCAGTCTCAATTTATTACACACCAAACCATTTATTTATTACACTATTAAAAATACTTCCAGTTCTTTAAAACACAGACTTGACACACTTGGTGTGTTCAGCCAACTCTTATGTTCCGGTGAAGAAACACATAAAAATACTTTGTATTTTTTATTTACAGAAGTTGCAACTTCAAATTCATATGCCAATTTATATCAACCCCGTGAAGTCTATGTAATTATACGTATGCACGGTATAAAAACTTCGCCCACCAATATTTATTTTGCAAATTAATCACCGATTTATAAACATACAATTTTGCGAGTGGTTTTACAATTATAACGTAGCTTTGTTATTTTAAATTCGTAGAAGCCTTATTCTCCATTTGTTACATCCATCCGCATATTGTCAACCTGAACTAATCAATTTGTGTTACCGTCTTAATTAGCGATAAGAGATAAGAATGTGTTCATACTTACGTGGAACAGCTAAGATTATATCAATCATTAACATACGTTTAGGCTTGCAGACCATACCTATTCTAACTAAGTACAACAAGTAACATAGTAGGTATGCCTACCCTATGGTACAAGGTGATACCAAACGGCAACATTCGTTTAGGCCAGCAGGTAAATATGGGCCCTATAGTATTTGTGTCAGCAGGGTACCTATTGCCAATCATTGTCGCGTGATTAGCGGACCGTAACCCGAGACGGTAAACCATGCATTACCTGTCAGGCGTCACCGCTGCGATGGCAATAGCTGAATTGGCGGGAAATAATCACTTAACAATCAGTCGTTAATATAGATTGAAATACTCGATCCTACTCAGTCCTAATGCTGCTGGGAGCAGGTCTCTCGTCGAAGAAAAACAACGCATTTTCTAATCTAACTAATTTAAGCGTTATTCCTCACTCGTTCCTTTCAAAAGGTAACGCAAGTTCATTTACTGAAAATAAACCTGAATTCGATTAAAATTAAGAGTTTTCTGAAAAATAAGTACAACATGAACTCAAATCTCAACTCAGCAACCAAATTATTACACATAACACAGTGGCAATCTAGACAATATAATCTAGACAACTAGAACAAAGTGACAAGACTGTCTTGACGAACTATCTTAAGTCCCAGTAGACAAGTTTTAATAAGTCTTGATGCAGAAACTTTAATCAAACACCCTTGGCAGAGCCATCTCCTTGCCGAGAGAAAATGGATCCTTTGAACAAAGTTTCGGACGGAAAATAAGTTAGATAAACACCATGTTTTCAGCGAGATGTGAAGAAAAAACCTGGAATCAGCGATCTGTTATAGTTTATCAAAAAGAACACGATACTTATATTCGAACAAATACTACAAACGTTACGTATGCCTTAACTTAGTTCGTACGAAAAGCTAGTGATTAAAATGGTCTGTGCTACGAGTAAGTATATATGAATGGAAACGAAGTATAATCTTCAAATGCCGACGACCGTCTGCGCTGCGTCTGCGCTTAGCGTAACGGGCAAGTAGTTATAGTAGGTAGGTAATATAATATATAACTTATCCCTTTACCAGATACGAGGTTCCCAAACGCCGCCAGCGTTAATCTACCTAAATAAACCCAATCCCTCTCTTGCGTTTGTCGTTTGGTAAAAACGGAGCTAGCAAACATCGTGGCGGTAGTTTGAGTCAGACACATGTAGAAACCAAATGGAGGCTGTCGCAAAAGACATGGAACGAATCTGACCGTCAGGAGCACTCAGGTTAATGAGATGAGACTAGAGTGTAATGCTGGGCAGGGCTGCGCTGAGAGTTGGCCTCCACCTTATTTACAAAGCGACTGGTTACATAGAACTATGAGGTCTGACTTCAATTATAGTTACATCTCGAAGTCGTTCGCTTACCTAATAATATGTCGACACGATATAATATTTCAAGGGGGAACATATTTGAAAGTAAGATCATGTCGCCCTTCAATTGGTTTAGCGTGTCAGACAACCGCGCGATACAACACAGTCAATCATGAATATTAAATGTAACCCTCGTCAAATACTCAAACTAGAAATATCAAATACAAGCACAAATCCTCTTCCAGATTCGCAACCCTATCCGGATCCTGATAAATAATTCCTAAACTTGAAATGGCCGACGACAACAGACCGGTGAAGTTCAGCTTTGTTTTCATGAGGATCAATACAACCCAAAGGTTGATTCTAATTTAATAACGACGACTTAAAAAAGATTGGAGGACCTCAGTATTATGCTCGCTGACCTCAGCAGAGTTTCCGATCGAGTTGGTCTTAAAATGAACATGGACAAGACGAAAATTATGTCTAATGTCCATGTTGTGCCAACTCCCGTAATAATCGGAGGCTCTGCACTCGAAGTTGTTGACCATTATGTATACCTGGGACAAACAGTCCAGTTAGGTAGGTCCAACTTCGAGAAAGAGGTCAATCGTCGAACCCGACTCGGCTGGGCAGCGTTCGGGAAGCTTCGCTGTCTTTTCGTCCAAATTACCGCAGTGTCTCAAGTCGAAAGTCTTCGACCAGTGTGTGTTGCCAGTGATGACTTATGGTTCCGAGACGTGGGCGCTTACGATGGGCCTCATAAGAAGGCTCAAAGTCACTCAGAGGGCAATGGAGAGGGCTATGCTCGGGGTTTCTCTGCGTGATAGAATCAGAAATGAGGATATCCGCAGTAGAACTAGGGTCACCGACATAGCCCGAAGAATTGCGAGCCTTAAGTGGCAGTGGGCGGGGCACATTGCGCGCAGGACTGATGGCCGATGGGGCCGGAAAGTTCTCGAGTGGCGCCCGCGAACCGGGAGACGAGCTGTCGGTAGGCCTCCAACAAGATGGAGCGATGACCTCGTGAAGGTCGCGGGAAACCGGTGGAAGCAAGTAGCACAGGACCGGTCTGAGTGGCGAGCCTTGGGGGAGGCCTATGTCCAGCAGTGGACGTCTTTCGGCTGAAATGATGATGTTGATGACTTAAAAAAGATTGGCTTAACAGGTTTTATTGAGTAATCTTGGGACGATGCTTGTTTTGAAAAACTTGTTAGCATAAATTCGTATTTGAGAAAATATTGCGAACATTAACTCTTCATAGCAATGTTATGTCCAGCTTCATTCCAAATTTCCAACCCCCGTAAAGCACTACGTTATAACTTATTTATAATCATCCATTAGAAATGGCTGTTTCTGTCATTCCATCAACCCTTCCAGCCGCAGCTTTGAGGTTAGTCTTATACCGATTATCCGTAGATCCTCGAAACCGAGCCCTAGCGGCCTTCCTGACCTGGAATTACGTTTATTTCCCTATCGGAGGGACTAGGCCCCAGGGCTAATGACAAAGTAAGCTATTAAGTGCCGATTTATTAGTATAATTTCGTTTAAGGTCAGTCGGGGCAAGTACGCCAGGGTGGGGTAAGTGTATCTACCGTAAATATATGGACAACTATAAATATTACCAACTCCACTTATGATATCTTCCATACATACATCAAACACAACACAATCCCACTGCAATAAGCAGTTGGTTCTGTTCACAATTCACAAGGCATTGGGGCGAAAAATCTGTTTAGGCGCACTTACCCCAGAGGCGCACCGATTCGAATCGAAGCATCCAGACCTTCAAAAGCGTCTGAATAAAGATCAATAGATAAACACTTCAGCAAATTGGCAAATCAAGTTAGCGTCAGGTAAGACGGTCTATTGTGTTCAATTTATCTTCGTCAGACGGAGGCAATATTTGAGATGCGATAACGTTTGCTAGCTGAGATTGTCGACTGATATTGGAGTAAAAAATGGTTTCCATTTTGCAGAATGGAACCAACTAAGCTCACACAAATGCAATCCGTGTCTTTAGATTTGTCTGAAAGCGACGTAAGCGAAATTTCATTTACTATTATTTATTTAGTTGTTCCATTGGAGGGGATATAACGCTTGCGTTTATATCCATGTCGTTTATATCCATGTCGTACAGTATTGTCACTTAGCGGAAGCTTTCTTGTCGAGTGCAAAACTGGTTCAAATGACAATTGTTAGAATAGCATAAATATAACATAACAGATAGGTACTCTACTAGTGATAAAATCTTCATGTCTACGCTACGTATTAGATCGGTCCAGTCTAGTGCCTGCCACCTACCTACTAATTTAATGAATTGTATTAACCTGAGGCATGATCAGAATCTTTTAACGAATGAGAAAGGAACGATTATTTTGAAACCTACAAATAATTATCATCTAACTAGATTCTAGCCTATCCGTTTATTCAAACAGCTAATAGGTATTCCTTTACAAAAATCGTTCATAAATACTTTATAATGGGATTAAGTCGGGAAAGAATATTAATGAGTTTACCTGTAACGATTTATCGTGGGCCAAATAGAGTTTTGCAAGCAGAACGTGAGCGAGGTACCGTTCGAGGATATTCCGTTGAAGCGGGTGCCGTTGGGGTTAATTTATTGGTAACCGCGGCTGTTACTAGTCCGGTGGAAATATTGAGTATTGGATAGTTTATTAGCTGTTTGGATACAAAAAGGAATGGATGGACAATTGTACTGGAAACGGTTTTCTCAATGCGGTGTGAATAAATTTGCTATACGAAACCATGAATTTATAAATCAAACGCAAATCAATGGAGACCTGCTTATATGCTGTATGAGCTGCTTGTTCTACATACTTGTGTCTATATCTTTATTTCGCGGAGGTCTCTGTAGTTAAAGTTAGTTATACCATTTAAAATAATGTTTATGTAGATACGTTATACGTTATAAAAGGTGTTAGGTACCTACTTCTCGAAATTGTGTTACTCTAATCTGCTCAGTATAATCAGATACTGAGTGGGAGCGTTAATTCCGCGTTTACAGCGCAATAGCGCCTGCTTGCTAGGTAAGTGCGCCAAAATTGCGCTCACGTTCACTAGCTCGTCTTGGCTTGGCATAATTAATTAGACGTGAACAACCCCTTAGGCAACTAAAACTGTTCCTAATTTAAATTTACTCAACCTCGTTGCATTAACGCGAAATTTTATTGAACCTCACTTTGAGGTTAGTATGTGCACTTAAATGCATTTGCATAGAAATTTATTAAATTTCAATTTCTTTGACAAACAGCACACCGGGTCGGGTAGGTACGCCCCAGTTCTAGTGAAATTGTGTTACCGTTGCAACTACATATACTGAAATATGTTAACACAGCAAAACCTAGCAATAAGAAGCCTGAAATAAATCAGTCCGATTTACCAAATTTAATTGGATACGGGTGTTACTAATTGATCAACTCGACAGGGCTTTCAATTTACCTACATAAAGCAGATTTCCAAAAAAATTCAATCTTTGGATCTGTATGTATTTGTATCAACCCTATTGATACAAAGACAGAAATCATAATTTGTCCCGTTTCCCACGAATCAAACAATAATTAATTACTGGGATCTCACCTCGTAAGCAATTCGATCAAGACTTAGGTCTAAATGCTTATGTGAATACATCCGGATACGGAGCAAGAGCAAACCCTGGACTGCAATCCTAATCATCACTCCGCTTATCTGTCGATCTGCCAACAAACCATAACATAACTCAAAGCGTGCGGCGTGCGATGTTACGTCGCTCATCCGACAGTGACTAGGTGGCTCTATTAAGGCGGGCATTCAACACAAAATGAGGTCGTGCACAAAGAGATTGTTAGAGGTCCTAGAAAAATCACGAGCGAGACTGCCTGCTCCACTTGAGCACGGGAAACGCGCCATGGGAATGGGCTTACGTAGCCTATTCAGAGCTTCATTGCCCGTCTGTACCTACCTACTAGTAGAGTTGCCGACCGTAACTCTGAAACTGAGTAAATAAATCTGAAGCGAGGAAAATATAATAAAATAAAAAACGAACAGGGTGAAGTTCAAAACGTAACAAGCACTAGTGCGCAAAAAAAACTTACGGAAGCCCATAAGTGACAAAAATCAAAAAGCTTCGAAAATGACGAACTTTTCGTAAGCGACATGTCGCGCGACATTTAAAACATTGCTCATAATTTTCATTCGCACATTTAAACTTGTCTTCTTTATTAATTTAACTTGAGAGCCTTTGTGAAATTCGGCCATTAGCACGAAAACACTCAGGATTATTCGAAGAAGGTTAGCGGAAAGTAAACAGCAAAAGCTTCTGTTGAGAAGCCAATTTTAATTTAAAAGTAAAATCTTCAACGTTAAACACATTAAGTCGGTTATTGAAGATGCTAAATAAAATTACTTAAGATGATAAAATTATAACTTGACAACAGTATTTAAAACTCGACCCAAAGAAACCGTAAGCAGGAATAACGGAATAACCGTATAAAATTAAGACAATTACCTACAGAGTTTATTTATGACCGCGTGGTGTAAGCAACGAATGCCCCGTAATCTGAGAATATAAGTTTGAATAATTCATGAGAAAATGAAAGAGTAGCCATAAATGAACGGAAGTAACGTTAAAAATATTTATCTAAGTTCATAAATATTACAAGAAATATCCGCAGAGCTGATATAGTTACGCTCAACTGGGTAAAAATCGGAAAACATGGTGAAGTAGATTGTTGGACACCTTCACAATCACCCGACGTAACGTGTATTTAGTAAGTGAAGAAAATAAAAATAAAAACGTTCGGGGGGTATGGCAGGGCATTTGGGTCAATCAATACGACACGACGGCAAGTTGCGTGGCGTGTCCGATCGGCAGACACGCGCCATCAACCGTTCATTAGAGATAAGCAACGACAATGGAACAAACGAACACAGGTAGCAGCGGCTGCTATAGATAGTAAAATGTTAAGTAAATGTTAAGTAAAAATAAGTAAATGTTAAGTAAAAATAAGTAAATGTTAAGGTTCAAGCTAGCCAGCAACAACAAGTTAACTTAAGACCGTCCCAACGATCGCTTGGATGATCAGATACTCAGAGAATATGTGTTCTATCAAACTTAGACTAGACTTATGGTAGATGTGGTGTACGATGTTCAGTCAGCAGCAGAAGTAGATAGTTTATAGCTAGTAGAAAGCTATAGAAGAGTTCAAAATTACCGCACGCTCGTATTCTCTGGATAATAAGAATTTGTGTTGTGTCGCTCATTTAAGGAGTATGCCGGAGGGAAAAACTGCCTGCTCACAATGTTTGTACAAAGTCTGTTAATACGAGTCGCTATATATGTAAAGCTCACCAAAGGGTGCAACAAAATCCAAGTCGTGACCAGAACTGTGATGGTCGCTGTGTCCGAAATCGGTCAAAAATAAATTAGTCAGCTACGAGTAGTCCCTCAATCTTCAATATGTTGAATTTTGGTTCGAAAACTTCCTAAACATCTTAACGTCTATCAGGTAAAGTTTTCAGTTACTTTTTTGCATGTGATGAAATTGGGTTTATAGTGTAGATATATGTTATAGTAAATAGTAAACTATCATATAAAATGGGTTTTTAGTCAGGTAAATTCTATTACCGGTGTAAAGAACTGAGAATGATTTAGTTCTATAATACTAACAAAAACAAACCCTGAGCCAATTCATCTCGCGTCGTAAGGTGGAACAAAAAACTGTTATGGCCATGGGGCAAGGTTTCTTACGGAAAGATCAACGACCGCTCTCTTGCGCAGTATATCAACTCAACGCTTGGTGCGATCTATTCGCAAGCGTACATACCCAAATATACGATACATACTACTACTACTACTTCAGCCTATTTGCGTCCCACTGCTTGGCACAGGCCTCCTCTCATCACGAGAGGGTTTGGGCTATAGTCCCCATGCGGGCCCAGTGCGGATTGGGGACTTCACACACATCTTTGAATTACTTCGCAGATGGGTACAGGTTCCCAGGACTATAGCCCAAACCGTCTCGTGATGAGAGGAGGCTTGTGCCCAGCAGTGGGACGCAAATAGGCTGTAGTAGTTAATAAGAGATATCGTGAAAACTTTAATATCAAATACATATTACAGTGATCGTAAATTCTACTTCATGGCGAGTTCTCGGCATAATACGTTTCGGCCCGCTCAGCATTGAAAACTAAATGAAATGCAAATCTCACCTTTCAGTGGAACGCAGTTAGCTTTTCGATAGAGTAACTGTTTAAACATTTAAATTCACCAGATTTCAGCTGAAATTATAGTTCTACCAGCTTCTGCCAGCGTGGAATTCGGCTATCGCGTTCCCGCGGGAACTAAATGTTTTTCCGGCATAAAATTTATACCAAATTTCATCAAAATTGGTATAGCGGTTGAAGGACGAGGCAACAGACAACAGACAGAGTTAGTTTCGCATTTATAATATCGGTATTGATTCTTAGTATAGTTGCTATATTCTTTAAGTATGAAATTTCACTTTTCATTCAAAGAATCACCGCTCGTGAGCCAAGCGGATTTAATTTATTATTCTTATAAAAATGCCACAAGTCAAGAATATAACAACTTCTTTTCTGTTTTTGAGTGTTAAGATTTATTAATTCCGATTTTTGGCAATCACGGAACAAAAACGATCCAGGTACACTGTGTACCGATTTTTCAATACCTTTCTGATGTAACAAACAATTCTGATCAAATAATTTGTGAATGTAACACAAGTAAGCACAAGTACAGGCTGACGACCGATACCACATTACATTAGATAAGAGAAATAATAAGTGCAGTACTGATAGCACAGTGGTTTATCTTTTGAATGATGTTTATTAATGGTACAATTAAATTAAATGGCAGATGGAAGAAAGGTTTGAAGCAGGAATCAGGATTCTAAAGGAACGTGCGGTATGTTCGATTCTTCTCTTAGGAGTGGATGGGAAGCAGGAGTGATGACGATCGTTGCGTGAACTGAAATCATAAATGAAATGGTAATAATGTAAGCAAATCAATAACAAGTAACAACTATGAACTATGAATAAAGCGATAGACAACTAATGCAAACGTTTAAAAGTTTAATTACAGACCAAGACATGAAAAACGTTCTACATGACGCTATATTTAATACTTTCTATTGAATAATAAACTATGTCATTAAGGCACGTGGTAAGGTGAAATACCACATTTTAGTCGCGTTTAAAGGCCTAAAACCAAAAACTGGCCCAAGATATAGGTCTCCAAAAAATATATATGAAGAATTGATATGTCCTCTTTAATTTGAGCTGCGGAAATTGCGATACGTCCAGGTCGTCCTTGCAAAAAAAACATCAAGTAAGGCATTATCAACCTTTTAAATTGCTACTGCTCAATATCTAGACTATGATTTTACACGGGCTCTCCAGAAAATGAAACTTTATCCAGTTTTTCATAATCTGAGCTGTGGATATTGTAAAATAATGATTACTTTGGTGAAAAACCGTAAATAACTCCCATTTCTGTCATAAAAGTTGCGGTGGGTACGTGCGCGGACAATGCTTGTATACGTACCCACCGCAACTTTTGAAGAGCATATATCAAATCTCAAATGTATTTTTTCGAGACCTATATTTCGGCCTAATTTTTAGTTTTATATCTTTAAACGTGCCCAAATTGGGTTTTTCACCTTACTACGCACCTTAAGGCGCTGACAAGACCTAAATTGGCTTTCTTTAAACAGTATTTAAACGAAAAGCATTGGTTTTTGTAAGGCGAGTAAAATATATGTTAATTCATTATATACTTGAAAAACTTGCTATTTCATAAATAAGATGTCATGAAATTGCTTCGATGAAAAATCGTGAAGTTACGTCTTCTAATCCTACATGTTTAATTTTTTAACGCAGATGTCTATAATTAAATGCACTATTCCATCATACTCATAATAAAAAAAAATGCTAATTTATAATTTCATGCAATGTGAACTTTTTTAAATCTTCACTTTTCTGTTTTTTGCTTCTCTTTCACTTTCCGCTTTGTTGCTTCTCGCTCCCTCCAATGCAAACAGACATCGCCCGCTGAGACAATAGGAATGACGACAACTTTTTTTTTCCTTAGTCTATCAGAAAGATTATTGAAAAGTATTGGACACGTCTTTTTTCTTTTTTCACGTAATCAAACTTATACGGAGATATATTGAGTTGAAATGTCGCGTGACGTCACGGTTAGGTACGATTTATACCTAACGGTGACGTAGTTAGCCCCTACTCTCCAACTTTAATGCGTTTTAACTTAGTCATTCTTTGTTAATTTGATAAAACAAAAAATACGTGTCATATATTTTTTTTATTACCTGACTGACGGACTAATTAGAATTTCGATTTCTTCACCCTGTCGTCATCCCTATTGCCTGCCTCAATTTCTCAAGGTCATTAGCTCTTGTCAGCGTCTTAATAGTAACTCTATAGTATGATAGCTAAATGACACCGATCAGGCGAAGACGCTGGTAGTAATGAAACATCAAATCCCTAGTGGTTTTTTGGTGAATTGCTAAAACGTAAACGTACGTTTATCATAGAGCAAGATTAGCAAGATTATTAGCAGGGTTTTTTGTCATGTCGCGTCATTTAGCACGCCGAAGATATCGTCATCGAAATATGATAAATAAATGAGTGATACTATATCATCAGCAGTTTTTACTAGTGTTGGCAATGGATATTAAATTATTCTTAATGTACAATTGTTAATATATTTTAAATATAAAATGTTCTAATATAGTTTTTAAGTTCAACGATGATCTCGATGTTAATTTAAGTTTACCACCTAAAACGCCATTGTGGATTGCATTGCAATACAAAATTGAGTACCTATTGAGTTTTCAAAACAATGAATCGTTTCATTCTTGTTCAACTTCGAAAAATGCGCTTGTACCGGACCGACCAAATTGAATCATACATAAATAAAGGAAATAGGTATCAAATATTAGGTCCTTACATATGAAATTGGCGTTTGGCGAACTGGCAACTTTGATTCAAAATGCCACATGTTCGGCTAGGAATTCCAAATTCAAATTTATTTCAAATTTAAGACCATGTATTTCTGTGTTCGAATTACGAAATTTATTTGTTATCGCGTCATTTGTTTTTCTTTCACATCGTTCTGTTCACAATATGGAGAACTTAAAATATCGCTATATTTACGAATATGAGTTTCACCTCGGCACTAGTGCTGCAGAAACGGCTCGTAGGATTAACAATGCGTATGGGGAAGCTACTGCAAAAGAAAATACGGTACGTTATTGGTTCCAACGTTTCCGTTCTGGAAATTTTGACCTACAGAACAAGCCTCGTGGACGGCCGGAGACACAAGTTGATAACGAAGAATTAAAAGCAATTGTGGAAGCAGATCCATCGCAAACCACGTCAGAGTTAGCGGCAGGCTTCGGTGTGAGTGATAAAACCATTTTGATTAACTTGAAACAAATTGGAAAAGTGAAAAAACTTGAAAAATGGGTACCGCATGAATTGAGCGACGCAAACAAAGAAACACGCGTCGAGTGTTGCGTTTCACTTCTCAACCGGCACAATAATGAAGGCATTTTGAATCGTATCGTTACTTGTGATGAAAAATGGATCTTGTACGACAACCGGAAACGTTCTTCACAATGGTTGAACCCAGGTGAACCAGCCAAATTCTGCCCGAAACGAAAGTTGACTCAGAAAAAGGTACTGGTAAGTGTCTGGTGGACTAGTGCCGGTGTCATCCATTACAGTTTCTTAAGATCTGGGCAAACAATCACGGCTGATGTGTATTGTCAACAATTGCAAACGATGATGGAAAAGCTAGCCATTAAACAACCCAGACTGGTCAATCGATCTAGCCCACTGCTGCTTCAGGACAACGCTCGACCACATACGGCACGTTTGACGGCCGCAAAACTACGGGAGCTGCGACTGGAATGTCTTCGACACCCACCATACTCCCCGGACCTTGCTCCAACTGATTACCATTTTTTTCGGAATTTGGACAACTTCATGCAAGGAAAAAAATTCAATTCTCACGAGGCTGTCCAAACGGCCTTCAAAGATTTTATTGATTCTCGCTCACACACTTTTTTTTGTAAAGGAATCAATGAACTACCTTCGAGATGGCAAAAGTGCATAGATAGCCATGGTACATACTTTGACTAAATAAAAAAATAGTTTCATAAAAAAAAATCGTTTTCATTTCTGCCATATGAAACGCCAATTTCATATGTAAGGACCTAATAGTAAATAGTAATCTTCATACCCTACACTGCTGGAACGTAATGTAGTTTTTGTGCAATGCGTTAGTGACAAACATCTGTATATCTGAGAGTCTAAAGGCACCACAATGTCACGGTTTCATTTACAATCTCGTTGTGTACAGTCGAGTTTATTAAGATGTGAACACTTTTTGGACCTTTTTACAACGGAGTTAAGTGAAAAAGTGTGTAGGTATACTGGAGAACTCGACTGTAATCAATATAAGGAACTACAGAACTATTACAAAATTCCAGAATGCTTGACCAATTTAGTGAACTTGCACGTATTCGGTGTGACCCGGCCTTTAGATGGTTAAAAAGCAAAGTCGTGTTCTGAAACTGGTTTAAATCTAATGGAAACGTCTGCAGTTGTTTATTCCTCAGACGTTCCTCCAATTTCCTTGCAAAACCTAGTCGGCAAGCAATTAAAGTCGAAACCGGTTCGTGATAGCCGCTTCAACAGATTTACTTTCTATATCTTTTTCACAAATTTCGACATGTAAGAAATCAGAATCATCAGTGTAATGCCTTAGTCATGGTCATGGAATACAGATGAATAAACGCGTACTTGTTGTAATAAAACACATTTTCCAAACTTTTCTGCAAGGGGCGCCATCTATTTATATATAAAACTCAAAGGTGACTGACATAGTGATCTATCAACGCACAGCCCAAACCACTGGACGGATCGGGCTGAAATTTGGCATGCAGGTAGATGTTATGACGTAGGCATCCGCTAAGAAAGGATTTCCCGAAATTCCCACATGAACGGGAAAAAACGGGATTTTCATTTTAATATTTCTGCGCATATGAAGTTGCGTGGAAAAGCTAGTAATTTATATATTTCAGAACCGTTGAATTCGGTAACGCGTTGGCGCGCGCTTGCGCAACTATCGAGGTAACGCACCAATCAGAGCGTCGCAAACGTTTGTACTTTTTAGTGCCGTTAATTTGGCTACACGGTCACTCAAATCACGGTAAAGTAAACAGAGAAATTTGTTCTGTCCCTGCCTTGCTATTTTTTTAAAATATATATCTATTGAATACTGAAATCGCAGATGGATCATAATAGTGCATGCCACTTGTCAAGGATTGATGATTTCATTCAATAAAATTATTAGCTGACCCAAAATTATTTCCTCAATATTAATATCTATAAAGGAAAACCCTTCAAAGCGGCCTTCAGTTACTTTGGTCTTCCTCTTCAAGTCTTCACGCTCATTCTGTGTTACAACGAGGGCAAGGATTATATAAAGGCCACTGTTGTTACGGTTACGACTCGCATAAATATTCCTACATGATAACTTAATTACTTAAATATTTCTGTTTCAAAACCACATACTTATAACGTATTTTCATGTAATTTGATATTAAACGCTACTATTCAACTTTTAATGACGGCCATCAATCTTGACTTCAGCTCAGTTCATCTTTCTTGCTGAAGTTCAGCAAGAAAAGGAACCTGAACTAACAGAGAGCGAAATAGAAGATGATAATTTAATTATATTTATGAATTTCTTGGCCTCAAATATAAAAACCCTTGTAAACATCAAAAGACGAGGTTTCACTAAAAAAACTTCTAAACTTAATGAAGTCTTCTTCCAAATGCAAAACATAAAGCTTCCTAATGCGAATCTTGCAAGCTGAATTTAACCCACTTCTAATTATCGTATCATGATGAAACTTGGCACGTAAATGTAACTTGGATGACAATGTAATAATATGGTACCACCGAGCTGATCTGGTGATGGAGCTTGGAGGTGGGCACGGAAAATTCAAAGTGTTGTTTTACTTTTTAAACTATTAATTTATTTATAAAGTAGATGTTTATAAAAAGTTAATGCCTTACCTGTCTTTGTCGTGAGCTTGTGGATATTGCAGGATGGTCTGCTGTTCTTCCATATCAACCACGCATTGTGTGCCCAGTTCGATTTCTGAAACAAACGTCCAATAATTAATAACACGGATCACTATTCTATGTGTATTAAACGACGATGATTGCGTTTCCCGATGGATTGTGGAAATTAATAGATCGACCACGCGAATCGCACACAGGTTTGCTAATTCGAGAACTATGTGCTGGGTGGGGGGCCCGTTCTCAACCCCACCGCTTTTGGTCAACCCCTAACCATTTTCTTACTCGATGGTAAGACCTCCTGAAATGATAACTTTCATCTTATACTCGAATATGGTAGGTAGGAGGCGGGTATTGTTAATTTAGACTGTTATTGCCGAAAAATATAGTCGGTCGAAAACGGCTGAGCCATATAAAATGCATAAATTGACAGCTTCATATATGCCATGTTTTTAGACGGTATTTTTATAGAAATTAAAACGTGTTAAAACTATACTACTAATAATAAGTCTGTTGAAGAAATTGCGTCTGAAACTTGAAAATTAAAAGAAACTATCAAGTCGAGGGGTCTATATAAACCACACTGAACACAAAATAACGATTTTTAGAAAAAAATACTGTATGTATATGAGTCTGGATTTAACTCAAAAACTACTAGACGGATTGCAACAAAATTTGGTATGGGTACCCCCATACCGCACTGGTCAACATATAGACTACTTTTTATCACGGACAAACGCATAGTTCCCGCGGGAACGCATTAAACGAATTCCACGCGGACGAAGTTTTTCTTCTTCTTTTCTTCTTCTATTTATTATTTAATTACTACCTAATCCTCCGCACATGATGACATGACGTATTTAATTATTATTCATGATATCGACCTGTGCATTCTAGAATTATTAATCGTAATGGCGAAGAAAGACTGCTTCGCGTGTTATAAGCTACGTATACAATACAATACATATAGGCAATACGCGTATAGATAGTGTAGAGGGGGGTTGATGTTAGCTCAGGTAGATGCTGCAGGCACGGAGATCAGCGGTGGAACCCGAAGACGCGAAGACGATGTCTAGCTAATTAAAATCTCTAAATCTTGAAGACTGGCCCTATTACTGCCCTAACACTTCCCTAACTATGAATTAATAGATTTTATGTTGAATTGATATTATATTTTCAGAGTTGTGTTGATTACAAAGGTTAGAAAAAGACTCCATATATCAATCAAATCAATTCTACGCTTAAAATTAACTATTTTTGAAAGAAAATGTGTCAACTCACCGATTATACTCAGCCAGTCTCCACAATAGGTAAGAATAGATACGTATATTCATAAATACATGTATGTAATGTGTATACATGAGTGTATGCAGAAAAAATCTTTTATTGAAAAAAGATCACGATTTGAATGTGGTTTTGACCCTAAATCAGCTCGAATCCCCTTTGATTTATTTTTTTCTAGTCATTTATACCTACTAGAAGGATGAGTCAACATCGAGGCCGGGCCGTCCGCCGCGATACTTGAAACCCGGTTGTTTTACACTCTAGACCACCGGGCTTATTTATGCCAGCCAGACTGTGTAAAGAACGGTAAGACGGCAAGACGGCTAGACGCCGTGCTAGCTTAAGTCCAAAATAAACAATTTAGAGGTCATGCACTGCTTTTGAATGAATGAATGAATATATTTTATTGCAATATTGTGAGTTTTACAATTAGATCTTATAAATATTATTTATGTACGTCACAATCTACCGATATCCGGCACGCAATTTGCACTTAGAAACGGAGAACGGTTTTTATAATGGAGATAGACCATTTTTTATAACTTTACTACTACTACTACTACTACTACTACAGCCTATTTGCATCCCACTGCTGGGCACAGGCCTCCTCTCATATACTACTACTAGCTGGCAGGCGGTGGGGAAACATTTATCCAATAAAAATTTGCACTGAAAAGCTTAATATTTCACAAACGGATCCCTAAATCGAAAAAATGGTTTCTAAAAACCCACAATATTTTTTAAAGGTCTATCCAATGACGCCCCACATCATGGGGTACGTGGAAATATAAATAACATCCCCACTTTAGGTATGACAATAAAAAAAACAATTGCTGATGATTTTTTTACCCCTGACCAGGGCTTCGCAAAGTTCTTTCCCCCGGGGCCTCGCAAGCGCAAAGGCCGCCTCTTGGTAGGTACCTACATCCCTGTTGTTTACTTATCCTTGTGAAAGTAAACACTGACCATCCGACTTCCGTCGATCGATTTGATTGCGCAAGATCGTTTGAAAGTGGGACGATCTCATTACTGTGGCAATAGCCGACATCATCGAGTTTATTTACCATGACGAATGCAAGTGATACTAAAAGCCCGCTAAGTGGAGTTGCATAAGTTTCATCCCGGAATTTGTGATGCGTAGTTGGTTGAACCAGTTCAACTAGACGCATCGAATAAGACGCGGCGCATAAGAACCTGTCATACATCTGCCGTTCTGCCTGCTATAAATTCCTAGTAGGTAGGTATAACTGTAAATGTCAGATCACATAGGCACCTAACAACTACATTATAATTAAAAATGTGACTATTTTACGTTTGCACGGAGAACAGCTCACGGCGCCTCTTCTGTTAGACGATGATCCGAATAGATTACCTAAGCAATAGCAATCATATTATCATACCATACTCTCCATATGATTATATATCAATGTGAAAGTCTGTTTATTAGTCCTCCCTTTACGTCAATATGACTGGGTGGGTTTAGATGAAATTCGGTATGGAGATAGATAGCTTGAGACCCTGGAAATAACATAGGATAGGTACTTTTTTATACACAACGCAGACGAAGTGGCGGTTAACGGCTAATTTTATGTAAAAGTACCCATATCATACCTATGTAGTTAATTTGCTGAATAAATATTGATTGAATCCTGAATAGGTATAATAAAAATACCAAGTCCATTTTAAGGACATGACGACAAATCCATATCCATACTAATATTATAAATGCGAAAGTAACTCTGTCTGTCTATCTGTCTGTTACCTCTTCACGCTTCAACCGCTGGACCGATTGAGATGAAATGGAGTTAGTTGGGGTCCCGAGAAAGGACATAGGCTACTTTTTATCCCGGAAAAACGCATAGTTCCCGTAGGAACGCTATAACCGAATTCCACGCGGGCGAACTCGCGGGCAGAAGCTAATATACAATACAGAGCACGAGTAGAGGCACAATAAAATAAATGATCTTAAACCTACAAGACCGTTATCCGTCGCCACATACGATTAAATATGAGTCGTGAACGATAACCACGTATTTCGCACACGTAGCGAAAAATATGCAATTCCATTGTCGCTGTGCTGCAATGCATCGGCAATGACGAGCCGTTTCTCTGAATGAACTCGGCGAGGTTTTCAGAGCGTCACGAAGTCAACGTTACAATAAAGGTGAGCGTCGGAGGGATGCGACACGGTTTGCTTTTGATTTAAAACAATTCGTATTGTCTACTGTTTTCGTGCTGGTGTCAACATTACAAAAAATAATTTACATCCAGTGACCATGGAATTCCCCAATAATAAGTATAGATACATAAAAATCATGATAATGGTGAATTGTGTTCACTGCTTTCTGCAAAAATAATGACAAATTCAAATTCAATCATTTATTCAGCAAATTGGCCTCATACGAGCACTTTTATACACAAAAAACACCTAAATAGACATAAGCTTCTAGTTCCCAAAACCCGCCTGAAAAAAACTTAGTAAATCTTTCTTAGATAATTGCGTATGTCTCTATAGTAAAGTACCAATAGAAGCTTGGAAATTAACTTTAATGTTGTTCAAAGGGTATATAAAAAATGTGCTTTTAAAGAAAGGTTATTTATAAAGTTAATGATTATATTTATCTTTCAATTGAGTAATCCTTTAATTTTACTTACTAGTTTTTCTTCTTTTTTCTTTTTGATTTGAAATATAAGTTTATATTTCAATCCAATCTATACAATGGATCAAATTCGATGGTGGAGACCATCTACAATGTGTTCTACATCTACAAAATTTACTAAGGAGACTTGTATTGTATGATTTAATTTTAACTAGCTTCTACCTGCGACTTCGTCCGCGTGGAATTCGGTTATAGCGTTCCCGCGGGAATTGAGCGTTAAACTATAACAAATTATATACGAACACCTTGCTCTTGAAACACTCTATCTATTAATAAAAACCGCATCAAAATCCGTTGCGTATTTTTAAAGATTTAAGCATACATAGGGATATAGGGACAGAGAAACCGATTTTGTTGTATACTAGGTATGTAGTGAAGACTGTGTACTACTTTAAGATTTTAGAGGCTGTATTATTATTATTATTAGGAGCCTCTTTTGTCCCACTGCTGAGCAAAGGCCTCCCCCCCATCCTTTCCACTGATCCCCATTTTCAGCAGCTCCTGGCCAGTTCGTCAAAAAGGAGTCCAACTCATCTCGCCATCGTCTGGGCGGTCTGTCTCGTCTCCATCTGGAGTTTCTGGGCTCCCACACTGTGGTCGCTTTGCAACTCGCTCGGCATGCGGCAGACATGACCAGCCCAATCCCACTTCAGTTTGGCGGCCTTCTGAGCCACATCTGTAATTTAAGTGGTGGAGCATAGGGTGGTGTTTCGGACACGGTCAACCAATTTCAGAGGCTGTATGTAGTCTCTAAATACTTGACTTAGGTCGATTATATTTGTTTTAGTTATATTTAGATAAGTAGTGTCATAAATTAATATTCTGATTAATCTTTGTACCTAATATAATACAATATACTGGATTATCATGTAAAATTATATAAATGACATGTAAAAGTGCCCAGATGTGGCCTACTTGCTGAATAAATGATTTGATTTGATGGAGTGTTTCAAGAGGAAGGTTTACATGTATAATTGATTAAACTACTACACTACACATGCGAAACCGGGCAAACCAAAATCATGGCATGCTTTTTGTTATTTTTTCCATAGTTTTCCATAGAACTATAAATTAGCAAGGAGGCACAAACTCACTACTTTTTAGTGCTGCAGCATACGAAAGGTTAATAGAGTAAAAAGTTAATGCTGTACGTAATAATGTTAATTAGGTTTAACAAATTGCTTTCTTGGAGTCTTAACTGAAAGTACTTGTTTGTTAAAAGACCATCTTATATGGAAAAAAATCAACATGCTGAATATACAGAAAATAAACTTGTTTGGCTTGATTCCAGTGGTCCTCGGTAATGGGGCAAAGTCT
This sequence comes from Aethes cnicana, assembly GCA_963971205.1. NCBI lineage: Eukaryota > Metazoa > Arthropoda > Insecta > Lepidoptera > Tortricidae > Aethes > Aethes cnicana. The sequence continues at coordinate 3,315,599 of OZ020274.1, read as the reverse complement.
GTGTACATACATAGTTATGAAAAGCAAAATTTTTATGTTAGTTTATTACTAAATTCTTAGTATATTTATATAGAGAAAAAACCATACCAGGTGTACTAAATAATATTCCTACAATATGAATGGAACTTGCCACTTGTATAAGAAATGATAACTAAACTTTGATGGACCTAAATTTATATTTTAATTTTATCTATGTATTTAATTATTTATAGCCTCTTTTCAGATTTTTTTACAATAAAATACTTAAACTACTACTACAGTAACCGAAATTTTAATTTATTTCTGTGTGCCTTCTGGCAAAGGCCTCCCCCAGTCTCCTCCATTCTTCCCTATCAGTGACCTGTCTGGTCCATGTTCTGCCAGCCATTTCCACAATTTCATCATACAGTTTTAGAGCTATCAATAAAAAGATAAATTACTGATTTAACTGTGTAAAATTAACATTCTATTCTACTCTATATAAATTAATGGCTTCTGTCTTAGACACTTCCTTCACCAATATCAAAGTAAGGGCCACAAGCCTGCAAATTGTTCGGTAATAAAGGTAAATGTATGGTGCAACTGATTTATAAATTAAATCTGGAGAGACTCTGTGAAATTAATACTTCACATAAACAAATAAAATCTGACATCAAATGACAGCACAATTCGAGCTCAAAATATTATTAGCTATCAACCTTTTTGCATCTGTTGTGGTCTCAAATTAATTTTAAATACTTTTTAATGTTAACTTCTTCACATGGACCATGATCCATGATAAAGGAAAAAAACATGAATAACAAACAAAGATTGCTTAGCCAACTCAATCCTCCATTATTTACAGACAAAACATTCAAAATGAGCAACGAGAACTTCAAAGATAACGCAAAACAATACATACGGATCAAGAACAAATAAAGATGGACAATTACAAGGTAATTTAGTAAAAAAAGTAATTTCAATAACACTTGCTTTTGATGTACACTTAATATACAATATAATATATAAAAAACCTTGGTGCTGATTTTTTTCATATTTGTATAGACTAAAGTAGAGACATTAGTCGATAAACAGGCGAATTCAGTCATGAAGCTCATGAACAAGATAGTAAATTATTTATTTATTAGCGATTGAAAGAGCCTTACCTCGCCTGTTAAAGGGTCGTACCCGAACAGCCACTTTAATTTTATCCGAGGCCATTGTTACACTTAAATTACACAAATACAATCAAAACACAACACTTTGCACATCAAAGTTTAACGGTTTATTGCACATATTCACCCATATTCTAAAACAACAAAATCCATTATTTTACGTTACGATCACGACGTTCCCGAATTGACACTGCCCGACCGCCATGTTGTTTTTGCCTTGAGATAGTGCGGTACGTGTAAAAATGAACCGATAAACCGGTTCTGTCAGGGATGGATGTAGTAAATAACTTTATTTATTTTATTGATAATTCTTATTGAAGTCCTATTTGTTTCTTGAAAATAATTAAAAATCTTTCAATTCCATTTACGTGTAAGATTGTTCAACTAATTTTCATAATAGGGCTAAAAGTGATTGGTTCATTCGATTATTCGTACGGGCATTCCTATTCTGTGGCAGCATATTGTGATATAGATTAGAGTGAAAATGAAAATACGTCTTTCATTTGAAGTTAGGATTGCTTGACGTTTGACCTGTCATAATAATTACGAATCGGTTTTGGGCAGGTTTGGTAAATAACGTAAATGATTTGGTGTTTTGTTTGTAATAAATTAAAATAATTTATATAATAATAAGAATTGTTGTATTTTTTATCATTTCATATGCTTTATCGTTTTTACATTTATTGCAGATAGTAATTTAAATGTAAAAAGTTTCACATAACAAAATGGCTGTAGATCCGCTTTTTGGTTGGGATTTAACTTTCAAGACTGTTGAGAAAGATATTCGAAGAAAATCTGATGTTCTTATCGCCTTCATACATTGGAACTTAACTAAAAGAGGATTTCGAACGATTGGAATAGGTGATGAGGTAAGTAATAGTTGCCGGCCGCAAACACCGCCCACCGCTTTAGCAACACAAAATAATCGGCTAAATTGATGTCACATATGATTGTTTATTTCAGCGTACGCTCACAGGGGACGAAGACAAGAGTGAAGTTCTTCCAACTGGGTGGAATGACAAGGATAACTACACATTAAGATATGTATTGGAGGGCAAATTGTTCATCCTTCATGGCTTAAAGACTGATGGCAACCTCATAGTCAATTTAATGGTAATTATAAAGAACACTTGACAAACATAGATTTGTGCCTTACACTATGCAGAAACAGGGCAACCAAGCTTTGCTCTTGCTTCTTTGCTTTTGCGGGTGAAAACAGCAAAAAATTATTTTGCTTGGAAATGAAACCCAGCTAGATCATTTTCTCGCACCCGTAAACCTCAAATTGCAAATTCGTCCACATTGTTAGAGCAGTTTCCAACATCGGTTGCATAAATAAATATACAAAATTATAGCGCTTTGAGTATAAGATGACTCAATCAGACTGAGGGTACCCTTTTATCTTCTACCCACATTCTTATATAAAACAGTATGTATAGTATAATTATATCTAAATGTAACTTTATTATATTAAATTTCAAGATGGTTTGCTTTACAGAGATCAGATGACTTGGTGGTATCAAACATTGCTGTAAACATCGATGAGTTGGTAAAGGAGACTGTTGGGGGTATTGATAAGCTGATGCCAAACCACAAGGAGCTCATGTACAATGTCAAAAGGGACCTAATTGACACTGTCACTGAAAGGCCAACGTGCGCAGCTGAAACACAAACTGCAGGCAGAAGTAAGGAATTTAATCCATTTTTTTTATGTTTCCATTTTCCTCACAACACGAAAAATCAAAATACATGTATATTATGTATATACCTATATGACAAATGTATTCCAATGTTATTCAAAGCTGGGATTCTTTTTGTGTTAGTACTAAAGGAAGATTTGGATTAAAAAATTCAATAGAACACCCGAGCAAAGCAGTGGTGGGCAGCTAGTACTAAATCAAAATGGAAGCTAGGAATAAAGATGTATTATTGGTTACTAACTTCATTCTATGCCATTTATGTTTAATGATAGCTTCCATATATTTCAAACAAAATATACTTACCTAACAATTTATCTAGCTCTGGTAATGTTAATTAAAAGTAGATGTTTCTGTCACCACAGCTGATTCAAATAGCCGGAGGCCTCCCGACGACCCATTGCGAGTCCCTTCAAGACCCCATCCAGGAGGCCCTCACCCAGACACCAGGGATTTGTGGTATTTATAAAAATCAAGCATTTGGTAACAACATTTCCTTTCCTTTCTACTAACTTTGTAAACAAATTGAAAATTGACAGTGTGCAAAAATATTTTTACTGCTATTAAAAGGTTCCTTCCTTATGTTCTCTTTTAATTGGCTTATTGCTGAAATTAATGTGCTTACAGTGATTTTACTACCTTCATTACTTACAATACAAGCATTCTTAGTTAATTATATATTTTGATATAGGATAATTATACTTTTGCTACTATATGATGGAACAACATAGGAACAGCCCAGTACAGACACTTGTTCCCTATCATTCTTATTATATTATAAATATTCACAGGTAGTATGTATATAAGGCAAGAGTACATGTTCCTAATGTATTCCTGTACTCCTGTGTTCTATAAAAAAAACTGCTTGTAAAAAGAACATTGCCTGAAATGAAATTAAGTAAATAATTTCATTATCCTGGCACTTACTGACTAAGCTGTCATATAAAATGAAATCCAATTATTCTGTGTGTTTCTGAATGTGAAGTAGACAATTTATTACTGAGAAACATGCTAATATTTACTTACAAAGTTTTCTTTCGGATTTCTACAACAACTAAGTTAATTTGACTTATTATTCAAACATGCATTATTTACTCCAGGCAGCGTCTTCAATAAGAATCAAAAAAATGTATTTCTAGGTTAGGTCTCAACTAATATATTTCCTTCCCAGTAGCCCGCACTGGTAAGAGATGCGGTCTAGTGGGAATTCGCGCTTGCACTGCGGACTATTCACATTTGATCACACTGCGGACAACTGGAAAAAAAAACAGTAGTTTGCAGTGCAGACAACTGACAATAGGCCACAATTAAAAAAAAGGACTAGTTCAAAGTTTTTTTTTTTTGTTAGAAATTGACATCCAAGAACTGGCAACATTGTTTGTCCAGGGAGCTGCCGCCGGCGCCGCTGGGCAACATCGGACGCTCCGATTTGGACCCGTTCGCGCCGGCCGGCGGCGGAATGCTGTTCAACCCTTTCGGCCCGCGCCGCGACCCCGAAAACCCCGGGCTTGGCATCCCCGGAGGACTACCAAGGTGACGTAATTTAAGGTCTTGCTTGTGAAAAACCCGCTACGGGGCTTTAGTGTCGGCCAACTGCCAACCAAGGCAGCTATTGGCCGTTTTGCGCGCTTTGAAATTGACAGTTATACATCCCTCCAATCACCACCTCGACAGTCTCCAACGCCATTGGCGCCCGCAGGAGACCAAAAATATGGTGGGCCCCAATTTAAACTCTAGCCAGGCTCGATTTTTTTTGCCTGATTCAGAGCTAGAATTTGGCCTTGCATAAATAAACCAGCCAGAGCTACAGTCTACAATGATTTGTATGGAAAGTCGGTATTCTATGAGAAAGTAATTTTAGTATTCGGTATTTGACAAAGATAAATAAATTTTGATTTATCTTTGTCAAATAAGTAGTAGTAGTAGTAAGTATTTGTACTTACTACTACTACTACTGCAGCCTATTATTTGCGTTCCACTGCTGGACACAGGCCTCCTCTCATCACGAAAGGGTTTGGGCTATAGTCCTCACGCGGGCCCAGCGCGACTTGGGGACTTCACACACCTTGAATTACTTAGCAGATGCGTGCAGGTTTCCTCACGATGTTTTCCAGAGATTTCCTTCACCGAAAAGCTCAGTGATAAATTTAAAAGTCACAAAAATGTCACGATTCATCATGTTTTCAAAAGATTTTGTGTTATGAAAGCAATTTAAATCGTTAATTTTTAAATATACTTAATGATTTTGTATAACGCTTTGTTTGACGATTCCATCCATTTCTAGTATAAGTTTCTAATTTGACTTGTCAGTCTGTATAGATTTATCAAATTGATATTTATCAAGACTGCTGCCTTGTAGTTAATAGGTATGGTACTACCATAATTATTATTGTTAACAGAGGCGCAGTGCCACCTGGGGCCCGCTTCGACCCATTTGGGCCTCCCATGGGCCCGCCGGGGCCCGCGCGCAGGCCTCCGCCGCCGGACGCGGACCATCTGCCTCCCCCTGGGTTCAACGACAACATGTTTATGTAGCCTTCGATGCTAATAAATAACTAACTATATGTATTGGATACAACTGTGGGCAGCAAGGGTTATCATGAATAAAGTTAATTGTTGAATAAAAGTTTCCTCCTTTATTTCGTCGGTTTTGTTCAGTGTACACCAGGACTCCTGTCCTGTAGGAAGAAACGTGGGGCTATACGCAATATATAGATACCTACCGCAGACTTTCGAATTTTACCGCCATTCCGCCAGCCGCAGCTAATGTTACCAGCTAAATTTATGTCAAGACTGTTTGGTAGAAAATTCCAATGGAGTTGCGTTATCTTCGTCAAGATATAGTAACAACCTTGGGTATGAGAGAAAAATGGCAACAAGCTCGAATTAATTCTTTTTGGACAGGAATAACATTCCGTATCAAGAGGAAAAACTATATGAATTTTCCGTACCGTAGATTGCGCGTAAAATATAAAAATGTTTTGGTGGCATGACGGCTGATTGTGATGGTACGTTCACACGCTAGCATTCAAAATGACATTCACGAGCGTTTGAATAAGCTGTTTATGAACGCGCCCGTTCCGACGACGGTGGGTTGGCAGCGAGTACTAGCACATTCACGGCCTGTAGTTCACACACTCGTGCTCGTACTCGTGAACGCGCTCGTGATTGTCCTTTTGAACGCCAAGCATGTGAACGAACTATAAAAAATATTACTCATCGACATATTATCCTAATACGTCTTTCGGCTGAAATTATGTTGATATAAAAGACCTACTTCAAGTAGCTTCTGTCCGTGACTTCGCCCGCGTAGAACTCGGTTATCACGTTTCCGCGGCAACTATGCGTTTTTCCGCGACAAAAAGTAGCCTATGTCCTTTCCCGGGACTCCAACTACCTCCATACCAAATGTCATCCAAATCGGTATAGCAGTTGAAGCGTCAAGAGGTAGCAGACAGACATACAGAGTTACTTTCGCATTTATAATATTGTATAATATAATTAATAATATGGATATAATATATTATTATTTTTATTATTATTTTCTTTATTAAGGGAAACAAACAGCTTAAAATATTACATAAGATGACTTAAACATTTAAGTGGTGCAAAAGCCAACATAGTTTCCACTGATGGTTAGAATAGATCATGCAAAAAATTATGAACTTACAGCTAGCTACTATGCAAGTACTAAAATATCAAAAAAAATACTAAACGATTTCCTATCTTTGACTAAAGACAGTATTAATTTCGGAAAAATACCAAAACTATATTAAGCAGAACAAAATGTGGTATGAATATTATGTATTGCTTAAGGCTGCTATGAAGCTACGGTAATCATCGTTAAAAATATCGGTGTGTTTATAATGGCCATCATGTATAAGACAAGCTCTTACAAGGAAGCGATTCATAGAGTAGTTAGTTCTACAAAATTTTAGAGCAAATGTGTTTTTGGAGCGACTACTTAAACAACAACATTTAAAAGATATATTGCTAAGAAGATAAGGAGAATCTACAAAACTGTTAATGATTTTATTAAGCAATATTTGGTCTCTCTGCTCGCGGCGCATTTTTTAAAGTAAAGTAAAGGCTAAGGAATTCTAAATTTGTACATAAGGCATTTTATGATTTTTTCTGGATATTTTCTATAGCATTGATATATTGTAAATATTGCGGATTCCACGCTGTTGATGCATATTCCATCTATATTCATGCATTCCGTCTATATGCATATCACATCCATATTATAATATAATATAATGTGGATAATGGCAAGTTACGTTTATGTATTTAGTTCCTATATCCACATAACGCCTTGTTTTGATTTAATATAAATCATAGAACTACATTATAAAGAACATGGATAATCTGAAATAGAATTATAAAAATATCACAGACTCTTTTTGGTATACTTCAAATTTATGAGTATGGCAATAAAAAAATAGTAGAATAGAAATCGATGGTTCTAGCAACATTTAAAATTAGTGCAGCTACTTTTTGTGCCAGGCACACGTATTCGCGTGTGTGGTGTTTTCTCTTGGCTGTTCACGGCTAAATCCGTCTAATTTATATTCAATGTGTATGGCTGTGGTGGTAAGTAGACATTTAATTTATTCTATATGATTTATGTTGATTTTCACTCATTATTACGAAGGTCGTGCCCTCCCAGCGATAGACGTCACATTCAACCAACGAAGCGTCATGAACATCTAAAATTAAAATTAAGTTCACATTTTCCTCTGTGTTTATTTGTTGGTCCGTTGGCTGGCTCGCTTGTTTGTAGTGGATAATCATTTTTATTTAATTTAGGGCGTAGAGGCTTGCTAGTCATTTGGATAGGTTACAGGTGTTTTCCACTGTTGGAAGACACGAGAGGATTTTGGGCGTGGAAATTGATTTCTGCCGCATTATTTAGTTCTTTTGTTTGATCCGCATTCTGCATTGTGTTAAGTAAATTGTTAATGCGTCCATTTTAATAAGGTGCGGAGCGGAAGGCACTGAGTACGGTTAGGTGACTCACGATTAACGATAACAGCGCGTTTTATTAGCAGTCACTTACCTTCGTTTCGTTAACTTCACACTAATATCACGAATAAGGATTTTATTGTATGCAATTAATTTAGCACACAATGATGACATCATAGGTGTGTTTGCATAATGTTTTTTTCTTGAATACACATTTTATATTGGCATATCTTGGTTGGGGTAAGAAGAGTATAGAACTAGGGTTGCCATCTAAAATGTAAAAAAGCCAGATTAAACCCTATATTTATTTAGCGGGACTTTTTTACCCAGAACCTAGCAGGATATAGCTCTCCCCCCCTCAACAAGCGCTAACAAATTTGTGTACTAGGTACTACGGTCTTTTTTAAAGGTAACTATATTATTGGTTCACAATCAATCTGGCATCAATCTTAACAGTCTGATGGACTGAACTGATGAAATACACAATGTGTAACCATTGACAATGACAAAGTTATAATATTGAACACCCTGGTTTGGTATAGGCTGTGCGTACAGCACATTGTACCCCAATATTTATAAACAAACCTGCCTGTGTCCATTTATAATAGCCATTGTCTTAACTACTTGCTTTATCATTATGTAACAGGATTACAGGATACAGTTTAAGGTACCTTAATTATGTACATTTTTTAAACAAAGCTAATCGTAATCATCAATGTCTATAAATCTCATCCGTTACTTACTGACAACTGACTGATGAAATTGCATAGCTGAAAAAACTGGTTGTAGAATGCTGGAATTTGGCATAGGTTCCTTGTGGAGTGTAGGTTAGCACTAAGAGAGGATTTTCTGTAATTCCCATGGGAGCCGGGGACTGGGGAAAATGGGACTTACCTAGGTATGTGGTTGTCTTGTCTCTCAAAAAGTCAGTACTAATTTTTTGATTCTTAGGTAGGTAGGTAGATAAGTTTAATTATCAAAGGAAAACTTTCAGCTGTGGTGAATTTGATGATTTATTATAGTCTTTTTTTCAAGCTATTAAATATACAGGCATGTAGGTAAATCACATATTAGTGACAACACGGTTTTTTTTATTTAGCACTATTGTCGAGGCAGATACCTACATCTATTTATAGGCAGTTGATTCGCAATTGTACTATTCAACTATCTAGGTATTCAATATTTCAACATAGGTACCAGTTTGACCACTTGGCTTTCCTAGCCTTTCTGGTAGAAAGTTTTGTAACTGCTATCCTACTTTGTAACAGAAGCTGTTTCTTAGTAATAGTAGGTTAGTTAGCTACCTAATAATAATAGATTAAGTGTCATATTGGCTAAAAGTTCAAGTTGTTGTTTTTAACATTTCTTTGATGCTAATGAGGTAACAATAGCAGTTAAATTACCGTTTAGACTAATGACTGCAAATTAGGCATCTGATTGTCCTTATTTAAAAACAAGACCATTTTCATATAATAATGATTATCATTTTTATAAATTTTGTTTTTCCTCAGGAAATCGCTAATTTATTAGGTTTCAATTCCATGTTACAATGCAGTGATGACGTTTCTATTATTTTATGCGAAACTCATGTGACAGAACATGAAACTAATCTGCTTATCGTCAGTCGCATGGAATAGGTGTATTTTGTACTAAAAGGAAATGATGACGTAGGTAAGTAATTGACAATTACAGTGCCTGTGTACATAGGTAGGTATTTTCCTTGCAATCAACTACTTAGCTTGTTGCTATAAATTCTCGTCTTAGCCATCAGACGAGATAAGATGAGGATTATGCCGTGCCAAGGTACCTGGTACTACTGGTACAAGGTACTGGTAAATTCATTTCTGTCAAATTCATTTAAAATTGACGTGTAAAAGTGCCCAGATGTGGCCTATTTGCTGAATAAATATTTTCATTTTCCTATGTAGGTAAGACACAAATCTAGCATGCTGTCACGCTAATTTGTAAACAAAGTCACATTTCTAAGCTAGCCGTGTATTAGGAATTTAGGACTCATCAAAGGTTCCGCGCGCCTAACATGATCTTGATTTACAATTAAAAATACCCTAATGTAGGTGTAATTCTAAAGGCTTGTGCTTACCATTAAGCTAGCTAAAATAAGACGGCGCGGGTACTGATTGTTTTGTGCCTTTTCTACTATCTACCCAGGTACCTACTACCTACCCAGGTAGGTACCTACCTGGGTAGGTATTCAAACTTCTACCAAAACGAAAAACAAAAACTGCCATGTTTTTCGTCATTGAAATAGCTCTAAAATATTACAAGTTCCTATAACAGTATGTTTGTGATCTTCGTGTGAAATGGGTATAGGATAGGTAGGTACCTCTAGAACCCTACCGACATCCATCTCACAAGGCGACACGCATTTATCGTAAAAAGCGACCGACTGAACACTATCTACTAGGTATAATACTACCTAGTTCACAACTATCGAGGTAGGCAGGTAGTGCGAACAGCCCCTAGATCGGTCTACGACCCGTCCTTGATGGGCGTGTGTTGACCTGCGCCGACGCAAGTCCGTTACCCCGAAGCCCCGAATGCGCACGATCCTGCCCGACCGCGCACGAAACGGGGATTATTCTGATATTATCCGACACCCACAGGACAGGGTGCGGTTTTCCGTTAGATTACCTGGCTAGTAGAAATTCCTGTGGCTACCTGCCTAGGTATGAATTAAGGCTGGTATTATACCAGAATATTTAAATACTTGAGTTTTGCTTTATACCTACCTGATTCAGAATTTCGGATGTATGGATAAAATATAGCGATGTGTACAATTTGGAAACTTCTTCATTTATGTTCGCAATTGTAATTAAAAGGTACCTACCTATAACCATTCTGTCCTTCACACAAACGATTTAAAGCCGTCATTGAAATTACCTATGAAGGTCGGAAAAATGACGAGACTGTTGCACTGAAATATGTACGCAATCACGTCTTGACTCGTCAGAACCAAGTTAAATACCTAGTAATTACTGGGCTCAACTCGGCCCAACTCCAAGTGGAAAATAGCTGCATATTTTCACGTCGGGCAACAAATTTGCGACAGGCCGTGAAAGCAGCGCAATGGCGCGCTATCTACCGCCAATAAGATGGCTGCTAAAAGGTGTTTACAATACAAGGGGATGGCATGTCGAATCTGACAGCGTGCGAGCGGGATGCATTTATACATTTCTTAATGTGAAAGATGAGAGAAGTAATAGATTTTTTGTCCTTATCGGCGTACCAGCTTTTTTGTGTTTGCCACAGCTGAGCTGTGGCAAACAAAAGAGTAGTCATTATGTCAGTGTGACTTCGTGTAAACAACAAAATTATTTGATATAAGAGAAATATTACAGATATTTTATGATAGTGCACTGTTCTTACTAATATACGTTTGCCCCTATAAGATAGCGATTATAATTCGCTCGACCATCAGGTATAAAAGACGTACCCAGCAAAATTATGAAAACATAACCTTTCGTGCGTAAGTATTTCATTTTGGCCATTTAAACTCATCTTGTTCGGTATGATAGCGTTACGTAAGTTATATTTAGCTCATGTTCTATTAAATTGATCAACTATCTTTGAATAATAACATAAATGAATCATTTTCAAAATACCGATGTTTTTAATATTATCCGCTCAAATTACGATGTTGCTTACTATGTATGCCACCATGAGTCAAGCTGTATTTTTAATTTAGCCACGGTTCGGGATACCAGCCATGAAATATAAGAGTGCCCACCAGATACCCAATATCTGGGGAAAAGCTATGCTGCAAAAATAAAATAAATAAACTCAGGATAATAATATGAATGTGTAAGTCACTGTGTTAGTAACGCTTTCACACGAAGTAGTAACTAGTAATGAGAAATAATGATGATCAACTGAAGAGATTTTTTACCGACTTCACTAAGGAGAAACGTCAACATTCGACGGGATCTTTTTTGGATTTATGTACACCGAAAATAAATGAGTAAACATATACTTGCATTTTCATTTCTTCTGTAGTAGGTACCTGGTATCTACCTAGCTAGAAATACAGGGAGTCCATTTTGGTGGACTAATCTGGGAATCTCTCAAAACATGGAAAAACCTGTAATAAAAACTACATGTCTTTATAACAGGTCTTTCCGTGTTAGGAGCCACTCTAGTAAATATCTTCTGTATATATAAAAGCCATGTAGATGGCTGAAATTTGGTAAGCAACCTACATTTACCACTATTGTTTCTCTAAATCTTAACCGTCAGTCAAAGTCGCGTGTGATAGCTAGTTATTGGAGTGGGGTAATTTTTTACCCACCTTGCCACCCCATGTACTTGACGCACACATGCACATTTTATATGCCTATCCCTTACCGGGGTTCGCTATATAGCGCATCTAGGAGATACTTAATCTAAGTTACAATAAAACGGCGCACCCATTAAGGTGAATCGTCACGGCTGAACCCCATACAAAAAACTGGTCGCGTAATCTTCGACTACGACTGCATTTAGTTTCTTTTATCGTTCTAATAAAATATTACATTATTCCCCGAGCGCGCATAGATCAAAAACACCGCAAAAAATCAAAGAATAAAATAATTATAAGCATTTCAAAACCAATAAAATTTCGGTCGAACCAAGCTTGTGTGAGAGAACGTTTACACTGTAAGCATCAGGCCAATATGGCGTCGTGGTCTATGAACAGCTGATATGCTAGTTTCGATTCCTAGTAATTTTCAAAATACTCACAAGATGGCGTTAGCACGCCGGTAGTTGGTGGCGTTTTATGAGTTGGAAAATGATTGAACGAAATAGGTAAGTACCTGTACAAGTATTTTGTTGTTTAGAATGATCAGATATAAAAACGTGTAATAACATGTCAGAAGACAGCTAGAAAAAATATATCATATCTATTGTAAGTATTTTATTCATTTCTCTAAGAAATAAAAATATATTTACTTATAACTGGGCGATCGAGCTCTGCTCAGGGCATTTTTATTAGTCTATAAAAAAATATTTGTGCCTAGTTGTAGGGCCGTATAGGCTAGGGTACCTACTAAAGAATGAAAAACGAAAAACAAAAGTAAACTGACCCAAACTGACTGACTGACACGAGCATAGAAAACCTGTATTATAGAAGCTAGGCTGACCTGAACATATCTATGCTGCGAAGTTACCGATCATATGCATAATAATAGTAGGTACCTACCTAGATATATACAAACAATTTTTCATTTCAAAAGTGTCATTTCACAAAATCAAATTGTTTTGGGTAATGATAATGTTTAGATACTAACTACGTATTTTCTCAATTCAGTTATAAATCATAGAACGGCGTGCAAAACGGAACGTAATTAGAAAAAAAAATACGTATGGTTCATAAGCTGCGTTCCGAATCGCGCTCAGCGCGCTTGAAAGTCGACTCGCGAGAGACAAAACAGCGCGATTCGGAACGTAGCTAAAACGGAACGTACCTAATTAGAAAAAAGAAACATTCTTTTGCAACTCGACCGTCTGGTAAACTGCATCGAATATATTTATCTCATCGTTTATTCAATTTTTCAATTGATTTTCCTCTCACTTTGCATTTATCTAAGTATCTCTCTGTGCATGGTATTTTGCGTTGTATTTTTTGTTTCAGATCAATTTTATCAATGCCACCAAAGACGAACCGCTCCGCTTACAGAAAACACACGTGGTCGGGAGGAAAACGAAAATGGAAAAAAGTAGCTGCTAGTTTGCGGCGACATTATAATGGAGTCACATCGTTAGTAAAGATATATATCACTTCTTGGGGCATTTGAATATATTCATTACTAGCCTTTTCCCGCGGACTTCGTCCCGCGTAGACTCAGAATATGCGTACCCGATGATACTATACACATGGTTGTAGTTATAGAAGCATTGAAAAAACTGGTTTGACCCGTAGAAAACCCGTTTCCGTAAAAATATCGGGAAAAAGTACCCTATGTTATTGCCCAGGTCTCAAACTATCTCAGTAAGTCATTTTCTGTCTTTCTAGTTGGAATAGGTACCGGAGAGGGTTATCCATCTTTTATGTAATTGAAGACGAAGGAGATCTCTATATATATAACGCTACGTCTATCTGTCCGTCCGTAGCATGTTGTAAATGCGAAAATAACTTTGTCTGTCTGTCAGTCACCACTTCACGCTTCAACCGCGGAACCGATTTTGATGAAATTTGGTAGTTTTGGCGTAGAATATAGAGAGGTCACTTTGTAAATAATATAACCGTTATTTTTCGTCCGTCAGGATTGAATGCGACAACACGGTCCCTTGTCAAATCATCGTGAAAGGCATATGTCTTGATACCCATTTCTCATCCAATGCCTCAAACAGAACTATAGGTCTTCATCAAGCCGCCTTTGCATGTAAGTCATTTTCTGTCTTTCTAGTTGGAATAGGTACCGGAGAAGGTTATACATCTTTTATGTAATTGAAGACGAAGGAGATCTCTATATACATATATATAACGCTACGTCTATCCGTCCGTCCGTAGCATGTTATAAATGCGAAAGTAACTTTGTCTGTCTGTCTGTCAGTCACCACTTCACGCTTCAACCGTGGAAACGATTTTGATGAAATTTGGTGGTTTTGGCGTAGAATATAGGGAGGTCACTTTGTAAATAATATAACCGTTATTTTTCGTCCGTCAGGATTGAATGCGACAACACGGTCCCTTGTCAAATCATCGTGAAAGGCATATGTCTTGATACCCATTTCTCATCCAATGCCTCAAACAGAACTATAGGTCTTCATCAAGCCGCCTTTGCATGTAAGTCATTTTCTGTCTTTCTAGTTGGAATAGGTACCGGAGAAGGTTATACATCTTTTATGTAATTGAAGACGAAGGAGATCTCTATATACATATATATAACGCTACGTCTATCCGTCCGTCCGTAGCATGTTATAAATGCGAAAGTAACTTTGTCTGTCTGTCTGTCAGTCACCACTTCACGCTTCAACCGTGGAAACGATTTTGATGAAATTTGGTGGTTTTGGCGTAGAATATAGGGAGGTCACTTTGTAAATAATATAACCGTTATTTTTCGTCCGTCAGGATTGAATGCGACAACACGGTCCCTTGTCAAATCATCGTGAAAGGCATATGTCTTGATACCCATTTCTCATCCAATGCCTCAAACAGAACTATAGGTCTTCATCAAGCCGCCTTTGCATGTAAGTCATTTTCTGTCTTTCTAGTTAGAATAGGTACCGGAGAAGGATATACATCTTTTATGTAATTGAAGACGAAGGAGATCTCTATATACATATATATAACGCTACGTCTATCCGTCCGTCCGTAGCATGTTGTAAATGCGAAAATAACTTTGTCTGTCAGTCACCACTTCACGCTTCAACCGTGGAAACGATTTTGTTGAAATTTGGTGGTTTTGGCGTAGAATATAGGGAGGTCACTTTGTAAATAATATAACCGTTATTTTTCGTCCGTCAGGATTGAATGCGACAACACGGTCCCTTGTCAAATCATCGTGAAAGGCATATGTCTTGATACCCATTTCTCATCCAATGCCTCAAACAGAAATATAGGGATCCGGTCACCTACGGCCACTTCCTTCTACGGCCATCGTGGAAATTCTTACATCGGCCATATCCCTGTTCGGTCTTTTCCTATTACGGCCATTTCCCCAAAGGACCACAATACAGATTCCTACTAAGGCCATTTCCCCGAAAGACCACTGTGCAAATTCCTAGTTCAGCCGATTCCCCGAAAGACCATAAGACGGAGAGCCGGAGCCGAATTAGCGTATCGCCGGTCAGTTTCCTAATTCGTCAATTTTGCTGATTCAACAGTTTATCTTCGGTCATTTTCACTAGGTTGACAATTTCGCTAGTGGGTCATTTTCCTAAACCTTCAGTTTACTCTTTCGCCAGTTTTGCTAGGCTTCAGTTTCGTAAATTTACTAGTTTCCTTATGTGCTAATTTAATTATTCGTCAGTTTGGTCAAATGGTCATTTCCCTAGATAATCGGTTTCTATATTCGCCAGTTTCACTAGTTGCCAGGGTCTTATAGTCATATATGTAAAATGTAATATAATAGGTCAAAAGTGTGAAGTAGGTTAGGTTCGTTAGTTATCTATATATGCCCGAAGGGCAAACTACAAAGAAATAGGGGCCCCGCGTAGCGGGGACCCGTCGACCCAGTCACATTCCTATTTTATATCGGCATTTTTATACTTAGTTAATAATATATCTTGTTTGAGGATGTGACCATAACAGGAAATGGTCGTTTGAGGAGTGGTCATAAGAGGAAAAGTCCTTTAGCGGATTGTGGCCTTTCGGGGAATATTGTTTCTAACTGGCCATTAAAGGAAGTGGCCTATTGGGGAAGTGGCCGTTCATAATACTTGGCCTTATAAGGAATGTGGCCGTAAGTGACCAGATCCAAATATAGATCTTCATCAAGCCGCCTTTGCATGTAAGTCATTTTCTGTCTTTCTAGTTAGAATAGGTACCGGAGAAGGTTATACATCTTTTATGTAATTGAAGACGAAGGAGATCTCTATATACATATATATAACGCTACGTCTATCCGTCCGTCCGTAGCATGTTATAAATGCGAAAGTAACTTTGTCTGTCTGTCAGTCAGTCACCACTTCACGCTTCAACCGCGGAACCGATTTTGATGAAATTTGGTAGTTTTGGCGTAGACCGAAATCGCTTGGCCGATTCTTATGAAATTTGGTGTGTATGTTCAGTAGGTCTGAGAATAGGACGTAAGCTATTTTTCTTACCCACCCAAAAACAAATCCAAGGCGGTACGCGAAGTCCACTGGGTCAGCTAGTACTTATATAGAGAAACTTACCGCCTTGATTTTTTTTCTTGGATTGGTACGAAAAATAGCTTCCTATTCCTTTTCTCAGACCTACAGAACTTACACACCAAATTTCATAAGAATCGGTTTAGCGATTTCGGAGGAGTTTGGATACAAACACTGACACGAGAATTTTATGTATTAGACAGTTAGATATGTAAATACATATGCAAATAAAGATCCATGACATGAGAACAAATATTCGTTCTCATCATACTTTGTCAACCGTGTAGGTGTTTAGATACTTTGATAAAATATTACGATATTAGGAATTTGTAAAGTAAATTAAACTATTAGTAATTAAACTATGTTATTGAACTATTTAGTTGATCCTTACTAATAATAATATTATAATGTATTCTTTTCTTTACATTTACCTTACCTACCTACTTGAAAAAATTGATGTCAAATGTGTAGAAATTTTACTTTGGTAGCTTCGCAAAGCAGTAACAATTTACCACCACCAACAATGAAAAGCAATGATCTAAAGAATCAAGTTGGTATAGGTACTAAAATGTGTACATATTTTTGTTGGGATGGATACATAATAGTACAATGGGCCTTACTCGGTTGCCATACCGTTTCGCGGAATAGCCGCGCGTCTCGGAAAATAGCCCTGTCCCGCTCTCTCCTACCGGCCGACCCTATGCCCCCGCGCCGCGCGCGCCAGCCAGCCAGTCAGTTGTGCAATCGCTACGCACACGCTACATTTGCCACGAATTCACGGTCACTTGTGATTAGGGCTTCGCCCCACACCGTCTTCTCATTTCTACATCTGCCAAGACTCCACCGTGCGTATAGGTATATTATATTTTCGACGCCGCAAGACAAAACTGACATGTTTATAGTGAGGCTGCGGTCGCTCTTTGTGAGACTAACGGAGAATTATATCTCAGAAAGAGCGCAATTGGACATAACTTACGCCCTCCTTTCTAATAAGATAAGGAAAAGAGTACGGAGGGAGGACTTCACAAACTTCAAGGAGCTGCCCTTTCGTGCGAGAAGTGTGGAGAATTCTGTCGACGAGAGGGAGAGGAAAGCTAGCAAGGCGCCCTGCGCGCCCACGGCGGCGGCTGCGGCGCCGCAGCTTCGGCCGCGCCGACTGCCTAGACGCCCGCGTCAACCCAGGCGAGACCAAATCCCATAATTACTTTGCGAACGCACAACGTGTTATCAGTGAAAAAATAAAAGTGATCAAAGCTTTTATAGTAGAGATCTTCTACTATCTAAAGTCCCGCGCCGTCACATTTCAAAACGCTGCAATTTATTTAAAAAGCACCACTAACACTCAACACATGTGTGCGTGCTGAGACAGCCATCAACTGTGCGTTGAGAGTGTTGGTGGTACTTTTTAAATAATAATGAAAAATGCAGTGTTTTGAAATGTGAAGGCGCGGGACTTTAGATAGTAGAACATCTCTATCTAGTCTCGGTCGTGTTTCGGTAGTGAAGTGCGTCCGTTCGACTCGGTAGTAGCCATGTCCCTGCCCTCCATGCCAAATACCTTCTGATATTATAAGTGCGAAAGTAACTCCGTCTGTCTGTTACCACTTCATGTTTCAGCCGCTGAACCGATATTGATGAAATTTGGTTTGGAAATGGTTGAGCCCCGGGGAAGATTACTGGTCACTTTTAATCCCGGAAAAGTGGACAATTCCTGGGGAATCACGATAAACGAATTCTACGCAGATGAAGTCGCGGGCAAAGCTTGTATTTTATAAATAACTAGCCTTTCCCCGCAACTTCTATGTGCAAAAATATTAAAACGTAAAATCCCGTTCTTTTCCCTTCCCGTGGGAATTTCGGGAAATCCTCTCTTAGGGCTCCCCTACGTTCCCTAAGGAACCTGCACGCCAAATTTCAGCTCTCTACAACCAGTAGTTTCGGCTCTGCGTTGATCGATCTGTCAGTCAGTCAGTCAGTTTCTTGTTTTATATATATAGATATAACCGCCATTTTTTTGATCACCAGGATTGAATGCGGCAATACAACCCGCTGTCATATCATCTCAGAGAGATCCTCTAAAAAAACTGAATAGCCAGATTTATTATTATTATCCGTAGAGTGTGATCGAGTAATCTTTTGTCTCTATTTCAGATCAAACATCTTCTGGAATGCCTTGGATCTGTCTTCCTAGGAGGGACGAAGTAAGCTTTCTGGAAGAGAAACTTTCTGGAAGAGATTACATTTACCTGTGCCTGCCTGTCTGCGGCCTGTGAGTAACAATGAAGAGACATTGTGAAACCAATCACTGCTTATCAGAACCAACCTTATCATGTGTAAAATTGTGATATATTTTGTTATACCTATTTTAATAAACTTGTCAGACATGTGTAGCAATTTTATTTTCGTGTGGCTGTGTGGCAATAAAATGTAAACCAAGAAAGAGAATATTTACTTACTGAGATAAGATAAAAAGATGAAGATAAAATGAATAATATTTGGAATGCAACACAACATTGTCTACTCTCAAACTAGGATTACCTGTGATACGGGTACTAGACAACGATATAAATACTTATAAAGAGAAATATGTAAATACATATGCAAATAAAGATCCATGACATGAGTACAAATATTCATTCTCATCATAGGTAGGTAGGTAGGTACCCTGTCAGTCGTGTAGGTGTTTAGATATTTTGATAAAATAATACAATATTAGGAATTTGTAAAGTAAATTATGATATATTGAATTGAACTATTTAGTTGATAATATTATATACTATACCTTGGACAGCTCATCGCACCAACATCTCGGTGCTCAAAGAACTCAAACTCGACCAACAATATCCGTCCATGGTTCGTCTAAGCCGAATCGTCAAATACTTCGGTCACATCTACTACTACTACTACACAGCCTTTGCACGGCCCACTGCTGGGCACAGGCCTCTCATTACGAGAGGGTTTGGGCTGAAGTCCCCATGCGGGCCCAGTGCAGATTGGGGACTTCACACACATCTTTGAATTACTTCGCAGATGTGTGCAGGTTTCCTCACGATGTTTTCCTTGACCGAATAGCTCAGTGGTAAATTCAAATTGAATTTCGCACATAAGTAAACTTACAGGTGCGAGCCGAAATCGAACCCCCGACCCTCTGCATGAAAGGCGGTGGGTCGAACCACTAGGCCTCCACGGCTTACCTTCAGTCACATAACTCGTGGAAATCCGACAAGTTGGAGAGACTAATGCTGAAGGGAAAAGACCCAGAGAGAGGAGGCCGAACAGGTGCCGCCGGTAAATGCGGCGATGCACCAGGGCGAAGATGGCTGCACATGGAAGACCGTCACAAGAAGTATGTGCCGGAGGAGGAGGATAATGTTCGTTACATTATACCATACACACAGATTTTTATCCTTTGATTAAAAATAGTAGTAGAAATAAATAATCATATCTAGATCAAAAATATTTCTATAATGTCAAGTAAAATATATCAAAAGTTTCACTAGTTTTATTTTTCCCCTTTACAAATATTTATTATAGAAAAAAGAAAAAAAAAATACAAAAAGTTGAAAAAGTGAGGATCGAACCCACGACTTCCACGATTTATACTTCATAAAAAGAAATCACAAAAACCACAGCGCCACAGAAGCTCTGTAATTCTCGGCGAAATTAAGCCTTGGTTTCCACTACGTTTCACTACCTCTGCATGTGTGCGTGAGTTCATTCTCGGCAGACTGCTCGCCTTTTTTCCTAAATGAAAGGTGATGTACGGATAATTATGTGAAATTGAGATGTATAATATATCCCTTCAATCGCATAGTCCATCAAAGTGTACCTTTGGGCTTGGAATTTGGCATAAATCCTGAAAATTACAATATCTACCACCCGCGCCATCTATTATCGTAGAGGCTACATAAAACCGTGAGTTATCACCTTAAGCGGCGAGACGAAAAGCGGCCGAATTGACTATACCTACTTATAAATACATATGGGTACTAAAAGTCTGGCGTTACCAGCAAGGGCTAAGGTCGTTGCCCCATGCTCTTGTCCGGCTGAGGCACACACCCGGGGCGACGCACTCTAGCAGGCTTTCTGTGAATGCCCCGAGTATCTCGATCCCATGATTGATGGGTCTTTATACCTCAATGAACGTAACCCCGTTTTAAAATATGTGCCATATCACGAAGAGTTTATGCGCTCACTTTTATCAGATTTCATATTTGAAGTAACCTACCTACTTTGTTTATTTATTTTTAACAAGACCGAGTGTCGCTACCACTTCAGAAGTGTACAGTCGCTATCAGATATGTATATGGCAGCGAACAAGGTGATCATAGATATCTGAATATGCACACTGACAATGAAAATGAAAAATGCTTTATTTCTTTAACTTCATTCTAAAAGGATTACATGTGTGGGTACATCGTTTTTTTAAGAAATAGATATTCTTGTGTTAAGATGCACCGCTCTTCTCACTGGAATGGTTATCATTAGTATACCTATACCTAATATGTATTTAAATAGTTTACCTACGCATTTTAATGTTTCTAGTAATAACAATAAGATATAAGATAGTGTTCAGATATTTATGATTACCCTAGTTCGCTTACATATATCAGTATATCTGAGGCCGACTGTACGTACCTATGTGATCGAAGTAGGTATCTCATGCCTCTATGTTTGATTATTTCGTTCGGACGAGCTAACCTTGAGACGACATAAATGTGTTAACAATCAATCTTTGCTAGTTTGAATTTATATTTAACTAACGTTCGTTTGCTTTAGATTTGGTCGGACAAATAATATACCAGCAAAAAATTTATCTATTGAAACATTTATTTCGCGGCGACCTCTTTAAGAGGATAGGCTACCCAAAAAATACGTATTTGAAAAATCTATTGCCGTCGCTCCGCTCTGCGCTCGCTCCAGGCGGCAATAGTGCGATAGGGACAACTGCAGCTCGGAACAACTTAACCTACAAAATAGGCGAAAACAGGGTTGCGTAGTCCTCTATTTCCTCTTCCAAAAATGGACCAATTTGAATTTTTCTTTCGCATATGTTGGTTTTGGCTATGCCTCTGTTTTTTGATTTTTTCTTTTATATTCTTCTTACTGGGCGTCTGTTTACGGCACTTAAAAGCGGCAATTTCGTACTTTTGGAGGGTCTGTTGTTCTTAAAATACAACAATTATTCAGAAAAACAAAACATACCGCGATTCTATCACCGCACTTCCCGCCTCAGAAGTAAGGTCCACCCCCACGTGTTGCTGGACGCCTGGCAACCCAAAAACGTTCAGGCTTCGCGTTCTTTTCTTCCGAGAACGTGTAAGCTGTGGAACGATCTTCCAACTGTGGTGTTTCCGTCGCGCTATGACATGGGGATCTTCAAGATGCGAGTGAATAGAGCTCTTAAAGGCCGGCAACGCATTGGCAACTCCTCTGGTGTTGCACTTGTCCATGGGCGACGATGACTACCTCCCATCAAGTAGCTCGTCTGCTCGTTTGCCCCACTATAGTATAAAAAAAATACCGGCATGGAAAGGTAAGGAAACAAAAAATCATTGCTCTAACGTAATTAACCAGGTAGGAAATAGGGGACTATCACGGGACTACGTTTGAATGCAGTTACGGCCGGTAGCAGGTATATCCTCTTAAATATGCTAAATCCTGGGGTCTATTTGTGAGTTGCCAACAGCGACGCCCGTTCTATTCGCGACGTGACGGCCGAGAGCTAACGAGCAGGTAAAGGGGGTCAGAGCGCCGCGCACCCTGGATCCGGGTCACCGAAGCTGGGTCGATGTATGAAATGTGCGGCCATCACGGTCAGCACTATCATTCACGGAGTCAATACTGAAATGCAAAATACATTGCCCCATATAAAATAATACTAGAACGTTCGCCGTGACTCATACTCCACACATTTAGGGCCTGATTGCAACGTACTTCACAGTCAGCAGGAATATTGCGCAACATACTGTTAAATTGTTAATTCATTACCTTCAACTATCCTTCAACGTTATTCATAAAACAGTCCACGTTGCTCACTTGGTTATATTATTATAACGTCCCGTAATTTATTCTATTTAGCCATATTCTTTGAAACAGCTCTTCTGACGCAATTGACCTGGAAGTCTAGTCTAGTGATATTAATTTGGTAGATGCTATTGCGCGTGACGTCATGCGCAGTACGTTACGGTCATGACGTCACCCGTTATCGTCTCGTTTTCTCATCCCAAGAATCACTTGAGATCTTCCTAGAATATGCCGAGGGTTTTATGTGAAAAGGATGTTCCATGTACCTACCTCGTATTTTCCTTCATGTCTGGTGTGGCGTGTCAATAAAAACTCACTGATATCTGCTAAAAGCGTTTGTTTCATGATGGCTAGCGAATTTTCAGTTTGTTATGTTTACTTACGTACACTTCACATCTACACAATCAAGTGCTATATTGACATAGCCTTTACAATATTCCTTGACTAATATTTATCGATTGTTCGGTCCAACCCATTAATCAAAGATTCTTCACAACATAGCATCCAATAAACAATGTATTTCGAGCGTGTGAAGCTCCAGCTGCACAGATTGGCTGAATCAACAGACTAGTTTCATGGATGTGTTGCACCAATATTTGCTTAGCTAAACGTAAATGTTACGTACACTGCGCAGAGTACGTACTTTTCACTTAAGCAAGTGGTTTGTTAAAGAGTACTTACTGTAATTACTCTGCCGAATGGGTCTAGTCTAGACTTTTGTCACTTCACTGACATCATATTCAATTTTCCACTTAGCCTCTTGAGTTATTCAAACATTTAGTATTGGATGACCATGTACCTAACGTATTTTATGCAAATACTGTTTTAGGACTGTAAATTTGTAAAACGTTAGTATAGTAAAGGTGTATTTGTACATTTCGTAGTTGAATTATTGGACACTAGCTTCTGCCCGCGTGGAATTCGGTTATCGCGATCCCGCGGAAACTATGCATTTTTCCGGGATGAAAAGTAGCGTATGTCCTTTCTCGGGACTCCAACTATCTCCATACCAAATTTCATCCAAATCAGTCCAGCGGTTGAAGCGTGAAAAGGTAACAGACATACAGACAGAGTTACTCGCCCGCGTGGAATTCGTTTATCGCGTTCCCGCGGGAACTATTCGTCTTTCCGGGATAAAAAGTAGCCTATGTCCTTTCCCGGGACCCCAACTATCTCCATGCCAAATTTCATCTCAATCGGTCCAGCGGTTGAAGCGTGAGGGGTAACAGACAGACAGACAGACACACAGACAGACAGACGGACAGAGTTACTTTCGCTTTTATAATATTACTAGCTTCTGCCCGCGACTTCGCCCGCGTGGAATTCGGTTATCGTGCTCCCGCGGGAACTATGCATTTTTCCGGGATGAAAAGTAGCCTATGTCCTTTCCCGGGACCCCAACTATCTCCATGCCAAATTTCATCTCAATCGGTCAAGCGGTTGAAGCGTGAAGAGGTAACAGACAGACAGACAGAGTTACTTTCGCATTTATAATATTAATATGGATAGTATGGATTAATATGTATATGGGGATATGGTTAAACCTAGGATAACAATCTCTTCTACATTATATAAACACTCGATAGCGGTTATCTTTTTGTGTTACCCATTATCGAATTCGTTATCATTTATTCAAAAGGAATTTTAATTACAATTTGATTGTAGAAGAATTAATAATACATTACTCGGGTTGGAACTTACAAACAGATGGCAATAGCCAAAAATAACGTATTCTACATTCTAGGCAGATCCCCGACTCCCAATTCCAAGAACTTGAACTCTTTAATAGTGGTAGACATGAGGGGGTAGCCTCGCGGGTGGAGTCGATGACCGAGTATTGATCCTGGCGAAGTGGGTCGCGACCCGCTTCCCGCTGCATCCACCCACGGGGAGTGCAGTCAGGCTAGGGGACATTCACCAACGTAAGGGAGTTCCAAGACAACATTGCATCCGACGGCAATCTTATACTCTCAAATGAGTTTTCTCCTACTACGCTCGACTTATTGTAGGCACTTACAGACGTCTCCGACATTGGATTGTTATTTTTGCCTTTCAGCTATCGGCTGCCTCGCCAGAAGCGCTTTGATTGAGCTTCACTTTGGATTTATCGCTTTAAAATCAGCACAGTTTGCTTGTTTTACTTGATTCAGGTAGTTCCGCTTTGTTGTTTGCTGATAATAGATGTACTGGATCGCATGCTGTGGGAATGCCTTTGGATATGCACCATTAGAAACGTCACGATGTCATTTATAGTTAAATCATTAAGGGTAATTGTGTTTGCATTAAGAGCTCTCTTGTTTGTTCATCCACATGTCATCCTCAGTGCTTAGATCCCATCTTTATGATGTTTGTCTTGGCGTCTAATCCCATTCCGAATTCCGACCGACCTTAATCAAACGTTCCTCGCGGACGTCAGACATGCGACTCGTGCGTATTCCGCCATTTGCCGTAACCGGCACTGCCGGTCAATTTAGCAGTTATAAATAACCTAAGCGATATTCGTTTCGTAAACGTGACTTTTCTTCTTTAGAGAGTAAACACGCGAAGTCTAAACACGAAGTTATAAAGGCCATACAAAATCCAAGTTTGAGCCATTTTGTGGTAAGGGGAAATTTTGAATTATTCATGGCAAAGTAATAAGGTTTGGTACCGACGACAAGCCTTGCACGATCGGGCTCATTTCCATGAATATAGCGTTTCGGAAATATTTGTTGGGAGGAGGAACACAGGCTAAAGCGCCTTCATTGGTTCGACTCTGTTAGTACGCATTTGGATTGGGAGTAGATAGAGTATTTCCGTTGTAAAAATGGATTTGCACTAAGCGGTGCCCTCATTTTGTGGTGCTAAACATTAGATTTCAATTGAACAACCGTTACACCAAATTTATGGTTACCTTGTGAAGTTATAGTACCTATTTCATTTTCGTTTATGGTTACTATGAGAATTGAAATACTTATCATTACCTTATCCTTCTCGCATCCAATTTTATCATTGCCTAATATCAATCTTAAAGTGATAAAATCAGCCTCCGTTTTATCTAAGGCTTAAATATTTTATCCGTTTTATCGTACTGCGGAACGGAGTTTCCATATAACACTGTATAAAAAGGAATCGATAGTGTTCTCGAAGCATCGCCATTCGCCATTGATAAATTGTACCTATTCCGTTGCTATGTCACTGTGGGACTGATAGCTGACCTTCGGGCGGGTTACGCTATATATTGAGTTGCGACAATTGTGTAACGTATTCCTCGTGTTGATGATTGGTTTCCTATTTGCGAGATGTCCTGTGATGTGTCAAGTCAAGCGTCAATCACACACACATAGACAGTGGTGGAAATCGCCATGCAATTTTTGTTTGTGTCGATGGTATAGGTCACTGCGGCCCATGGACACCGAAATCTTTGATCCCCCATTAAGAAACTATAAGATCTCTAATGCGTTGCCTACCCTGAGGCCTAAGATGGAATGCCTCTGTGCCAGAAATTTCACCGATATTTAACTGAATATCTACATTTTGTTTGATGTTAGCGGCGTTTCAGACTTAAGTGATGCCATTGCCAGTTCATTGGGCAACAACAACAACAACAAAGTGATCTTAGACTATCGATTCGAACCAAAAGCTGGAATTCCCGCCAGCTAAGTGATAGCTAATATAAATATACTACTACAGCCTATTTGCGTCCCACTGCGGGCACAGGCCTCCTCTCATCACGAGTGGGTTTGGGCTATAGTCCCCACGCGGGCCCAGTGCGGATTGGGGACTTCACACACATCTTTGAAATATCAATATACCTACCTAAGTATCTATTCTAAAATACCACCGAATTCCGCGTTACTTGAGCACTGGTAGACAAAAAAGTAACAAGTCCAACCTAAACTTCGAACGAACAGTAAAATATTTTCATGTCAACTGGAAAGCCCGGATCACGTGGCCCTATCACGTTCCCATACCAAGGTTATTGAAAGTTTGCTCTTGTACAGTTTCGCATAAACGCGTTGGGCACTGGATTCTAAACAACAACTGGGATTGTTATGCAAGCAACGCTAGTTTCACAGGCACGTGGAAGAATCACGTGTAGTGTACTTATGCTTCTTGATAAGTCCCGAGAAATTAGAAGTTGACGTACAATATTTGAAAGCAGATACGTATTGGGTAGGTATATGCTTTACGTATCGAATAATTGTGGCCTCGGAAATGTTAAACTTTAGTATGTCCGTAGGTACTATGATTCTAATTCTAACCAATGACAATGAAGTTACTTTCCCGACCCGTAGTAAACCAGACTCTAACTCCATCCAGAATCTAAATACAAACAGACGAATCTTAACTTATTTAACCGTCACTAAGTAAAATAAGTGAAGTATAATTATTATCTATCTACTCGTATGTGATAGAAACTGAAAAAATAAAATAAGGTAAATCATGCATCTATGCTAGCTAGTTTTCCTCTCGATAGCCTAGCATGTAAGTCTTTCTCATCAATAACAACTCTCGAAAGGCCATCTTGATCACTTCAGAGCATCGAGCGTTTCGTTCGAGTGTTCTTGTCTCAAAACCTCTTTCATTCCACGGCGGACGCTAAAAGGGAAATATTTTGTGTACAAGTTGAGAAGCGTTGCAATTATTAATTAATTAATAATTGCAACGAAGTAATTCAAAGATGTGTGTGAAGTACCCAATCCGCACTGGGCCCGCGTGGGGACTATAGCCCAAACCCTCTCATGATGAGTGGAGGCCTGTGCCCAGCAGTGGGACGCAAATAGGCTGTAGTAGTATACGAATTACCTATTTCTTACAATGTTTAACAACAGTGGGATGTGGGACCTTTCGCCACATTAGCGCCAGTGAAGTTCTCTCTAGAATTAAGGTCGCTATGAATATTCCTCGTCTTTCCTCATTGGGTGGTCGTCGCTTATCCGAAGTATATTGCCGTACGTACTGCGATTATAAGATGGCGAGCGTTTCTTGTTCGTTATCAAGTGCATAATTATCCGGTCGTAAAGCATGTGAGGTTCTCGCTAATGCGTAATGTAGTCTCAGATAACATGCCATTACTTACTTATTATTTGTACACCTATTGTATTCCATTGATGTAAAGTTTGCACTAACTGGAAAATAAAAAAATATAATAAGGTGATACCTAATCGATTAATATTTTCCTATCTTGCTCGTTGCGTTGCCTAATGGAAAGTTCCATCAGTTTCTGCAGCGGTTAATTTGTACTCGTGCGGAAAATTAGCTCATACAATACAAAGAGGTAGTGGGTGGATCTAAATTTATCCTTTAGTGTAGTGGGCATAGCGTGGGTTACCCACAGTAATATCGTCTGTATCGCGGAAAAGCCTGTTTCCGCTGCTAGGAACATGGGTTGATAATGCCGTTGCGTTGGCTGTTCGTGACAAGCATTCCAGATTTCTACTGCCTTGAAGAAAAATATTTTTTATATTGGCTAAAGTGTTCAGAGTCCCAGTTATAAGTAACAGAAAGGTTTTATTTATCGCAGTATTTTCTTTTCCTTTGAAGCTAAATTGTTTCCAACGTGACACTAAAGAAGGTCTCATTGAATTAAATATAGCTTCTGGCTTGTTCAAACGTATTCCTTTCGCAATCCTTGCCTCTTTCACAGTATCTTTACTGGCTTGGAATAGTTGTCCGTTACGTGAGTGTCACTAGATTTATCTTGTGGCTAATAAAACATCATATTAAGTTCTCGTGAATAGTAGTTTTGTTTTATAGAAACTAAAACAAACAAGAACTGAAAGAGCCGTATTCGTGCATAACTCTGATCTCATTGCTGTACTTGGACGACTTACTTACGTTAATCTGTGAATAATTTGGCAGCAACTTTAAATGTGTTAATTAGTCTCTGAAATAACTTCGGCAATTACAACACTCGGCTTAAATAGCATTTTAAACGTGTCGCTTTGGCAAAATTCATCGTACTTATTATTAGAATATTACGAATTCAGGCATCATGTTTTTCGACATTGCGTGGGTGTAAAACAGTTGCATTATGTTTTAATGACATTTAATTTTCCTGTTAAATCCATAAAAATTAAAATATCTGGTATATTTCACATGTTATCAATGATTGCAACGGCACGCGATAATCAAATACCTACCTTCCTGTGCCATTCTCCGGTGCAAGTAAACCGACCGAAAAAAACTTTTTTTTTCTTACGAACATCTAAGGAAGTTATTGAATTGATGTGATGTGATGACAACCTCTTATGCTCTATACCAAAATATAAACAGTAAAACAGTGTATTTGAGACTACACTATCCCATTTCTTATATGGTAACGTTCCCCTGTCGCATCTTTTCCAGTCAAACCTCTATCACAATACGAGTTTACTAACATGAGATATTGCGTTTAGTCTCCAGTCAATCATTAAATTTTGTTTAGAAGCTTGGAGTTCTATCAACAATGTCGCTGTTTCACATTGCGTGTACAGCTAGTTTCACTTCATTGTGCAGTAGGTTCGCTAAAGCTCAGTAGGATTTACTTCGTGATCGAGAGCAATCAGGTTTGTATCTGATTTACTCTTGCTCATTTATGTCTTGCGTGGGAATATCGTGTTAAAAAGTTATCGCGAATCAGCCTCAATTGTCAATTACTT
>OZ020274.1:3242938-3286161 GCA_963971205.1 Aethes cnicana | reverse complement strand
AACCGCTGTGGCCTGTTTTACTGACACGATTCGGAGCGCCGAATTCTTGTGCGCCGTGTAACCGTGACTAACTAGCGGGAGTTCTTCGACTGGATATGGTCAAAATAAGTGGCCAGGTAATTTGGTACTGTTGCTCGAGTACTGCGTGTTCTTCACTTGTTTAATATGTGCTAGTTTATCTTAGTTTGCGTCATCGTTCAGTTTAGCATTCGCTTTTCAGAAAGCAACAGGTGTTCGCTTTTAAATGCCTCATTCACGCCGATGGCCACGTACGTCGGCATCGACTCGATTGCTCATATCATAAGTCTTGATGTCACACGCACGCAATTTCTTATCATTGCCTGTTGTTTCACGTAGCACGTTCAGTATTATAGAAAGTACTCCTTTTGACGTAGGTTGCTTATTGCAATAGAATTCGCACTTCACGTCGCGTCTCATTTCATACCAAGTAGTCCAAACTATAAAACGAAGCTTTAGTGCTTCTAACTGACATCAAATGCTTAATGTGGGGTTGCATTATAGGTCAAACACCCAGCGTACCTATTGTTCACTGAGGCACACCTCAATTCATTAATAGCAAATTGCACCCACCATCACGTTCTGTGTTCCTTGGTTAATCCATTTGTTTTGTTATCTAGTAAAAGTAAAGGAGCTTGATCAATCTAAATTTAAATGCTTTATGATATTCTAATGCACTGATACGTTTAACATAAAAAAAACTGGTTCGGTATGTTACGTTTTGATTTATGCGGCTTGTCCTTAGTCGACCAATGCCAATGTCACTGTATCGCGGTCAACTACAAAATTCACAGAATTATCTTGTAAATTAGCTTGTTAAAACCCGAACGTATTTACTAATTGTATAGAAGTATGTGCGTTGTGTAGTTATTGACAAAGTTATTTGTTTTAATTTAAATACAATTGTTTTATGGTCTTAAATGTTCACTTCACTGGCCTATTTACATTAGATATACCTACCTACCCTACCCTACATCCAGTGGGGAGTAATATTAAATCAGCCGTTGAGGAACTTGAGGAGAGTAGGTACCTAGACTAGGTTACACTGGAGATAAACTCTTAAACAAAACAACACCTTGTGGGTATTCAAAACATTTTAACTGACGTTCAAGACACTTTGTGCAATGTTAACGACTGTAGGTTACAAAGGCACGTGATATAGATATAACGTTTGGGACACTGTCTAGGTATGTGTTGTGTGCATCCTTTATTTCATCCAGCAACTGAAGGTTGCAATTTGGAACCTACATCGTAGGTACCACTCGCTTTTGGTAGCTGTAGCTTGTGGCTGTCACACTATTATTTTGAGGTTGACAGAGTTGAAAGAGCTAAATGAGTGAAAAATATAAAAGTATAGGTACCTACCTACATTTTAAAGTCAAGTGGTACTTAATAAGGTTTATTACGACCCGAATGACCTGAATTAATTTATATTCATTTTATTGTGTTTTTAATAGGTAAAACAGTAGGTACCTACTTTTATCATATTTATTTGTTCTACACACTAACGTTTATCGCTACCGCTAGTCATATTTTTCTCACGAAATGTATCAACGCAATAAAATATGTGATTTAACTATCAAGAGGTTCAATATTAGCTTTCTAAAGACTTCGTTTTTATAATAAAACTAGAATATAGGTATGTGTAAATATTTACATCGTATTTTGAGTCGTATTACCTATCTCGAGTGGTAAACAGCTCCCCACGTTGACGCAGCCCTGGACTGTTTGCTAATGCTAATGCAGCAGCTATGTTATATTCAAACGATGCAGAGTTCATTGTTGATGCTCCTGCTCGCAGTGAACGGCGCATATTTCATACCGTCATTACATTACGACGTTATATATGTTGCTACAATATGGACTGCGTAATTTATGTTTACTTGCAATGCTATCTTCCTCATTAGATCCATAAATATACTCTCATTTTGAAGCACCAAATGTTAAATGGTGACGGCTTGTTATCGCGAATTTCACAGCAGATTTAGTTTATCTCTCCAGCGTCCTTCATAAAGTAAGCGGATAGGATAGAAACGCAACCAAGTTTAAAAGTCATCACACGGCTGTGCCGTGCGTGATACTTTGCCTGATAACAGTCTAATCTTGCCCGATATACAGATATCTATTGACGTGATTGAATAAGTATTTGATGTTATACATACCTATGTATAAGCACAGCAGTTTTCTCAACGACACGTTAATTGGTCGTTCTGAAAATATGACTCACGGAAAACAACCTGAAATTGGATATTATCTTAAATAAGTAGAGCGTAAATTGCTGGCTGTGTAGGTACTTCCTAGACTAGTAGAGGCAGTTAGTATATATGCGAAGTCTAGATAAAGTAGGTAGTTGTAGAGTTACTAACAAACGTTTGTTATAGGCCTGGCGACCTCGTAGGCTTCTACAACCGGAACGCAAACAATATGTAATGATCTTACGCCTGAATGGAATCATGCGTCACTAAAAATCATGCCTACCCAGTTCCAAGCAGTATCCGACAACTCCGAATCGATTTTATTTTAGCTTAGCCATTAACTTTCGATAAGGCCAACCAAATTTTATTCAGTATCTTTTTTATGGCCGAATTCCATTATTTTTCAAAGTAAGCAATATTGCGTGCCTTGAACCGATCGGATTCTGTTACCGGGCGCTTTAAATACGCAAAGGCATTCTTTTTTTTATCATAGATACCTATGGAAGTGTATCTATGTGTGTACTGTGTACCCTATACGGGAGTAGGTACTTTGTTGCGGTTAGGTGTCCTCGATTGTTGTGGTGTGGCTTGTTTGCCACGTGCGTAGTCTGTAACTCTGTTTACCTATAAAAAAATAAAAACATCCTGTGTGTCTAAGTTGTCAATTCAAATTGCATTGTCCATCCGTGGACATTGCCAATGCTATTGATAGATCTACTATAGCATCCGCGCATTAATTGGAATACTTCTTTACCTAATCTAGCACTTATACAGTGAAAGGTGAATATTGCCAAGCAAACTTTGATTACTCTACGTGTCTAGACGAGCCCTTGGGACTAGACATTTATAAATATTAGTCTTAAATTTCTCTCAACACGTGTGTGGGTGGTCTGGGGTTTATCGACCGTCCGTCGCGTCTCGTTGCGTTTCGGACTATCCTCTATTCTCCTTTCGTTCCTCTCCCTGCACTTACATAGTTACATTACTTTCCATTTAATATTAGTCTCGAGTAGTGTTTCTTCAAATGATATTTATGTATTGTTTAATCCAGTACTAACATTATAGGTCATGTACTCCTTTATATTTATAAATAGATTAGCACAGATGCTATTTTATCTGTGCCGAGCTATTCGGAGATTGCGGTCATTATCTATTCCGATCCGTTTATTCCCGGTATCTTGTTATTGAATCTCGAAATTGGTTTTCTCTCGGTGCCTGTTGCTGTCACATTCCTTAACCTTGCTCAATTATATTTCAGTTAAAGGAAGAAAAGAGGTTATTGAGAAATCAGAAGCGCAATTTAGATAAAACATTTGTTATTTGATGTCCGTCTCGGCTACGCAATCCGGTGTTCCGTTGGCCTCATCTCAAATAGCTAAGCTCTTTCCCAGTGATAAAATCTAAAGGGAATAAAAATACATCACATACAATATTTGTGAATCTCTATTCGTCTACCAGTCTACATTCTCCTATCAACGGAACAGTGATGTCCATCACGATCGAGCGGTATATTGGTGTTTTCACATGTAAACATATGACGCACCACTAAAATCCCACGTTGGTGATACACTTGCCAAAAACTGTTGCGCCGTGAATTTTCGAGTCGACCTCGCGACGTTCGCATAATCCGTCGTCTTTATCGCTGGGATACATTTTAGTTTTATTTTATTAATCGTGTTTACGTGAAGTGCTTTGGTTTTGCTTGTCTAGTCTGGAACTTAAGATGCTAGTTATCTGCTGGGCGGATGATCTTTGGGACTTCGTCCTATTGGCGCTGTTCATCGGCATACCGCAGATCGTGAACAACTGCCGTGATATTCAGTTCTTTCGAAATATGATCATCAGTGCATAAATAATCTTAAACGATTCGAGTGCTACGTAAATTTGCCAAGGAGATTGGAATATCGAACTAGTGGAAACCGCAAACATTCCGATCAATATATTTCTGTAAAAATAACATCTTGTGTACGTTAGCCAGGATTCAATCAAAATATTTACTTAATTTGATTTGTTTTCTATCAAAGCAATTTATATCTTCAGCATTACACTTTCAATAATAAAGTGTGTACTTTATCATGTTTTGCGAGCAATTGTGTGACGTTGAATATTTTGTTCCAGCTGGAGATCCTTTCTGCGGCGACATTGATGGAGTTCCGCTTGGACAGCGCGGAGTACTGCCAGGCCCAACACAAATAAACTAGCGGCTAGTGCCGAGGGACCCGCAACTAGACCCATGCGGCCGGGAGCGCGAGCTCACACGCACCCCGCGCATTTTATGACGAACACCCACCAGGTAACGCCTTTCCCTTATTTCCCACGGGACGATTCTGCGAAGGACGACACGTTAAAGTGCCGCACCCCTAAAGGACTGCGAAATGGGAACAACTCTTGTATTGTTCGTACCTGTATTTGTTTCGATGACACCTAACGCGTGACTGATTTTTATTGCCTGCACATAGACAGAAGCCATTATTTAAAGAGAGAGATTTTTATTGCCTTTTAGTTGCATTGTATTAGAATAACTATACATTGAATCGACGTTGGTTTCCCAGTTATTTATGAAGCCTTTATTCTCACAAGATAACTATAATTCAAGGCTCCGTTATCGTACATACCTGACCAAGTCAAGAACATGATATCCGTTTATTGAGTGTCACGTATCTAGTTTGCTCATTACATAACTAATACAAATACTCGGATATTTATTAGAATAAACACATTACTGCGTCGTCGAGGTGTCGTAGTGTTTACAATCCCTGTTATCAATTTGATGTGTACATGGACAATGCAGAATGAGTGCTAACAAGTGACGCGGAGTTGGCAGCGGAGCAGCAGTCGCGCAAATACAGCCGCCGCCGCGCGCCGCTTCCACTATAAGCTCACATGATCCAAACTTCGCTTCACAATCCGTACCGTCTATTTTTAAAGCCATTTTTTACTCCACTTCAGTCGTCGCTTCAGATTTGACGCAAACATATACACACCGAAATGATCTCCCACGAAAATCCCGGCCGAGGCCCGAAACTAATAAGTCTCCTTTCTTTGTTTCAGCTACCTTAAACTCTGTCACCGTTGCAATTCGCAGATCAACATTCACCTCCCGGAGTTCCAGTGAATACCAGGAATCTTATGTTTCACGCATAATTTCTTTTAACTTTCATTCCACATTTTGAACTTTAGTTTATCCGTCTCCGAATGCGCTCGAGTGGTTGAAAGCGACATCCATGCGGGTGGTTCTCTTGATATAATTGGACCCTTTCTAAATAAAAGCAACGAAACTGCCGTGTGTTGTGTGGAAATAGAGTGACAATTTGTCTGTTTGACTCTGACGGACTGTGAGAGCTAGCGCGTGTGAAGTGTTTCCATCGGAGCGCGGGAAGAGTTCTCTGGTTTTCGCGAAGTAACCGTGGTCATCATGAAGCAGAAGGACATCCGGCCGGCGCCCTCGCTCATCGAGTACAAGGGCACGCGGTTCCTCATCACCGACCGGCCCTCCGACGTCACCATCCAGGCGTACCTCCAGGTATTGTGGCTTCTTCCTGTTTGCAACATTGTTTTCGGAAGTGACGCAATGTTATCACACCAATCGACGCTCTTAACCTTTGTGCATCGTAAACGGACTGATAATTGACAGGCCATTGTCATGGAAATGTCTTGTGATAAATCTGCAGCAATTAATTTTGCAGTAAATCATTGTCGACATTTGAATATTAATGCTTTAAAATTGATTAGTAGGTAATGTTTGTTTTCTCAAAAATGGCCGGGAAACTCGTCATTGTCTGCTTTCTATCAGACCGCAAAGTGCGTCATTGACGATCAGTCAAAAATTAAAAAAAAAAAACTCAACTGCATGCCCCGGAAGTTTGTATGAATTTACTTCCGCGGCATGTATAAGCGCAGGGAATGTTGTATGAAATTTCATTATCGTACAGGTACTTTTTTTTTAAACTGATAAATACGCGAAGGAATTCCCAAACAGCCAAGTCTGCATGTTCTGTATCTGTCAATTGACGCGAAACCAAACGTTTTTATCCGTGTCTGAAACAGCGCAATGTATTTCAGAACGGAATTTAAAAAAAGAACGATCCATAAAGAGCGGGAGTTCTTGTCTTGTATCAGATTTATTTAGCTAAATTTCATGAAAATAGTTTACTAGTTTGGTTTAAAAATTAATAAAAGGTCTTAATTTTTATAAAAAACGAGAAATCTACATGCGAGTTTTTAACTTGCCGTGTTAGTGTGTCTGTTAAAGTCAAATATCGGTGAATCGAAATAAGACTGGCGTTCCATTGGATTTGTTGTAAGTACTTGACTACCTTTGCGTGCGTGTCAATGCTGTATTATGAATACCTAATATCAAGGTTTTTTTTCATTTTTGAGAAAAGCACTATATAAGCCTCGGCACGGGAAAGGCTTTGCAGGCTTCGTACATATTAAAGGGCCTCGGCGAAGCCTCGGCCCTTTAAATCAGTACTCAGCCTGCAAAGACCTACTTTCCCGGCCACGGCAATAATGTACTATTATCTAATCGACTATCTTCATTTTCCTCTATTTCAAAGCAGCTGTGAGTCCAAAGTGCTTCAATAATTGCCCTGTCCAAAAGCATAGAGGAATAAAATGAAAAGAGTTGCAGCTCCCATACTAAGTCCAGTGGCTGAACTATCACTACCGCTACTTGAAGCTAGATGGCGAGCCGAACGCTGCTACTCTTTATTTATTCCTCTACTAGCTTCTGTCCGCGACTTCGCCCGCGTGAAATTCGGTTATCGCGTTCCCGCGGGAACTATGCGTTTTCCGGGATGAAAAGTAGCCTATGTCCTTTCACGGGACCCTAACTATCTCCATGCCAAAGTTCATCGCAATCGGTCCAGCGGTTGAAGCGTGAAGAGGTAACAGACAGACGAGAGTTACTTTCGCATTTATAATATTAAAAATATCAATGCCAAAAGTGACCACCGTGTTTGCGGCATTGTTGCGTTGGTTGATAGGCGTATGTGCATACAAAAAGACAATTGGCGGACTTACTGCTAAGTGCGTAAATGTAAGGCTGCCGGTGATATTACTCGCATAGAGTAGAGGCATTAGAAATCTTATGATGTCTTTTATCCATGGTCCGCAGAGACCCAGTGGCGTGCACAGATAAGAAAAAAAAAGTAGTTTTGACTTTTGGAATCCATAGCGTATGTGATAGAATAGCGTGCACTGCAGTTCTGTCTGTATGGAGTGCACGTCACTGCTGTGACCGCCTGCTGTGGCCACCGGAACTTAAAAATGACTGCCCATCATGTACCTTCCGTGCCTAAACAGGCAGGAGTTTGATCGTGATTGTGCACTGCGCAGGAGCTGCGCAAGCACGGCGTGTGCACGGTGGTGCGCGTGTGCGAGCCCAGCTACGACGTGGCGCCGCTGCGCGCCGAGGGCATCGAGGTGCGCGACCTGGCCTACGACGACGGCACCTTCCCGCCCGCCAACGTCGTCGACGAGTGGTTCGAGATCCTGCGAGACAAGTGAGTGTCGCACCACAGTGGAACCGCCGTACACTATTTTTTTTTTAAAAAGGCCTTCTGCTGAGATTGTTGCGGCGCTTCTTCTGAAGCAATGGGTCTAGGAAGCGCTGGCCTAAAAATGCCTCTATGTGGCCAATTTGCTGAATAAATGATTGATTGACTAGACAATCTGCAGAGTGTAGTGTAGACGCCGCATCGGCGAAGTGCGCGTCGAAAGAATCCTGCATAAAATAACGGGCCAACTGAGTCTGAGTGAGCCTTGGGGGCGGCCTATGCAGTGGACATCTTTCGGCTGACAATCATGCTGCGTGAATAACCGTCACGACATGTTCCAGACGAGAACGTCAACGTCAACATTAAAAAAAAGTGGACGCTCCAATAAATTCCTCCTTATAATTAATGATAAGGTAGTCTTCTAGAGCACAGTCAGCATCCTTTAGTATTTTTAGTCTTTCTGTACTGTTTTTATTTTATATTTTTTTAATGCAATCGATAAATTCGTGCCTTCGTGACACGCTCAGTAATTTAGAACATGATTATTATTGTACTTTTTCATTTTTTTGTGTCTCCTCCACCGATTTGCAAGGGTTAGATTAGAAGGGCGAATTGAAGTGACAAATCTTTCAACGAACATCACCGTTCCGTCGAATTCAGTTTTCTTTGAAAAAAAAATTACCTATTGATTAGTTTACTTTACGACTGACAAAGTTCACTGCGATCTTCTAAATAGAAACGATCATCGTATCTAGTTCTCAGCCCTCTTCCCATCCGAGGTATTGCTGGTTTCACACGGGGGCAGAACAGTGGGCATCACAGTACCTGCTACTGTTTGAACGCACACGACGAGACAGAACAGTACTGTTCTTCAAACAGTAGCAGTACTGTACTGCCCACTGTTCTTCCCCCGTATGAAACCAGCATATGTTGCGTTTGCTAAGCCGTGAGTATAATCCGCAGAGCGCAGAACAAGCCAGAGGCGGCGGTGGCGGTGCACTGCGTGGCGGGTCTCGGGCGCGCGCCCGTTATGGTGGCCATCGCGCTCATCGAGCTCGGCATGAAGTACGAGGAGGCTGTGGAGACCATCCGAGAGTGAGTACCACCACCCTAACCCTTTCGACTCACCCGGCAGACAGCCTTCGCCGCAGTATCCATATACTAACGTTATTAAGGCTGTTTGTACCGCTGAACATTTTCGATGGTTTGTCTGTTGTACATATCCTTGACGCCGTTCACATCTCCGCGTTCAAACCGCTATTTCCAATCCGCGGCGGAGGTGTGAAAACAGCCTAATGCGAAAGTAACCCTGTCTATCTATCTTTACGTCTGTTATACCTGTTCGCGCTTAAACCGCGGGACCGACTTAGGTAGATGAAGTTTGGAATGTAAATATTAAGGCGCCAAAATAATCATAGTAATGTCCATTTAAACATTAAAAAAAAACTTGAATTAATGATTTATTAGCGTTTGGTTTTAAGTAAACTAACGGAGGGATATGACGAACGATATAAAAA
Organism: Aethes cnicana; assembly: GCA_963971205.1. Classification (NCBI taxonomy): domain Eukaryota; kingdom Metazoa; phylum Arthropoda; class Insecta; order Lepidoptera; family Tortricidae; genus Aethes; species Aethes cnicana. Next base: position 3,276,930 of record OZ020274.1, on the reverse strand, counting down.
AGGAGGAAATTTAAATACCACAGAGGGTTCACATTTAAGCTTGTTGAGGAACTCATTTTTAAGACTTATTTCCTCATTGTAAACAAAAAACTAAGCAACAAATGAGGGCTATCGCGTAGAAATTCGTTAGTGGTGCTTGTGTTGTGTAAGGTTCAGTGTTACCAATTTAGCACGTTATATGCCATATTATATGCTAAATTGGCAACATTGAGATCTCCGAAACTTCAAATGTCACTGAGACATTGACACTGCACTGACAAACTTTGGAGGAATAGGGGAACCTCTTTAACACGTGCCTTTTTTAACTTTGACATTGGCGGAATCATCGACAGTCTCGATGGAGCCATAAACACGAGAATTGAATTGTGGACCTCTTTGTGAGTCATTCCATCTGCTCCACCCTGTTATTAAAAGATGTCAACTTAAGTAGAGATCTTCTACTATCTAAAGTCCCGCGCGTTCACATTCCAAAACCTTGAATTTGATTATTATTAAAAAAGCACCACCAACACTCAACGCATAGTTGACGGCTGTCTCAGCACGCACACATGTGTTGAGTGTAGGTGGTGCTTTTTAAATAGATTAAAGCGTTTTGAAATGTGAAGGCGCGGGACTTTAGATAGTAGAAGATCCCTAATGTCATAATTTCCCCCGCAGCCAGCGCCGCGGCGCCATCAACTCGAAGCAGCTGTCCTACTTGGAGAAGTACAGGCCCAAGTCTCGCCTCAAGAAGAACGGCCACAAGAACTCATGCTGCGTGCAGTAACCGGCAGCGAATCTAGCTCTGCTTTCACACACACACCGACACAGGAGAGCGTAGACAAACTTTTATATGCATGTCGCCACACTTTTTGACGAACACTTTACTTTCCTACCTTCCCTTCCCCCCTCGAGGTCGTAACCGAAGTGAAAAAAATCCAAACGCATTCCCTGTTTAAAACCTCAAGGATTTGGTTTCGATCTCAAACCGTCTAGTGTTTATCTAGAGTTTTCTATGGAATTTAAACGAGCCTTATTGTAAGCTAATGTTTGTATGTTCAAAGTAAACGTGTATCACTCGCGCTGTACCGTGTATTAGTGGTATATGTTACTAGAAGCGGGCCACAGTTTGTGTTCATAGATGAAACAGTTACTCGGGTATTTAAATACTTTAAAATCATAATAAAACTTCAATATACCCATAATAAAATGGAACTGTCTGTGACGTGTTTATTCCTAATTCTTTTTTCCGTAAATGTGGTGAATTTCATGATATTTTATGTCAATATTATTAACTTTGTAGACACTTTATTGATTCATTATAAAAATGAGACATAATATAGAAAATCTTTGCGGTTTTTGTGTTTCATTAGACAATTAAAAAAAAACATTGACAAGCAATTTATTAAAATGAATTGTGTGCTTTCCTATATTGATATGTGATCGGATTTTAGGTTATTTTAAAAAGCTATTATTTCAACATACTTCGCTGAAATTAGTTCAATTTAACTTCTTAACCCATTCTCTAAATAAAATATACCAACAGCATGAAATGTCCTGATAAAACTTGACTCGAAAGAAAAAACGATGAAAATAGCAGTTTGATATTATTTTTCTATTTCTCATTTTATGAAGATTATTGAAATGTATGAATCATGTAACTACGGACGAAACAGTCGCATTCATAAATAAAAATATTTATAAGCCAATAATGTTTCATTAATTTTCCCTTATTTTTATTTTAACTGTTTCCTAAATTAAATGACTGAATAGTGTAGAGGCTCATGTTCACCACAACCTATTTACGTCCCACTGCTGGGCAGATGCTTCCTCTCATCACGAGAAGGTTTGGGATATAAAAGAAAAGAAATGATCCCCACGCGGACCTAGTGTGGATAGGGGACTTCACACACGCCCTTGAATTACTGCGCAGATGCGTACAGGTTTCATTACGTTGTCTTCCTTCCAAAGCTCAGTGGTAAATTCGAATTGAAATTCGCATAAGTAGACTCAGAGGTGCGAGCCCGATTCGAACCCCCGACACTGCATGCGAGGGCGGAGGTCTAACCATTTATGCCACGACAGCTAGAGATCTACTATCTAAAGTCTCGCGCCTTCACATTTCAAAACGCTTCAATGTATTTAAAAAGCACCACCAACACTCAACACATGTGTGCGAGCTAAGACAGCCATCAACTATGCGTTGAGAGTGTTGGTGGTGCTTTTTAAATAAAGATAAAAAATTGAAGCGTTTTGAAATGTGAAGGCGTGGGACTTTAGAAAGTAGAAGATCTCTACCACAGACTGCTACTATGGCTCAGGTGCTGTGTCAGTTACCTCCAACCATAAACCATAAGGCCTCTTGTAAGGAGTCAGCGTCGCGTCGCCAGTGCCCGAGAAAGGAGCATAAGCTGAGTGTTTTGCCATGGTCGCCAACTCGCCTCTGTGCACAGCAGCTCTAACGACTTGTAATCGCATTTAGAAACCGCCACCCTGGTAGCTGCGCATGCGACAGCAGTTAGAAAAAATGATTCTAAACCTTTTTTTTTACGCATCCCGGCCGATCGGGGGACCAGGACGGCTATGACGGACTCCCAGGCAATGGAGGCTATCGCGTGTGAATTTGCCACTAGAGGCGCTAGTGTTGCGTGAGGTCCAATAACACTCACTTTTCACTTTTTGCTTCGTGATATAAATGATAATTTCTTTAATTTACCTGTTGAAAAGTGATCTCCTTCGTGAAATTATCGCAAATATGGATTATTTGGCGATGCATGTGAATGCTTTGAAATAAAATGAAAAAATCCGAACAAAACGGAACTGCACAACATTGCGGCATAGCTACTCGATATGATGATAGTTATTTATAGTTAATAAACTTAATGAGATTCAAGATTTAAAAGTTTGTTTCGGCGCCGATCTTATAAAGTCGCCAGTCGTGAGCAAAGAAACGATAGTCCCCATTGGCCCAAACTGCCCGGACTATCGTCTAAAAACCCAAGGTTTACCTCATGCCGCATGATGACGGGGTGCGGGATCGCCGTGACGCATTCAACCGCTGCCCCGTCGCGGAAATAATTCTAAGCCTGGGTTGATTCATGCATAGTTGACGGACTCCTGATCGTTAAATATGGCCGCCGAGCTGTCATCCCATACAGAAACGTCATTTCAGCCCATAGTAAAATATTTAACGAGCGCTACTTAGTTAACGGACGATTTGAATCAACAAGGGTGAATTGATTCAAACCGTCCGTTAAAGTTATCGTTAACGTTAAATATTTTACTATGGGTCAAAATGACGTTTTTGTATGGAATGACAGCTCGGCGGCCATATTTAACGATGAGGAGTCCGTCAACTATGAATGAATCAACTAACCCTTACCCTTGGTATATAAATGAGAAAGGTATAGGGTACATAAAATTACTAAATAAATTCATAAATTTCAATATTTTTAATCAAATTCAATTGAGAGGTAGACCTTCAGGTACATAATTAAAGTTAACTAGATAAACTTGATCGAACAGCATTGAACACCACATGGAAACATTTCAAATTCAAGAAATCTTAATACTTAGCTCGAACTCTTCAATATTGAAAATTAGTAAATATATAGTAGTAATAATAAAACAGGAAGCATATACTTGATCTTGAATACTTGATCATCACACATCACAGGTTTTTCAAAGTAGTTAAAACAAAACATAAAAAGCAGATGCAGCTAATCACAGTATTGTGAAAACATCTCTGAAAAAACAATGCTGTAACTGCAATCACGCAACTGTACTAATAACCTTCAAAATGTTAAATGTGTTCATCATTCATTTGAAACAATTTTTCAAATGCTGTTAATAAAAAAAAAACACTTTACACTATCCCTAAAATTACATTTTTATTGAAGAAAGTTTTGACTTTATTTCAATTGATTTATGTTCTATAAAATAATTCAATAGCCTCTCTATTATAAAGAAGCTAAACTTTGATCCTAATTAAAATAAGATTACTTACTTTGAGATTCCAACTTGATTTTAGCTTAAAATTCTCCAAATAAATATCTAAAATGATACCAGTAAAACGATCCATTCGAGATTTGACACATTAACATTTAAAGAACAGCAGAGTTCATTAATATGTGTACACCTTATTACAACGGAGTGTAGCAGAACACGACTTAGAAGGCGCGCGGCGAAGCACTAAGCCGTTGATGCAGAGTCTGTTATTGCTTAATCCGCGCGCCTTCTAAGTTGTGTCGTGCTATAAGGTGCAAAACGAGCATATCTTGGCGAACTCAACTGTATACAAGGTGAGCATACCTTATTTATTCCACACTTTAAAACATCCACCAATAGAATTATAGTGGGGAACTCATTCAAAAACTTTCCATAAATCATAGAATAAGTAAGGTAAACCTAGAATGACAACATTCATACATATAAGCGTACACCCGAAATAAGTTTTAAATTCGATAATACATATCGCCTATAGCCTAGGTATGAAAATGTGAAGCGCCCCCTGGATATTGCTCACAAACAGAGCTTTTCTTATGAATGCAGCAATGAAAGGAGATTATCAGTCTATATAATTATATCTAAATTAACGTCGTGTTTGCTAAAAATACATGATTATACTTATACGCTGTGTCGGCATTTTGCCTATTCCTTTTTAACAGGTTATGGGCCCAGCACGCTTCCACTGCGCTATCACTAACCTTGTCTCTCTTGTGCTTAAAAGTAATAAAATCACAGGCTTTCCTATTTCTTAGGTACATATTTGTGCACTTTGCCGCCGTACCGAGCGACGAAGCCGGCCACGTTGAACTTCCTCTTGCAGCCGTCGTAGTTCATGAATCGGATCTTTCCGAACACCGCCCGCTCGGCCCAGCCCTGGTCGTGGACGCCGCAGATCGACCACATGCAACCTGGACAGAAATCAGGCAAATAATTCAATGCTGGATTATTGGTCCAGTTGGTAGTGACCCTGCCTTCTGTTCCGATGGTCGCGGGTTCGAGTCCCGCTCGGGGCAAACTTTGTGTGATGAACACGAATGTTTGTACTCGAGTCATGGATGTTAGTATTTATATATGTATGTATTTTTCTATATAAGTATTTATATCGTTGTCTAGCATCCATACTACAAGCTTTGCTTAGTTTGGGGCTAGGTCAATATGTGTGAAATGTCCCAAGATATTTATTTATTTATTAATAACTAGCTTGACTTCGCCCGCGTGGAATTCGGTTTTTCTGGGGTAATAAATCAACTTTAAAAACGAAAACAACGCTTTGATTTTTCCGTGCTCACCTCCAATCTCCATTATCAGATCAGCTCAGTGGTACCATAATATTGTATTGACATCCAAGTTACATATACGTAGATCAGCCATGGTCGAGGTGACACACATATGGCCATACAAAACCCCCATAAATATACTTAAAAAAAACTTTATTTCAATAAAATTTCTTTTACATTTAACATGTAAAAAGTAAGATCTGTAAAGGTAAGATTTGGTAGACCTTAATTTACTAGCAATTGTAACCGATACCCTATGTTACCTAAACTTATCGCACATTTAAATAATTCATTCATTCATTCATTCACATAATATCTTAACTACTAATCTTGAATTTTAATTCTTATACATATACATACGTGCCACGTTTCATCATGATACGATAATTAGAAGTGGGTTAAATTCAGCTTGCAAGATAGTGTTGTTAGTTACACTACGACCTAATAATAAAAGCGTTGTGAAAAGTAGAACTACCTGTATTCTATACCAAATTCCATCTAAATCGGTCCAGACGTTGAAGTGCGAAGACGTAGCAGACACTCCAGCAGAGTTACTTTCGAATCTTCTATCTATCTATACTATAATAAAAGAGCAGAATCCGGCGTGTCTGTGCATAGAAAGAAAAGTTGAAAAAAAGGAACTAAAGATGCTAAAGATGTATGGTAGACCACAAAACAGCGATTTTTAGAAATCTTTTCTGCCTGTCTGTTTGTTAGAGTATTCTCCGAAACTACTGAACCGATTTGAATGCAGTCAAGGGTAGATAGAGCATCATTTGGAGCAACATATAAGCTATGTTTGATTAAAATCGGATATCGGAAAGAAAAGTTATCGGCAATTTTATATTCCACGCAGACGAAGTCGCGGGCAGAAGATAGTATTATAGTATGGATTACTTCCACCTACCAACATATCCGTTGGAATCCCTCCCGTCAATACTATAATGGTCATTCAAGTAAACGGCATATTTGAGGGCGTCCTCCGGACTTGCGGTCCATTCGAGAATCTTCTTGCACCAGTACATCCTCAGGAAGCCGTGCATCTTGCCCTCCGTCACCAGCTGGATTTGGGCAGAGTTCCACAGGTCGTCATGAGTCTTCGACTGAGCCAACTCGTCTAGAGTGTAGATGTGTGTTCTTTTGTCCTTTCTGTAATAAATTAATAGTTTAAAAAATTAAAACAAAGCTTTGACTTTCCGTGCTCACCTCCAGCTTCATCAGATCAGCTTGGTGGTACCCATATTATTGTATTGTCATCCAAGTATATACGTGCCAAGTTTCATCATGATACGATAATAGGGATGACGACAGGGTGAAGAAATCGAAATTCTAATTAGTCCGTCAGTCAGGTAATAAAAAAATATTAGACACGTATTTTTTGTTTTATCAAATTAACGAAGAATGACAAAGTTAAAACGCATTAAAGTTGGAGAGTGGGGGCTAACTACGTCACCGTTAGGTATAAATTGTACCTAACCGTGACGTCACGCGACATTTCAACTCAATATATCTCCGTATAAGTTTGATTACGCGAAAAAATAAAAAAATATGTGTCCAATACTTTTCAATAATCTTCCTGATAGACTAAGAAAAAAAAAGTTGTCGTCATCCCTAATTGGAAGTGGGATAAATTCAGCTTGCAAGATTCCTTACATAGTGTTAGTTATACAACGACCTAATAAAAGTGTTGTAATAAAAAGGTAGAATATTTATAATCCACGACAGCCTTTACGTCACACTCACTTCTGGCCACAGGCTACCTTTCATTGCGAGAGGGTTTGGGATACAGTCCGGGCCCAGAGCGGATTGGGGAGTTCACACACATCCTTGAGTTACTTCCCAGATGAATGCAAGTTTCCTCGCGTAAATTGCAGCAGCAGTGAAGTATTGGTTCGAGGATAATAGTGACCTTTACCAGTCCGCCTTTGAAAAATGAAGAAGTAATGAGAGGTGGACTAAAATTACGATATAGGTAATTTTTTTAAATGCAAAACCCACCTGTGATCATCCAGAGTCTTCTGTGCCCAATTGCTGGCTCCCTTCACGCTGTCGTAATGCTCATTGTAGAAACAGAAGTTGTCTGCCAACTCGCTGCGAACAATGGCCTCCTCGAGGAAAGCGTTCACACTCTCCGTGTACTTGGACTTGTACTCTTGGACGCAGAGTGCTACTCTTTGAACTGATATCTGACCTGGAAAACGTAGTAAAAGTCAAAGTTATTTATTGCAAGAACACAGTATGACAGAAGTTGTTAAGTATTTTACAGAATGTGCTATGTTCTACCAAACATTCGAAAACCCTAATCAGGGGATACGAAACAAAGTTTTTTAAAGAGTTCCTACAACTCAAAAGATTTAAAACATGTGCAGTAACCAGGAGCCTGCCTGGACATTGCAAACTAAATAAGCACTTAGCACAATGGGGAATGAGGGAGGACACAACGTGCAGATTCTGCCACGAAGCGGAGGAGACGCCAGTGCATATCCTCTGCGAGTGTGGAACCCTCATCCACAAACGAAGCATCCACCTAGGGAGTCACATTATACACCCGGAAGAGATACAAAACATCAACGCCCAAAGAGTCTGGAACTTGTTGGACTCAACGGGTATTTCTGATGAACTATAACTATACAAAGAGCCGTCACAATAGATCAGCAATGGTCGAGGTGACACATAAATGGCCCTACAACACCCTAATAATAATAAATGTTCTACCAAGTGAAGGCATGCAATATTTTTTACATCACCCTTGGCCATAAAGTGGGATTTTCTGCCTGCTACGCAGAGAGAAAATCTCACTTCTTGGCCAAGGCAAGATGTAAAACTTTTGACAAACCACAGGCGGTAATTCGTAAAGCCCCAGATCGCATATTAATGTAATATACTAATATTTGTAAGATTACAATAGTCTCAAATAAATTACCCTTTTTACAATATATGAAATGAATTATACTTTCAAATAAATTATATACAATGCAATGGAGATTAAATTCTCCCACTTGTTTAACTAGCTACAGTAAAATTACAAGATACAACTCTGATATACGATTTTCCGAGGTTTTATTTTTTTGAGGCAAATCTAATGCTTGAAAAACTATACCTACTTATTTTATACTATTCATGCATCATCATAGAACTCAAAAACGTTAATTCCTGCATTGACAAAACCAATCCTATGATGCGACATGCATGAGCTACCTGTTCTACTGAATGTTCTATGATACAAGTCATTCATCTTTTTTGTTCATTTTCATTTTTCGTGTCTAAAACTATAAAAAAATATTAATTTACCAAAATGGAACCATGGTGAGAGATTACTCAAAGCATCCAATGTGGGATCATTTCTCTTAGTAGCAAACAGCTTTAGCCTACTGTCGAGGAAGGTTTTCAGGGTCTTGACCGCAGCGTGGTAGCCAGGGGTGGCCCAATCGACGGGGCCCACTGACTTGTCTGCTTCGCGGGACTCTATGGCAGCTTCCCAATCTATGGGCTGCAGAGGCAACATATTTCTTTGGTTAGTTTATTATCTTTAGATATTGTATAAACAAGTAATTTCAGGTACTTATACAATTTGAGGCATTTTTGACACTTCCATTCGCACTGACTACAACTACTACAGCCTATTTGCATCCCACTGCTGGGCACAGGCCTCCCCTTATCATGAGAGGGTTTGGGATATAGTCCCCACGCGGGCCCAGTGCGGATTGGGGACTTCACATAAATCTTTGAATTACTTTACAGATGCGTGCAGGTTTCCTCACGATGTTTTCCTTCACCGAAAAGCTCATGGTAAATTCAAATTAAATTTCGCACGTAAGTAAACTTAGAGGTGCAAGCCAGAATCGAGCCCCTGACCCTACCGCCTGGTAGGTTGAACCACTAGGTCACGGCTTTTTTAACTGACTGACTTGTAGATTCTCTAAAATCACTTTTGATTCAGTTGATTACTTATCATCTAGCTGATATTTTACCTCTGGTTCAAATTTGCTCTTGTAAGGATGCTTAATGACTGGTGGAAATTCTGTCAGAAATTCGCTCAGCTTAGAATTAATCTTATTCCTTATGGTCCTTGCAGAATATTCCTGCTTATCTGAAGCCACCCAGCAGGGAACAACATTGTGGGCATCCACCTGAAAACACATTTAATTGTTAAGTTATTATCACTGTAAATTAAACCAAATACCTAATAATCTTGTAGCAGCTTGTATTTAGTTTAAAAAAAGCTAATCTTGGTCTATGGTTTAAAGTAATGAACTTGATATGAATTTTTTTCTCAAAATTGACAAGTTTTTACCATTTTGCCACTTTTTTTGTCAGTGATTAATAAAAGTATTATAAAGAGTGATTGTACAATTATTTCAACCGCCATCAGTCTGCTGCCACATTTTGTGTAATTTCCAGCTGATTTACATGGTATTTTTGTATATTTTTGTAAAGAGTGACAGTAGGTACTACTACTACTACTACTACAAAATACCAAATGAGATTACTGAAAACAACTGCATAAAATGCAAACAGCAGACTGATAGTGGTTAAAACACTTGTAGAATCCACAATAAGGATACCAGCTTTGACATATTTTTGAACATTTAATCAGTCTAACCTGTATCAATGGAACATCTTTCTTCAGTCCCTTCTTTGCACCCTCGAGCCAACCCATGGGAGTCCGTAGGGGATTGAAGTCACACACCACTGCTCCAATCTTGTGATCAACGACCCACTGCGGCAGAACATCCCCTCCATTACCCTCCAGGAGGTGGAATGAGATATCCAGATCCTTGCACTGAGCTGCTACTGTTTTCAGACCTGAAATTGTTAATTAAAATGATATTTATTTAATTACCATAGGTACCCACTTAGTTTCTTCATTGCTTTCTGTATGTAACAAAAGCATCATTTTAATTTGTGCACATAAATGACAATAATACATACTCTACAGTGTTATCTGGTAAACAACAAACAAATATAGAATAAAAATAATATACCACACATTTTATATTCTCCTCTTAAATGATAATTTATTAATACAGCAATTCACACACTTATGTAAAATGAATTTGCTTTTAAAACTGGAAGTTAGCTTTGATAAAAATAGTGTCGCTGATTGTCTGCTTTACATTTTTTTGTATGTACATTAAGCTGATTTTATAAACTTGCCTTTTATTAAGAAGTCAAACTGCCTCACGGACGCGTCCAAGTACTTTTCAATCAAACAAAAACACACATGGAGGGGTACTTCATTCTTCAAGGCGAGTTTCTGAGCAAACAGAAAAGCCCAGTTGTCTTGCACTCTGCTATCCCTTGACATCCAGTACACGATGCCCTCGCAATTATCAGCCACCATTTGCTCCTGGGATATAATCCGCAAGCGCTTCTTGTTAAATATGTATTCTAAAATTGACTCTGCAGTCTTTTCACGCTTTGTATGAAGACTTTTCGTAAAATCATCTATATCTATTGTACCTCCAGTTTCAGATGCAGATGAACTTAAACAAAGTTTTGCTTTTTTTGCAGCAGAAGCCATTTCTGACAGCTTATTATATGTACCGAGCAATAACGGTTGAGAAAGTTCAACACAGTATTTGTTTACGAACCTATGTCCGCGCCATTTTCCTAACATCACCGCCGAAGGCAAAGGAAACATGACACTGACAATGTCAGTTTGACAGGCAGCTGCTGTATGTTTTTTTATTTAGATTATGTCCTGGATGCTTGCTCATGTAATGATACGTTCACACGCTCGGAGTTCAAAACTACATTCACGAACACGTTCACGAGCATGAGCTTGTGAACAGCGGGCCGTGAACGTATCCGTACTCGATGCCGACCCACCGTTATGTAGTACTATTAAATGTTCTGTTCCACCGTCGTCGGATGGGCGGCGAGTACGAGCACATTCACGAGCACGTTCTAAAACAGCCTATTCACACGCTCGTGCTCGTGAATGTCGTTTTGAACGCTAGCATGTGAACGTACCATAAAGGATGCGTATCCAGGCATACCAGCGTGATACCAGACACAGACACCACCCATCAGTCACCAGTTTATCACCAGCCACACCTAAGTTAATGTTATTGGTGTAGCCATAATAGCAATCGAATCTTAATCGAGTAGTAGAAGTGGCAGTTTTCAGTAGATAGCTTTCAATATTGGGAAAATCACAATGTTTTAAAACGGTAATTTTGTTTTGAGATGCTTCAGCTCCGGTTCGAAGGTATCGGGAGGCTATATCATAAATAAAAAATGTAATCAAACAAATGTTACGAGAATTTAATAATTGTAATATATGTTTACATAATAATAATACCTACTCAAATATTATTATTCTCCGAATTAGGGTAGTATAGGAATTCAAGAAGTCATATAATTTCTTCGTTGCCTAAAATGAAAGTTATTTTTAAATTATTTTAGCATGCAGTGCAGTGAACATATTATTACAATAAGTAACTATTAACCACTACTACTACTACTACTACTACACACATCTTTGAATTAATTCGCAGATGCGTGCAGGTTTTCTCACGATGTTTTCCTTCACCGAAAAGCTCATGGTAAATTTAAATTTAATTTCGCACGTAAGTAAACTTAGAGATGCGAGCCGGAATCGAACCCCCGATCCTCGGCATGATAAGCGGTAGGTCGAACCACTAGGCCACCACGGCTTTTTAGATTAACTGTAGGTACCTATTTAATGTCAGCTATCCATACTAATATAATAAATGTGAAAGTGTGTTTGTGTGTTTGCCCTTTCTTCACGTCGAAACGACTGGACCGTTTGAATAAAATTTGGTATGGAGATAGTTGGAGACCCTGGGAACGATATAGGGTACTTTTTATCCCGATATTTCCACGGGAACGCGTTTACCACGGGCCAAACCAGTTTTTCAGTACTTCTTTAACTATAGCCACCTATAAATGTATAGTAGGTAATCATAATCCATGGTTGGCTGAGACCATGGAGGACCTCAGTATTATGCTCGCTGACCTCAGCAGAGTTTCCGATCGAGTTGGTCTTAAAATGAACATGGACAAGACGAAAATTATGTCTAATGTCCATGTTGTGCCAACTCCCGTAATAATCGGAGGCTCTGCGCTCGAAGTTGTTGACCATTATGTATACCTGGGACAAACAGTCCAGTTAGGTAGGTCCAACTTCGAGAAAGAGGTCTATCGTCGAATCCGACTCGGTTGGGCAGCGTTCGGGAAGCTTCGCAGTGTCTTTTCGTCCAAATTACCGCAGTGTCTCAAGTCGAAAGTCTTCAACCAGTGTGTGTTGCCATGCCAGTGATGACTTATGGTTCCGAGACGTGGGCGCTTACGATGGGCCTCATAAGAAGGCTCAAAGTCACTCAGAGGGCAAAGGAGAGGGCTATGCTCGGGGTTTCTCTGCGTGATAGAATCAGAAATGAGGATATCCGCAGTAGAACTAGGGTCACCGACATAGCCCGAAGAATTGCGAGCCTTAAGTGGCAGTGGGCGCAGGACTGATGGCCGATGGGGCCGGAAAGTTCTCGAGTGGCGCCCGCGAACCGGGAGACGAGCTGTCGGTAGGCCTCCAACAAGATGGAGCGACGACCTCGTGAAGGTCGCGGGAAACCGGTGGAAGCAAGTAGCACAGGACCGGTCTGAGTGGCGAGCCTTGGGGGAGGCCTATGTCCAGCAGTGGACGTCTTTCGGCTGAAATGATGAGGTAATCATAATCATTGGGCACGCAAATTCTAAGTCTACGCGGGACGAAGTCGCGGGCATCGGCTAATATTTTATAAGAAGGCCTTTCATGTCGTGGCTGGCGGTACTCACTGTTTTCGGGAAAGTATTTCCTCATCAAGTAAGGACTACATGGATGACATTCTACTCTGTCTGTATTTGCTTTCATACATTCTAAATTGCAGAATGAAACAAGCTTGCATTTTTGGCACATAATTTTTTCCTCTTCGAACGGCAAAATGCATTCGAAGCAAACTTCAAATTTTGAATCCTAAAAAGAGATCTTTGTTAATTTGGTCTTTTAATGCAGCGTTTTTTTAATAGGCATATGGGGAAGCGAAGTTATGCTCAAGGGCCGCGAAAATAAATTTTGTGAAAATCCTATACTACTCACAAAAATAAACTGCAGATTTTAAGTCTAAGCGGATCGCCGAAAATGCGAGCGAATTTTCGGGTGCATTTTACATACTTAGTTACACCATTATGTAATTTAATTTTCATTTCTCATACTCTGAAAGTTTATCATTGTTCATCTGCGTAGCGGGTTGAAAGTGATGCATGGCGACCCTAGGGTCGTAAAGTAATTGGAGGATTTGACATTCATATCTCCGTCTCTTTTAAACTCATATACAAAGTCATACGTCAAAACAGGACGAATACATGTCTCTCGCTCAGTTTCAAATGAAACAATCTTGGGGAATTGAGATTTTTTTTTGGCAATATAGTTGGCAAAAAAAAACGGGCAAAGGAACAACGAATACAGCCAAGAAATCATTAATTATAATATTATTTTTCATTTCTAATAAGAAAAATAGGTATATAAAATGAGAACTTACTTAACTTGACAAATAATTCATATTTTATGACAATTCTAAATGCCTAAATATCAATATCAAGTCGGTTTATTCATATTATATTGTCTCTCGCTCAGTTTCAAACAGAGAATCTTGGGGAAATTGTTTTTTTTTGTTGGCAAAATATTTGGCGAAAAAATTCGGCAATGGAACAACGAATACAGCCAAGAAATCATTATGTACTTACTATATTATTTTCATTTCTTATACCGAAAATGGTTATATTTAATATGAAAACTTACTTAATTTGACAAATAATTTCTATTCAAATGTGTTTTTCTGTTTGTTATAAATAAATGTTTTATATATCCATCTATTTATCTTATCGATCTTGTCAATGATCAATTTGCATGATGCAAGGTGCAGTGCGCGCTCTGAGCGCGATTCGGAACACTACCTTAATACCCGGGCGCTCCGACTTGACATGCGCAGACGGATTTTGTCAAATGAACAAAATGGCGGCAAACTAAACTTACTTCACAATATGTGATTAGTCTTTAGGTAATGTGTGTTGTGAACTAATAATGTGCGCTACATTATTTTCTTTACTTTCCTCATATTCGAAACGAAAAGTAGAGTGTTTACGCTCGGGTGAAAGGAACCCATTTATTTCTGACTCGTACTATTTAGCGCTCTCACTGGCGTTCGAGCGCCAAACTGACTCGTCAGAAATGGGTGCCTTTCAGCCCTCGGTTAACAATCTACTATTGATGTTTTCAATGAAAATAAACAGCTCCGTAAAAAAAACAACTCACCGCTTTATTCCAAAGTTCTGGTTGAACGTACAATCTTTGTAATGGCAACATTTCTGTTTCAAAACTTGCCGCCATGTTGTGCTCATGAAGCATGCTCTTTACATCACGGTCTATAATATCTCTCTCTGCTGAAGTTACCGGACCCAACTTCATACATGCTTTTGTCCTCAGATAACAGAGATGGACGATGCTGAGCAAATGTTTCAAAGTTCGTTTGTCGTTGTAGATTTTCTTTTTAGTTGCCTTTAAAAGGTCCCAAATCTCCAAACAACGTGGGGCGATGAGCCATAGTCCTGCTGCTTTGCTGTTTTTACAGTCTCTGAGTATCACATTCCAACAACGATGCTTGTACCTGAAGGAAATATATAAATATATAATAGGTACTAGGTAATAATACTAATTGGTCTTTATTTTCACTAAAAGCAGGTTGACGTTCGGTCTTAAATTTCAATTTGTGAAGTCAGATTATATAGTAAACAAGCAGTTGCGTTTAGACAGCTTTGATTTCCGCGCCAATTTTTTCCACTTTTTATTTTCTCTAAAACGACGGAATAAAAGTGAAAAATATTGACGCAGAAGTATTTTATAGGCAACAAAGATGACAGAAAAAAAAACAAGACCCTGATTTGAATCAGACGCATATTGCCTAGGTATTCGGATATGTATGTATATGTATGTTAGAGTATTTACGATTTTATTAATCTGGCCACTAAACGAGTACTGGCATCCCTGCCTGGCTGTCAAATTGGAGAGACGTCATATCATGAACTGGCCTGGCAGTCAGTAGAGCGACGATCAGGGTTCCCCGGGGTGAGGGGACTTTGTGGCTTCAGAGTAGCCCTCGGTCGTCGCCTGCGCCGGGCGTGCGCACTGATTGATAAATCTAATTAAAAATATCGGGCACCGAAGGTTACTCTCCGACATGTACTTACTTATCAATAACTTCAATCAGTTCTTTGGTCAGCTTCGCCTGCAGCCACCGGATGTACATCAGCCGTGCGCACTCCGTGATTAGGTCGTCCGCCATTCTGAGATTTCCGAGGTCGTCGAAGTTCATTTTTCCCGAGGATTTTGCTGCCGTTACAGTTTTCGGTTTATCTTCTTTTTTCGGTTCTTTTTTGCCTTTGTCATTTTTTGCTACAAAATAATATAAATTAAGTTGTGAATGTAGGTACCTATCTGTATCTAGGTAAGTGATTGACTGATGTATCAACGCACAGGCCAAACCACCGGTCGTAGATAGCTGAAATCTGGAATTCCTTAGGGGGCGAAGGGGAGCATTAAGAGAGGATTTCCCGAAATTCCCACGGGAACTGGAAGAAATGCGATTTTTACATTTTAATGTTTACGCGCATACGAAGTCGCCGGTAACAGGTAGTCTAAAATAGACGTTTGACTTACTATCGCCTCTCATGCAGAGAGTTTGAGAGCTGAAATACGGCTCATACCTCGGAATAGGTTATGTGCCAATTTCAATACCTCCCAGTCAGATTGAGGAATTCACAAACCTTATCTCCCGCGTTATAACCCGCATATATCTAGGTATCATTTTTACCGTTCGTTCCCGTAGCAATTTCGGAAAATCCTCTCTAACCTTCTTAGTGCTCCTCTACCCTCCCCAAGCAAACTGCACGCTAAATTTCAGCTTTCTACGCCAGTAGTTACGGCTGTGCGTTGTCTGTCATATTGACAAAATGGCCTCACCGTCCGGTTGGGGTGCTTGTTTCGCCCCGTGTGAGCCGCCGGTAGGATCCAAGTCGGACAAAGCCTTTTTGGTAAGGACGAATAAGTTCTTATACTCCGCTTGCCCGTTTTTGCACGGTATTAGTGGATCGGCACCGAAAAGAAGGAGATTTGTCAGCTAGAATAAAATAATGGAATTTTTAATATAGTTGCTCAAAAAGTAAACATTTCGATACTTGTTTAACGTGCCAAAAGTTAGTCATTTCCGAACGAGCGATTTTTGTTTTTTGACAGCTAGTGAACGTGCCTAAAGTTGTTTTTTTACGAACTAGCGCGTAAAGTTTTTTGAGCTTCATCCTGTTCATTTATTTCTTATATTTTTCTTTCGCAAATGTTTTAAAAAATGTCGTTTGATACACGGGCGAAATTGTCATTTTCACTCGTCCCTAGTGTTAACGCTCGCTTTCGCTCGCGCCAACATAACTAAGGGCTCGTGACAAAAAAGACGGGCTTTTCGCACTTGCATCAAAATTTACTATTTAGAAGCCGTCATTATCACAGAGAACAGATACTATAGAGTACGGTTGTTCGTCCATTTGTATGGGAACCAAGCGTGTAACATTTTGCGTCGCTACGATGACGTCACGAGAGTAATTTAGTGATGGGCAACAAAAAATGCGCGACTCCGATTTAACAGCATCGATTGTCAAGCGGCTAAACGATTTAAGATCTTTAGCATTTTTAATCGATTTACATATCGATAAAAGACGACGGAAAAATGATAATTCGTTTCCACAGAATAATGCGAAATAGTTTTAAAAATTTTTAACACTTACACTTATTATTGGCATCCGATTTACACATTCATGCAAAATTTCAGCTGAATCGGTAACGGGGAAGTGGATCAAATTCAACTTGCAAGATTTGATTACAGACAGACAAACAAACTAATCAAACAAACATCGGGACATGTGAAACTAAATAAAAGCTTGTAATAACAATAGATAAATGAAATACTGATCGTGTAACTCCATTCATAGTAGTAGGTATATTCAAGTATTTCTGATAATACTAGCTGTTCACTTATTACCACGTTTTATAGCTACACTATAATATGCATTTTTATTATCATTTTTCTGTCTGATTTTAATCGATTATGAAATCGGCATTGAAATTAGCAGGTGCACATCACTATTGACAGAATAATGAGAAATCGGCCTGGAACGCGGTTAGTCGACGCCTCGAGAGTTTGGCTTGACTACTTTTACGTTGCTGGTTTTCAATATGCGCAAGTTTGGCGCAATAGATTAAAGCCGCAATGGAAAACGAGCATTGGACACAAGGCATTCGCTACTAATTTGGTAAAACTAATAAAGAGCTACAAAATAAATCGTTTTTACAAAAATAACAGATATTTCAAGACAGAAAGTACTTACCGATGATAGGTAACACCCTGATGACCAACTCCACCAACGCTGGTGTTGTTTGTACAGTTAATTACGGCACACTTAGTCATTTTCTTTTTTTGATGTGACGTTGCTCGCGGAAGGCGGTCAGAAGCGTACTGAGCTTAGAAGCGAGCAAAGTGGACATATTGTCTACTTTTTTCCACGCGCGGTAGGGAAACTTTAGCATTCTATCTCGATCTGTGTTCTGTGGTCATTATTATAACATTTATGACCTAGAACAAGAGCTCGGGTTTGAAATTTTCACAGAATGCGTGTTTCTGTGGCCGCTATCACAAGAAATACTAAAAAGATAAAATATATCTATATGAATTGGGGTCTTCATACAAGTAACTGTTTTTTTCTTCGTCTCATTTCAAGCGCTCTATCTAATGAACCATTATTGTTAGACACCTGAAATTATTACAAAATACGCATTATTAAAGCCTCCATCACAACAAATACTGAAACAGTCAATAAGTTTATTCCCAATGCGGATTTTCACACAGGAAAGTTACGTATTTTTTCGAACGTCGCTCGTTACGTACATTAATACAATATTTTTTTATAAATATTAAAAAAAGTGATTTCCTGACTCTAAAACAATAAAAAATAGAAAAACTGAAAAAACAATCAATATAAAAACAAGAAAAAAAAGTGTGGAGGTTTGGAATTTGAACCCACGGTCACGTGAATGAGTTTTCCACGTCTCTCACGAATACACCACCATAGAACTTACTACGCTAGCGAAATTAGGTATCTAGTTAGAACGGATAGAACAAAAGTCTAATTCAAATTTCGAATATTTTTTGTATATTCATTCAAGTCCACACAGAACACAGATCGAGATAGAATGCTAAAGTTTACCTACCGCGCGTGGAAAAAAGTAGACAATATGTCCACTTTGCTCGCTTCTAACCTCAGTTCGCTTCCGCGAGCAACGTCACATCAAAAAAAGAAAATGACTAAGTGTGCCGTAATTAACTGTACAAACTACACCAGCCTTGGTGGAGTTGGTCATCAGGGTGTTACCTATCATCGGTAAGTACTTTCTGTCTTGAAATATCTGTTATTTTTGTGAAAACGATTTATTTTGTAGCTCTTTATTAGTTTTACCAAATTAGTAGCGAATGCCTTGTGTCCAATGCTCGTTTTCCATTGCGGCTTTAATCTGTTGCGCCAAACTTGCGCATATTGAAAACCAGCAATGTAAAAGTAGCAAGCCAAACTCTCGAGGCGTCGACCAACCGCGTTCCAGGCCGATTTCTCATTATTCTGTCAATAGTGATGTGCACCTGCTAATTCCAATGCCGATTTCATAATCGATTAAAATCAGACAGAAAAATGATAATAAAAATGCATACTATAAAACGTGGTAATAAGTGAACAGCTAGTATTATCAGAAATACTTGAATATACCTACTACTATGAATGGAGTTACACGATCAGTATTTCATTTATCTATTGTTATTACAAGCTTTTATTTAGTTTCACATGTCCCGATGTTTGTTTGATTAGTTTGTTTGTCTGTCTGTAATCAAATCTTGCAAGTTGAATTTGATCCACTTCCCCGTTACCGATTCCGCTGAAATTTTGCATGAATGTGTAAATCGGATGCCAATGCTAAATTATTATGACACAGAGCTGTACCAAGCTGTACCGCGGTACCAAGGCATTGTACTTTAATTTAAAAATACTCGTTTTAATAATAAGTGTAAGTGTTAAAACATTTTAAAACTATTTCGCATTATGCTGTGGAAACGAATTATCATTTTTCCGACGTGTTTTATCGATATGTAAATCGATTAAAAATGCTAAAGATCTTAAATCGTTTAGCCGCTTGACAATCGATGCTGTTAAATCGGAGTCGCGCATTTTTTGTTGCCCATCACTAAATTACTCTCGTGACGTCATCGTAGCGACGCAAAATGTTACACGCTTGGTTCCCATACAAATGGACGAACAACCGTACTCTATAGTATCTGATCTCTGTGCAAGTCCATGATATGCACAGAACACGTGATGATATGACTAAATAGTTCCATGTTGCCAGTGTTTTTTTTTTCTAATGGCCTCATCGATGTCGCTATATAAATAAGTATGTTTGGTTTAAAAAAAAATAGTACATAGTTATGATGAATTAATAAATTCTATACAGACGATGATTCCCAATTCCGATATGTGAATTCTCTCCTATCTTCCAATAAAATCTTGTTCGGCTTCGACCCTGCCTGATAGGGTCATACATAAGGTACTTAGTGTTGTGATTAAATAGTTTTTTTTTTTCACCAACTGTAAATAGGGATCACATAGAGACGCTCAGTTGTACGGAACCCTACATATGCGATTCCGCATTTGACTGATTTTATTTCATTCTGTTTTGCCAAGCTGTAATACATATTAAGGGTAGGTTGATTCAAGCACAGTTGACGGACTCCTGGTCGTCAAATATGGCCGCCGAGCTGGTATTCCAAACAGAAACGTCATTTTGTAACATAGTAATATTTAACATATTTAAGGTTAACGTTAACTTTAACGGACGGTTTGAATCAATCTACCCTAAGGGTCGTTCAATTCAAACCGTTGGTTAAAGTTAACGTTAGGTTAAATATTTTAGTATGGAACAAAATGACGTTTCTGTATGGAATGACAGCTCGGCGGCCATATTTAACGACCAAGAGTCCGTCAACTATGCATGAATCAACCAACGCTAAGGGCGAGTTGATTCATGCACATTTAGCGATTACGTGTACGTCAAATATGGCGCTAACGCACGTTAACTCGAAAAAACGTTGCTCCATCGATTTTTGACCTTAACTAACGTTAAAATATGACGATGACGTTAACCGGTGCCGGACCACTGGTTAAAGTGATCGTCAAACCCAACCGCCATACTTGAACCTACAGAAAAGCTGGAAAAGAGACGGTTTTGCAAGAAGGCAATGGAGTACATACTACATTCCTCATTGGACAGAATTTTTAATTTTGAGAAATTCGATGATGAGGAATTTATAGACAGATTCCGAATTTCAAAAGAAGTGTGCCTGTATTTGCTTGATTTGATCCAAGACGAGATCGTCTCAAACACCGAAAAGTAAGTTTCAAAGTTGTTTTTATTTTAATTTTTACAGCTAGTTCAACAAACTGACTAACTTCTACTTCTCTTCGCTGGAGAAATTCACTGCTCGATCTCAGAAAGCAAGTTATATTTACATACAATATATAAATATACAAGATCAGCATTTTATTGTGCCTGCATTACATTAGGTAGTATCACATTTTTATATAAATAAGTACTCACTTCGCTGGATTATTCATTTTCACTTTTCACTCAAGTTTCAATAAATTTATTTCTTTTATTGAGAGCAGGCTCCAATTTCCCGCCAAGAAGATATTTTTTTTACAGTTCGTGACATTTAACCTTCAGTGTTACCGCATTAAAAAAAAAACCCCTCAAAAAATTATTGAGGGGATTCGTTTATAAAGTGGTAACTCGTTTGACAGTAACGAACACGATGAAGCAACACTTTGGATTTAACGATCTCTAACCAGCTCACGTCATCGTCAAAATTTAACGATCTTAGCTGAGTTAACCGACGGTTTGAATCAACTGGCCCTAAGTCTACTAACCATTTGTAGCCTTTCGTTGCTGTCGATCGTTCGGAAGTAAGGGAAAGAGAACATCTTGACCAGTATTGTCTGGTCTAAGTCGTTGATGACAGCGTTGAGGTCAGTTTTGGGGCTTCGGACAATGACGTCGAGCAGGTCCATGGTTTTGGCGGCCACGTCGAAGGCCGAGCGCCCTTTGAATTGTGCCAGCGGGTCGCAGTTGTAATCGAGCAGTAGTACCATTATTTGTCTCCGTATCTGTTTGGAAATGTCATACTTAGTGTTTGGGATGAATAACTCTGTAGTTATTTAAAAAAAAATAGAGCCCTGATGTGACCGACCCTGTTGTATTTGGGTGACGTCATTAGGTTTTTTTCCGTACGGAAAAAGTTAGACCGTGTGCGCCATGTTGAACAGTTCGTATGAAAGGAGTGCCTTTCGGTTTCCGAATCTAAATTCCTAACCTGAAAACCGCATTCGGAAACCTAACGTATGCGCCTAGCCTTATCCCATCAAAACATAAATGTGATATGAGAGCCAAGTTCAATATTATGTGTCGTCACTGTCGTTGTCGATTTCACTAACAAAATAATTGATATCATCTATTTATTTACGTAGGGGAGTGCGCCAGGGAGACACCATTTCACCAAAGCTCTTCACTAATCTTCTTGAAGATGTAATGAAGTCGCTCGACTGGGGCGAAAAAGGAGTAAACATTAACGGCGCTCGGTTGTCGCATCTGCGTTTTGCGGATGACCTAGTCATCATAGCTGAGAACGTTGCTGATCTTCAGTGCATGCTTGAGGACCTGCATGCATCTTCCCTAAGGGTAGGCCTTAAGATGAACATGTCCAAGACAAAGATAATGAAAAGTTATCCTGTACGTCTAGCAAATATTGCTGTGGATACAGGTAATGTCGAGGTGGTGAAGAATTACGTTTATCTTGGACAATGTTTATCCTTTGGATCGAACAGCCAGACAAAGGAGATCGCTCGACGTATCCAGCTTGGATGGGCCGCTTTTAATCGACTGGAGTCTGTTTTTAAAGCAAAATTGCCGCAGTGCCTCAAAAGCAAAGTTTACAATCAATGTGTACTGCCCGTTCTCACATACGGATCCGAAACGTGGACGCTCACACAAGCAAGTATGCACCAAATTAAAGTAGCACAAAGAGCAATGGAGCGGGCCAAGCTAGGGATAACACTGCTTGATCGAGTACAGAACACCGAGATACGGCGCCGAACCAAGGTTGTCGATGTCGGTCTAAGAATAGCACAACTTAAGTGGAGATGGGCGGGACACTTGGCAAGACGGGTTGATGGCAGATGGTCAAAGTCCGTTACGGAATGTTAGCCAAGATTGGGTCGACGATCAGCAGGCAGACCATCAGCTCGCTGGTCGGACGACATTTGGCAGTTGGCAGGGAAGCGGTGGATGAGACTGGCTCAGGACAGGGTAGAATGGCGTAAGAGTGAAGAGGCCTTTACTCAGCAGTGGGTGTATATAGGCTGATATATATATATATATATATATGGGTGCCAAGTTGTGCGAGTCACTTGGGATGTATTTCTAAATCAAGATCAGACTTGGCTAGAGGACCTGACATCTGATCTGACAGAACCTATACAGGTCATCTGGAAGTGGGTTAGTTTTGATAGGTCAGTCAGTGAGTCAGTCAGTAATGAAAATGACGATTTTTGGACGTTAATATCTAAATAACCGTTTGAGGTGTGTTTATAAAATTTGGAGCACATTATGTATCGCGCAAGCACCTCTCAAGTCTCAATATATGAGCCAAACTTGACATGTTTATGTTAAATAGTTTTTGAGTTATAATGGAGTCAAAAGTGGCTCCAAATGGTTCGTGTAGGTAATACACGGTAGGTTACGCCCGGTGCTGCTCGCTAGTTCTGTTGCTTGAACTTGGCTTGACACGCTACCCCGTGTCTAGACCTATCCAGTAAATTAACATATTAGTTAGGTACTTAAACTTCACATTATTTCTACCGCGTCCCCAACGTCTTCATTCTTCAAATACCTGGTCGTCTTTAACCTATTAGAGCCCATGGGCATTAGGGTGGGTCAAAAAACCTTTTTGTTAAATTATGACTTCTAATAGCGATAAATAGGTGTCAGTTGATGCTGGAAATACGTGTAAGTATAAAATATTATTGCAATCGGTATAGTATAACTGCCTCCGGATCAGGTTTAAAGTTTCAGTATTTTTAGTAAAAAGCTGATGTTTCAAAGAGATATAACTTATAAATATACATCATATATTCTCCCAAAATAACTTTTATTTATATCACAATACTATATACTGATACAAATAATACCAAAAATAAAAACTTTCACATAAAAAAAGTTTTTTCTTGTTGCATTCGAATAAGGTTTAACCGCAGAGTGATGTTCAGTCATTTTGTTCTACTGTATTCTGCAATAACAAAGATGTGTTTCTGTGTTTTTTAATGAACTATACTCAAAATGCTTTCAAATTTCTATATGTAGTGACACATGTGACTTAAATAGTTATTTGTGCAACAAGAGAGCAAAATTGTTTTTTGCTTCGAGTGCCATGTTTGAGTCCTGAGCTAGCGAAGGACTCAAGGGCACAAGAAGTAAAAGAAATTGCTCTCGAGTAGCACATACAATTTTTCACCTCAGTAGCGAGAACACATAAAAGGTACTTGCAAAGAATACTTACAACACGAAAAATATGAAATAACATTTCTTCTTCACTCCTTTCACTCAAATTATAACTTGAATTTCATGTTTTAAAAGAATTACTTTAAAGTTAGTTATCGAAAATTAAGAAGAAAGACATGATTTGACATGAGACAATGGCGGCAATTTTCCAAACGTATGTTCGGAAACTAGTACAATGATAAATTTCGAATTTATTCGGTAATATTTGACAACTTTTAGTATACTTTAAAATAAAACTTTAGTTTAAAATGATTACAAATAACATAATTATATGAAATATAAGTCATTTGAAAATTGTAAGATTTTCAGAAGTTAAATCAACGTATAATTTTAATGTCTTAAAATACGGCGTACCTACTGATGCGTTGCGCGTATCCGAACGTTTCTATTCAGTTTTTTTTTCTACGAAAATAGATTCGCAGTAAGACTTGCCTAGTATAATTCTTCTACCTCTTTTCTAAAAGAAATGAAAAGAAGAGAGCGGATAAAATCGAGATAGTTTGAATTATTGGTATAAGAAGTAGTTACTAGTTAGATACCGCAATATGAAATGACCATTCGCAGTAATCAAATTAAAAAAAAGAAAAAGCGCGGGAACGATGTAACTGTGGCTGCAAGGCTTAAGCCTTTGCCTTTGCCTTATGGGATTGTCTAATGGGATAAAAGGATAAAAAAAAAAAAAAATTAAAAAAATACTTTGTCTCACTGAGTGAAACAAACACGATTTTGCTCACTAATTTCTGACAGCAAAGTCTACTTGTTCGAGCTGCTGAGGTGAAAAGATAATTATTCTTCCAATTTATGAAGAAGTAAGGACGTGCTGAGAGTGGTCGAGGTTTAGAAATTAAAATCACCAAAAACACAAAAAAGGAAACAAATTTCCAAGAACTGGCTGATATTGTTTCCGAAATTATGTAAGAAAACATCATTGTCAATTTCATCATAGTAAGAGTGAAACAAATGCTGAAAACTTTTCACCTTATATTAAAGGAAAAGTGAAAACTTGGTACTAAATCGTGGTTTGAAAGTACGTTATGATAAATCCCAAAAAAATAGGCTTTTTCTGGGTCGGCAGGTAAACATGGATGCAGAAGTTTAATATGACCTTATTAACTGGCAAAATCTAGTCACGGATCCACCTACCCTGAAGAAAATCTCTTCCGAAGAGTATTGCTCATAGCTCGAGGAGAGGACAACAAAATGTTTTCTTTTTGCGTTTACCTTGCCCTACTCAAGCCCTTGAAAGGTCAGTAAAAACTATAACTGAAGCTTTAGGAAGTGAGTACTGTGCTCAGAATCAGCTTTTGAGGGTTTCATCAAAGCCAAGATTTTCGTAAACTAAAGCCATAATTTGACAGCAATAGAAGTAATAAGAGAGTTTAAGTAAAGAATTTTGTGTAAAGTTATAAGTACTTACCATTGGGCATGTAAGGACAATGGAGCATCTATGACTATGAGAGCACATATAAATATTTGGTTATCGTTTAGTTACGTGGCAGAAACCGAAACTAGTCTACCGATAGGGGGTTTCTGGTCTCGTGTCAGAGCGCCTATTGTGAAAGCGGAGTCTGCCAATAGACACTTACTTCTTCATTAAAGTTTTCTTCTACCTTCCTGGACAGGATTAGGTGTAGCAGGGTTGGTCCTGGGATCTCGTACTCGGGCACCGTGGGCGTCGCCGGCACCACATAGCGCAGCCGGCGGTCTGCGCGCGCGCCGCCCTCCAACAGCACCCGAATCGTCTCTAACGTCTCGTAGCTTATGGGCCGCGATATGGCGAGGTCTACCATGGTGTAGTTGTTCAACTAGAGGATAACATAACACAATATCAGGCGGAATGAATTCTTCGTTGTTAAAAATATGTTGTGCATTTTCCATGAATTCTTACATTCAATAATGCGAACCTTAAGTGCAAATATTTGTGTGTTGACAGTAACTGACCTGAGGGTAAACTATATTAGTGTCAGCATCGTGGTCAATCAAGAGGCGCACTAAGTCTGGGCAGCCCGACACCACCGCCATATAAAGCGCTGGTTGAGGAAACTTCACTAGATTGGGATCGGCACCATTTTGCAATAGCTGCCAGATCGTCGATTTGATCCGTTCCATCCTGAAGGAATAAAAAGGATACTTTACATTAATGACGGTAAAAAACTTTCGGTCTAAGCTAGGTTCAGCGAATTTACGTACATTTCCGATTTTAGTTTCTCCACACTAGTCATCGATACTTTATCATCTTTTTCGACTGCCTGCCACATAGCGTCTTTGCTAGTCTTATTATTGATCACTTTAGATAAAATTTTCTTAACGTTTTTCTCAGGTACGACCTTGTCATCATCTACAATATCTTTAGCCATGTCATAAACATCAAATAAGTAATTCGGTGGGCCACTGGGTGCGAGGAATAGTTCGTGTACGCGAGTGACATATTCGTGGTTAATGTCCTTATAGAGTTTGTTTTCTTCATTTATGGACTCGTCAGATTCGTAGCCCCCTTCGTCTGGTTTCTTTTTAGCAGCTGAAGCATCTTTGTCTTTGACTGATACTAATGATTTCTCTCTCTTGGTAGTATTATTCTTTTCGCCCAGCTTGCCCAGTTTGCTGGGCGACTTTAGGGAAGGCGGCGGCGGCGGCGGGGGAAGCTCTCTGACTATGTTCCACTCAGAAGCTTGAATCATAATAGCTAAAATTCACAAGCACACATTATATTTTACGGTCTTGTAAATTAGGGGAATTTGTGAATGTGATTTCTAAGTCTTTTCCTTATCTACTTCCAGTGGCGGACTAAGCCTGTCGGGGGCCCGGGGCGGAAAATCGAAATGGGGCCCCCCTCCTTGCCTGTGCAGATGTGTTGATGGTATATGTTAAGCTCCCGTGCACTGACTACCTAACACATTTAGTTGAAATTTGTTCGCTTATCATCAGGTGGCCTGTGTACTCGTTTGCATTTATACATCCATACTTAATATTATAAATGCGAAGCGAAAGTAACTTTGACTGTCACCTCTTCACACTTCAACCGCTGGACCGATTTAGATGAAATCCGGTACGGAGTAGTAAGCGCGAAATCCGGAAGTTCTGATTTTTTGCAGGCTTGTTTATGTTGTTGGTCTAATGTATAGTCCAAGTTTGTGACCTCAAGCTCTGAACGCAACTTTGTCAAAAATAAAAAACAGGAGAAAATTTCGGCTGTTTTTCAGATTTTGGCGATTTTGACCCCAAAGGACTAGTTTTTGATACTACTTTCTCAGGACGTTGTTAAAGAAGACTAATTTTGCTATGATATGAGACTAGAACCGTCGCTGTGTACCCAATAGTTTCTGAGCCAAAACTGATGGTCGTAGGAAGCTGAAATTTGGCATGTAGGTTCCTTAGGTGTAGAGGCGCACTAAGAGAGGATTTTCTAAAATCCTTACGGGGACGGGAAAAACGAGAGTTTAAAATTTGATGTTTCTGTGCGTACGAAATCGCCTTCAAAAGCTAGTAGGATATAAAAATGCTACAGGTGGCTCCAGTTCGTGACCTCTGCAACTCACCAGGGTGCTGAACGCCATGATCACAGCATCCAACAAGAAGGAACACATGGCGGCAGCATTCCTCGACATAGAGAAAGCTTTCGACAGGGTTTGGCACGAAGGCCTCCTGTTCAAACTCACCTTCACCACGATGCCAAGACGGCTGGTTGCGCTGGTGAAAAGCTTCCTCATCAACAGAAGCTTCACGGTGGCGGTGGAACACCACGTCGAGTCCGCGCCCCATCTCGGCTGGGGTACCCCAAGGGAGCTGCCTCTCTCCGGCCCTCTACGCACACTACACCGACGACATTCCGGTAGTCGGCGACGTCATGCTGGGCCTCTTTGCCGACGATGCGGCATTTTTTGCCAAGTCGACCGGCAAAGCGCACGCCGCAAAGAAACTGCAAAGGAACCTCGACGCCCTACCGGAATGGCTTGCGAAGTGGAGAATGGCCGTCAACGTAGAGAAGACACAGGCCATATTCATGGGACGCTCCATCCCGCCGCCGCCGCTGAAGTTCTTCGGACAAGAAGTGCCCTGGCTGCCGAAGATCAAGTATCTCGGAGTCACGATCGACCGAGGGCTTACAATGAAGCCGTACGTGGACGAGATAGTCCTTAGAACCAAGACCGCGAGAGCACTGCTGTTCCCAGTGCTGGCAAGCCGCCTCCCCGCACGCACGAAGCTGGGGATTCACAAGACCTACCTGCGCAGCCGGCTTACCTACGCCGCCCCTGCCTGGTACGGTCTTGTCTCGAACACAAACAGGAAGAGGCTCCGTGCGCAGGAGAACATGTCCCTGCGCACTATTGTCGCCGCCCCACGCTTCGTGCGTAATAGCACGATCCAACGGGACCTCAAATGGACAGCCTTGGACGACTTCGTCAGTAGTCTCTCGCGGAGAATGTTTGGCAGAGCTGACAACTCCCAGCACCCGGCACTGCAGGAGTTCGCCCCGCTTCACACTCGCCCGCCCGATAGAAAAACTCTCCCTCACCCGAGGGAGTTAGCACAGAACCTATTGCAGAGTGAGCCCTCGGTCGTGTCCCAGAACACAACCAACGCCGCAGATAGGCAAGAGAACCCATCCTAAAAGCCGAAGAAGGCAAACGGACAACCAAAAGCCGCAGAGAGGCAATAAAAACCAAGATTGGTAAATAGCCCAACCCACATGAGGGTTGCGAGAGCAACTGGCTGATAGGACGCAGTCCTGATAGCCTTCCCAACTTCCTGCTTCGCAGGAGTTTGAGATGACCCGAGATCCGATCCAGTTCGTGACTCCACACGAGCAAGACTAGCACAATCCGTCGAAGGTAATTGGAAAAACCTCATAATAGAGTTGTTCAATGACTTCTAAAATATTGCAAAGTTCTGAAAACATATGAATACTGAAAAGCTTTATCTCAGGAACTATTGAGTAAACAGAGACGGTTCTAGTCCCATATTATAGCAAATTTACTCTTCTTTAAAAACTTTCTGAGAAGTTAGTATCAAAAACTAGTCCTTTGGGGTCAAAATCGCCAAAATATGAAAAGCATCCGAAATTTTCGTGTTTTTATTTTTGACAAAGTTGAATTCGGCGCTCGAGGTCACAAACTTGGATGATACATTAGGCCAAAGTCTGCAAAAAATCAGAACCACCGGATTTCGCGCACACGCTGATGTATAAAGTTACTGGATTAGAATGACATAGGCTACTTTTTAACCCGGAAAAACCCATAGTTCCCGCAGGAGCGCGATAACCAAATTCCAAGCGTGCAAAGTGGGCTGAAGTCTAACTAAGAATCTTCTTAAAAAACGTCTTGAAAAGTTAGTATTAAAAACTAGTTCATTAGGGTCAAAATCGCCAAAATCTGAAAAGCAGCCGTCGCAGTTTTTTTTTATTTTTGACAAAGTTGCGTTCAGCGCTCACAAACTTGGATTATACATTAGGCCAACATCATAAACAAGTCTGCAAAAAATCAGAACTACCGGACTTGACTCACATGCTGATGTATAGTTACTGGATTAATTTACGTATTATCATTATATTCCCACGGAGTTCATATTACGGTACCGCGAGCTTTGGACTTATTATTATTACTAATAGCCATAGATTATGACGATTTGTTTCCTTTGTTTCCGAAATAAACAAGTGCTTAGACCTTAGAGTTGGGAATGTTGGGATGTTTTACCAATAATAAGTATGTATGGAATGGACTGTGGGGGCCCTCACGTCAACTAGGTCTAAACCAGAACATTGGCGTAATAATAGGGTGACAGTAGCGCGTGGCAGAACGGGCAAAATTCCGTAACTCACTACCTGAGCTGAGGGGGCCCCGGCCCAAGAAGCCGCGAGGAAAGAAAGGAAAATCCAAAATTTTCAGTTGTGCAATTTTGTAAATTAACGGGGCTGGGGCCCTATAAGCACGAAAGATTTGCCTCGGGGCCTCGAGCGTGAGGTGGTACATTACGCCGCTGCCTGGTCGAAACTGTTTTTTCAAGTTTTTTTGCCTTAAGTATTATATTATTTGGTGATTTGGGGGCCCCCTAGGACCGGGGGCCCGGGGCGGACCGCCCCCGCCGCCCCCCCCTTAGTCCGCCACTGTCTACTTCTTAGATCAGAATTGTCTAGATAATCCGTATTTAGGTTCATATTGCTACATGCAACGATTTTAGATAAAAGGCTGGCGACACAGCGCTGTGATATAAATAGGATGGACCTGACCTCATCCATAAGTATGAATGAAACCAAGTAGTAAGATGTCTACAGGTTCTAGAGGTAACATGTAAGTATTAAAAAAAGGCCGACATACGTGTGTCTGTGCTCACGGTGGCTGGCACCACAGCGGATATTGTCCCGCCGATCGGTATGTCCCGCTGCGCGCACACAAACCGCACGAGGGCGATGCCGAGGGCGGTGCAGCACGCGTCATTGTAGCTGTCCACATTGGCGCCCGCTTCCACGAGGAAATTTATTATTTCGGCTTGATCCCCGCACTGAAGAGATGCCGTACCCATCAGAAACAAAACCTTATTACTTTAACAAACCATAGATATCTTATGCCTAGTAAGATTAAACATGCAGATATATGTTTATACCTACAGATTTTATAGGTACATGAAAAATATTGCACAATAAAAGAAATCTAATAAACTAGGAAGATAAATAAGGTTAGGTTAGGGTGTTATCTTCCTAGCGAACCCGCAGCTCTCACACGTACAACGTGGAGGAGAATCGCTGGGGTTTTAGTGGGTATTCCGTCCTATAGACGGCGAGTCCCACATAACCACCCTGCCCTCCCCCCGGGCCGGTGGTATGCGTAAACGCATTTCCCCAGCGCAAAAAAAAAAAAAAAAGGGTGTTATCTTCCTAAGTCGTTTGTTAGATTCTAGTGCTAGCTTTTATAGAGATTAGTGTTTGTCTGTATACATGTGTCGTCCGATTATCAAATAAAAGCATTATATTCTATTCTAAACGCCATTTTCTCCGCAGTGAAAATTTCGGCGGCCATATTTAACGGACGTTAACTTTTTGAAGACAATTGAAGAGTTCTAGATAAGGCTAGATTCAAAAAGCTGACTGACAGTAAATGAAGAGGCACCAAAAGAAGAAGAACTTTTTGAATCAACGCAGGCTATCTATGGTTTTAGTTTTACTTACTGTGGCATACATGACAGCGGAGTTTCCTTGCATGTCAGTAATATTCGGATCCACGCTTCGTTCATTGACGAGGAATGTTGTACTAGCAACATGCCCTAAATAAGCTGCCATTAGTAAGGTCCTAAAAACGAAATGATTACACTAAATTATTGGTATTACTATAACGTGATGAACAACGTTTGGACTTTGGGATCTATTGGCTCACTTTAGCAGTCACTTATTGACGTCTCGAAGTTGTTTTATACGAGAAACTATCTATAGGGAGATTCCTTTGCCGTTCCCGAATCACTTCGTGGACTCGAATAGACACCCAGCTATAGAAGCTTCTTATTTGTACTCAGTCTGCCTCAAATGAATGTTTACTTTTTTAACCCCCGACGCAAAAAGAGTGGGGTGTTATAAGTTAATATTAACAACAATATTGAGTTTAAAGTGTCTGTCTGAGTATCTCTCTATGGTATCGTAGCTCCCAAGCGGATGAACCGATTTTCATTTAATTTGTTTGTGTCATAAATAATTTTATTCCGAGTTTTAACCTTGTTTCATGAAAATCTGTTGAGCCGTTTGAAGATCATCAGCTCTTCTCTAGTTGATGAGGGATCTGGCTAACTTCCTTATGTCCGATCGATTCGAAATTTGGTATCATGTTACTTCAATGATATTAAAAGCATATGGTAAGGTAACCATGAGTCGGTGGTTTTTTATACCACGGAGTAAGCAAACAAACTCTCCAGGCCATTTGACTGTGTAGTTAAGTGGTCTCTGAGCCCTTACGGACTATTGTATCCCAAATTTGCTGTCTTGCCTACCGTCAGGACTAAGGTAGTAGTAGATATCTCAATGCTAGCTTTCTTTGACAAAATATCTCACCCCCAAACCGGAAAACAATAGGTACTGTTGTCGGTTAGCGGGCGAGATTGTGGTAATAATCAGGTCCTTCCAGATCTGCTTGAGGATTGACTAGGAAAAAAACTGAACCTGCAATCCAGTTCATGTATGGCAGCGCGTCGGAACTGTTTCCTTGGTCCAGTAAGCACTGCTGTCAAATCGAGGCCGTATTGCTTCCTCTGTCGTTCATGCTCGAAGCAGTGCCTCATCATGTCTATCACCACTTTGTCGTTATTCCAAGCGTAATACGGACCGACTTCTAAGTCTTCGAATTCTTCCTCGCTTTCTTTTGTGTTTACCTGACAAAGTAGGTCATATTTAGTGGACTAAGTAATATCTATACTTCCATATCCATATATTTAATATTATCGTAGAGACATAAATTATACAAGAAGAGTGGCAGAGTCTATACTGTAGTGCGTGCTGAGAAACCCGGGTTAACACTAGATCGACATCTGGCGTCCAGTGGCTGAACCCCGATTACCCGACCGTTTAGCAGTTGCTATCGCTACTTGAAGGTAGATGGCCTATTGATTGATGATATTATAAATGCGAAAGTAACTCTGTCTGTCTGTCTGAATGTACCTCTTCACGCTTCAACCGCTGGACCGATTTGGATGAAATTTGGTATGGAGATAGTCTGAGTCCCGGAAAAGGACATAGTAGGAACGCGATAACCGACTTCCACGCGGGCGAAGTCGCGGGCAGAAGGTATTATTATAGGTATAATAGACGGACAAAAGAACAGATCACCGTATAACGAGTAGTTTTCGCTGCTATACTTATTATAGACATTTACAACACACGAGAGCTGTCACTTATGAGTCTTGGATGCCGGTCTCGGTCTTGAAAGTATTCACTTACTTAAAAGAACGTACCTAAAGAATTGATTCCAAACGTAACCTCCTTATTCCTACCTAACTAAGTCCTTCTTATAGAAGTCCTACTAAGTAGGACTTACTTAGGTAGTTATACTTACCAACTTATACGCAAAAAAAAATATGAGCAAAGTCCAAGGAGAGTAAGTAACAATATACTCCTCTACACTTTACGATCCCTCTAACCTCATTAATCTGGTATTCCGATTCCTGTAACTTTAGAGAATGGATCCTGCCCTTGTAGTAGTCGTGTTTGAACAAGTCCACCTGGCATAGCTGGCTCGCCGTGTCAGTGCAGAGTTTGGGGTACAGCCGCGTCCAGTTCTCTGCCGCCACCACGGGATCGCATCCACACTCTTTCAAGAGTTCCATTGCATTGTTAATTTTTCCAAGCTGTATTAAGAAAATGTAACCTTAATAAAATTTATATTAGGTATTCTTAATAAAAACACAACGGATGTGGATTTTCTTAGTAAATAGTTCGAAAGTTTCTGCGACGAGACGAGGAGTTTCGACAGCGGAATCCACATGGGCCAACAAAATATTACCTAGTTTTACATTTAGTAACAGACATGGTTTTTTATCATCATTAAGTAGGTCAGCCATTTACTAAGTACCATTTACTGTTCTACGTTCTTGTCCTCTTAGGTTAACTTTATTTTGGTTTTTGCTAACTTACTGTTATCATGTAACCTATAAAGAAGTTAATTGTTCTCCCTTTCCTAACTCCATCAGATAAACGAAATTGCTATATCTGTTTGCCTTTGTTTTAGGCACTACTTTGTTCCATACAGCCGACCATGAGCGAGAAGGTATAAGTATCGACTATTGTCTCGCTTAAGAAAGGAACAAAATATTATATAGATCCTGTCTCATATCAATCGCTTTCTCGCCCGGTTGGACTAGTGGCTTAGACTATTTTACAGTTATATAAAAGTTCATGGATGGACGTTAACCCCTGGCATCTATTTATTGTCTTACCTTCCTCCTTACCGCCTCGGCTCGGCCATGTCTTTGCGCGACAAGCGGCAGCGGTGAGCGTT
>OZ020274.1:3046918-3242738 GCA_963971205.1 Aethes cnicana | reverse complement strand
AACGCACAGTCGAAACTACTGATCGTATAGAGCTGAAATTTGGCATGTAGGTCCTTTCGTCTTTAATTTTATATGTTAACTAGCTTTTGCCCGCGACTTCGTCCGCGTGGAATTCGGTTATAGCGTTCCCGCGTGCTGTAAGCGTTCTTCCGGGATAAAACACGTTGTTTAAACGGAACTTAATATGTAAGTAGCCGGTTTAGAAGATACATACAAACTTTCAACCCCCGTTTTACCCTCTAAAGGGGGGAATCTCTAAAAATACTTTACTAACGCTCA
This sequence comes from Aethes cnicana, assembly GCA_963971205.1. Taxonomy (NCBI): domain Eukaryota; kingdom Metazoa; phylum Arthropoda; class Insecta; order Lepidoptera; family Tortricidae; genus Aethes; species Aethes cnicana. The sequence continues at coordinate 3,242,459 of OZ020274.1, read as the reverse complement.
CTTACGTCCTACGTTATAAAAGGAACCTCCCTGCCAAGTTGCATGTTTTTAAGCCTAGCGGTTAAGAAGTTTCATCATATAAACTTTCAACCCCCGTTTTACCCCTTTAAGGGGGGGGGGGGAGGATTCCAAAGATCCTTTGTTATTGCTCACATAAATCATAAAAAAAATCTTTTAGCCAAATTTCATGTTTCTAGGCCGAGCGGTTTAGAAGTTTCATACAAACCTTAAACCCCCTTAATACCCCTTCCGGGGGGGAATTTCCAAAAATCCTTCCTTAGTGCTCACTTTACGTCATAAAAGAAACCTTCCTGTCAAGTTTCATGTTTCTAGGCCAATTAATTTCGGTTGTACGTTGATCGATCAGTCAGTCAGTCATTCAGTCAGCCAGTCAGTTTCTTCTTTTATATATTTAGATTACGTCATAATCACATTTTTCCCGTTCCCGTGGGAATTTCGGGAAGTTTTTTCTTAGTGCTCCCCTACGCTCCCCAAGGAACCAGCATGCCAAATTTCAGATCCTTATGATGTTCCCGCGACTTCGTACGCGCCTAAAAATTTAAATGTAAAAATCCCTTTTTTCCCCGTTCCCGTGGGAATATCGGGAAATCCTTTCATAGTGCTCCCCTACGCTCCCCAAGGAACCTGCATGCCAAATTTCATCCCTCTACGATGATCCCCGCGACTACGTACGCGCCTTAAAATGTAATAAACCCAGTTTTTCCCGTTCCCGTAGGAATTTCGGGAAGTCCTTTCTTAGTGCTCCCCTACGCTCCCCAAGGAACCTGCATGCCAAATTTCAGCTCTCTACAATGATCCCCGCGACTACGTACGCGCCTTAAAATGTAAAAAAACATTTTTCCCGTTCCCGTGGGAATTTCGGGAAGTCCTTTCTTAGTGCTCTCCTACGCTCCCCAAGGAACCTGCATGCCAAATTTCAGATCTCTACGATGTTTCCCGCAACTTCGTATGCGCAGAAATATTAAAATGTAAAATCTCGTTTTTTCCCGTTCCCGTGGGAATTTCGCAAAATCCTTTCTTAGCGGATGCCTACGTCATAACATCTACCTGCATGCCAAATTTCAGCCCGATCCGTCCAGTGGTTTGGGCTGTGCGTTGATAGATCACTATATCAGTCAGTCAGTCAGTCAGTCAGTCAGTCACCTTTGAGTTTTATATATTTAGATGTTGCGCATACGAAGTCGCGGACAAAAGTTAGCCCTGTAATAGATTTAGGAATACCTATCACGATAGGATAGGGGCCTCCGCTGCAGCTTTTGGCAAATTGCGGCCCATAGTGTTTCAGTCACACGACCTAGGCCTAAACAAAGATAAGCATTTACATGGTGTAGTACCAAATCTCTTGTACTCGTCGGAAACTTGGACCTTATACCGCAAGCACATCCGCACACTTGAAAGGTTCCACCTCAAATGCCTTCGCCGCATTATGAACATCAGGTGGTCTGACCGCGTCAGGTACACTGAGGCGTGCTAATGTTAGTGGCATTGAGGTGTACCTGATGAGACGGCAGCTGCGCTGGTGTCTCGCTGTCTCTCGATTGGCTGAGTCTAGAGAGGCGAAGCGTATCTTCTTTTCAGAACTCCTGTACGGTAAGTGTAAGCGTGGTGGTATACTGTGTCTTAGGTACTCCTAAGACACAAGGATGTTCTGAAAAGACATATGAAGAGATGCGACACTGAGCCCTCTCAATGGGAGATGGAAGCAGCACAGCGTCCTAGATGGAGACGTGTTGTTCATGAGAAGATTAGATTTGAAGTAAAGCGTCTTGAAGAGCTCGACAAAAAGAGAGATGAGCTCAAGGCCCGACCACCCGTGGCCTATACTTTCACGTACGTCAGCGGGGTGCTGACCTGCCCCACGTGCGCTTGCACAAATGTGTCAAGAAGTTCGGTTATGAGAGTCACTTTAGAGCGCACCAAAGGATGCAACAGCGGCATCCAAGTTATGGCCAGGTTTGAAATAGTCGCTGTGACCGAAATCGGTCCGGAACAAGTCAGTTATAGTCAGTCAGTCAGTTTTAGTTTGCCAATCGGATCTTTCCAGTTTGAAATAACCATTGAAATCTTTACAAACTCTTTAAAAGAACGAAGCAAGAAGCTCGAGAAATCCTGATCAAATCAAGTTTCATCCCTCAGGCACTTTCTGCGCCGTTTAATATCGAGTACTCGATTCTCGGAGATGGAATCGATAGTCCCCGGGGCGTCGAGACGCCGCTATGTATCGAGACAATTACCCTCGTAGAAAATTACATCTCAGTGCTTGCGAGTTGAATATGCTTAAGCTTTAGCCGTTAAGTTAACGTTGAGTGCCTATTTGTGAGATGCCCGAAGCAATCTACAATAAATAAATAAATAATAATTCATGTCACTGGCTCTTAGTCTATTATGAATATTTGATGTCACGTAAATATCGCTCGGAAAAATGGAAAAAAAATCTGGAAAGGAAATGATTTTTAAGTAGACTTTTGTTTACTTCTAACCTAAGTACGTCCTCAGTACATCTAAAATTCAAATGAGAGTGTTCCTTGAGAAAAAATTGTAATTTAGATAAGTTTATACATTTGTATGATATTTATCTTTTTAGGAGAAATCGTTGGTTTTGTAGAAAGTAAGTAGTTCCCAATGTAAACAGAAACTGTTGGGCATATATATGCCTCTCCAATTTTCCTCCACTTCGTCAGATTCAGGCAACATCTTCTCCAGAAGGGGCTAGCGGTCGCTTTTATATCATCAGATCATCGTGCTGGCGGCCTTCCGACACCTCTCTTCGAGCGAGGTCTCCAACCAATTCCTCAATCACATACCTAGTTTAACATGGTTTTGAAAAAGTTGGGATTATAAAGAAAACGATATACCTATGTCCGTAGAACTGATCGCATCAGAAACACCGAGCTGCGCTCCAAAACGGGAATTGCTGATGTGGGTGTTACAACTGCCAAGCTCAAATGGGACTAGGCCACGTCTGGCGGATCCATCTGGAACGGAGGACCAAAAAAGCCCTAGAGTGGGTTCCACGAGATGGCTGCCCGAGTAGAGGCAGACCCAAAGGGAGATGGTGGGACAACTTGGACGCATTTGACCCAGATTGGCGGGAGCTTGCACAAAATAGAGGAGAGAGGCGAAAAAGAGGGGAGGCGTTTGCCCAGCAGCGGGACACTTTATAGGTTATAATAATAATAATAATAATACCTATAATACATTAATTACACCGACTTGCCTATTTAAGAACCTAGCCTATAATACCCTGTAAGTATTTAAATTCAAATAACCAAAGATTACTCATAATTTCACATATTTGCGAATGCACCATGGAAATTTTGTCGTATACTCGTCGTATCTACTAAGCATACTTTTATACCAAATGATTCAGACACGCAGCGCTGTATCATATTCCAAGTATCTCGGCAAACTCGTAATGAAGCCTTGATCTAAATATACAATGTGTTTATTAAAGGAGAATATCAAAGTAACAGGTAATACGGTACTTACAGCTTACAGTATATTTCACATATTTGCGAATGCACCATGGAAATTTTGTCGTATACTCGTCGTATCTACAAAGCATACTTTTATTGCGTGTGGAGCAGAGCGAAGAGTGGCGAACCTTCTAAGCCTTCTAACCTTCTAGGGGGGCTTAAGTATGTTAAACAATGGGCGCCTTTCTGCTAAAAATGATGATTATGATTAACCAGTACCCCTAGCCGTAACGTTGTACATTTCGAAAATAGGAAACGGGTGTTTAATAACTACTACTTAATACATATAGTAGGAAACGCTAAGTTATTTAATATCTGGAACAGTTCTGGAAACCGAGGAAATTCTCGCGGAGGCTTGCATTGCCGCACGTACGGGCTGCATTCCAGGTCGCGCAGCCTTTATTGCTGACGCCTCCGAACTCTATCTATTCTATACCTACGAGTATGTATACTTGTACGAATAGACAATTCCGTGGCTTTTCATTAAACCACACTGCATTCATTAACGGGCTAACTAGATTCATTCGTTCATTTACGGAGGGTACTTTTCAGTTTACGGAGGGAATATTTTAACCGGCTGAAATTATGAAATGACATGTAAGCATTTAATGATTTTATGAATAAAGTATTTGTTTGTGAATCTGTGCTAGCAACTACGAAGATCCTAGGGGATAAAATACTAGGTACCTGATTTGTTGGGTTGTCATAACAGGCTCACGTTCCTTTTGGAAATTGTAGGTACGGCGAGCGCAATAATTAACGCGTTCGTTCATTCGATAAATTATGTCTACAGACCTTCAATCAACGTGGGTTTTTTCTCTTGATTATTACACATATAGAACACGAGTTAATTACATCGAACCGGGATCTCGATAATTAGGAAAGTAATTTATATTACCCTAATTTCAGCTGTAAGTACCTTATACCTGTTACTTTGATATTCTCCTTTAATAAACACATTGTATATTTAGATCAAGGCTTCATTACGAGTTTGCCGAGATATTTGGAATATTATACAGCGTGTCTGAATCATTTGGTATAATTATTTTACCTTAATTGCTAAAAAAAAAGCCAGCCAATGCAATAAAAAAGCTTGCCGATACTTGATCAATTTAAAGTAGGTACCTATTACCAAATTCAAGGATCCTACAGATAATTTCCACTTGAACTGTAAACCCTAAAATATTGAGTTGTTTGTTTTCTCAATTAACATCTGATTGGAGCGAATTCCCGGTGTACCACTCTGGCTAATAGAGTTTGGTAAAACTAAAAGCAATCTAGGAGATGTCTTTATCGGAAATCCATTATGAGACGACCCCAACAGGCCCAACAGCTAGGTCCTCGCTGGCCTGGCTTAAAAGCAATCAGCCAAGTGACTCTACCACAGCACAGTTTGTGAATAAATTAGCACCTTAGCACAATATTTTTTATTTCTTAAAAAGGTGCACCCACAACTGATAACTTTGTACCTATTTTCAAGTTACTGAAATAAAGTTATTTCACTTTATTTGATTTAGCATTTATTACATTATTAGCAAAGGCAAAATCCACGCAAAATCACACTCTACACAGTGATCATTCAGTAATATGACATCCAATAAAAAAGGCAAACAGTACGAAAATGCACGGCAGTGTTAGCTCATCTTGAAATGTAATACGTTACAAGTCAGTTTTTAATGATTATCTAATAAAAAAAAATAAAACATATACCTACCTAATTAAATATTTTCACGAATAATTAAATAAAAATTAACCGTCCAAAAGCGATCCGAATTTGCTTATAGGGGGGTTCCGTAGCTACCGAAATTATTCCGAACAAGCTTCTGCCCGCGACTTCGTCTGGAATTCGGAAATAGCGTTTCCACGGGAACTATGCGTTTTTCCGCGATAAAAAGTAGCCTATATGTTGACCGGTGCTATAAACTACCCCCATACCAAATTTTGTTGCAATCCGTCCAGTAGTTTTCGAGTTAAATCCGGACATACATACATTAGAATTTTTCTAAAAATCGTTATTTTGTGCTCAGTATCGTTTATAAAGGCCCCACGACTTTCTAAAGACTTATTATTAGTATAGAGTATAGATGATCCCATATCTCGTAAACTACGCGACCGGTTTTGTTTTTGTTTTTCGTTAAAATCTATTTTTCAAATTTTAGGCAGTAAGTACTTTGTCACTCCATAGTTCCGAAGTAAAAGGGGGGAATTTTAAATGTGAATATATTGCCATAATTAAAAAACTTATATGTATAGGCCTTCATATATCATTTTTAATTATTTATCTAATGATAACCCTTGTGAGCTGTTGTCTTAATTTTTTTCTTATTTTAGGTGCATATTATATAAAATGGAGTGCCACCCTTAATATTTTTTTATATTCTCAAAAGATGAATTTCACCTCTCAAATTTTAACCATACAGTAGGTAGGTACCCGTAGTCACAGAATAAGTAATAGTTCTAACGTACAGAAGGCCGACTGCTAACAAAAACCGGTTTTGGAGCGCCTCAAGCCCCCAAACTGGCCATCTCTTTCTATCGCATGCAGCGCGCTCTTTCGGAGACCACGCCCTAGCGCTAGGGCTGGCGCACTCGAGAACATATTAAATCATGCGTCTAGTATTGTTACATAGGTTAGCTATAATGGTTTTATTAACAAAATAAATATTTAAGTTAAGTTAGTTATTTTTTATTATTATTAAAAACACTCGTCTACAGAGAGAGATGCTGATGCTACAACGTAATTTACTATTAAGTTATCACATACTTTATCTGTCAATTTATGAATCAGCTAAATTCAAAATTAAGACACACAGTCACACAACTGCATTATCATATATACTAGCCGTTGTCCGCGACTTCGTCCCGCGTACATAAAATTTGCGTACCCGATGATACTATTATACTGGACATACAATAGTTATTGTTATTATTCCTATATAAAAAAAAATGGGTTGTCTTGAACTATCTCCATACGAAGTTTCATAATATTACTCTTTACCAAATCTTCTACTTTTCTTGTTACTACAACCCTCTGCTATACATTTTTTTTGACATAATTCAAATTTCATAGCACATTCGACTCTTGCGTCGCGAACTCGCGACGTACGTCGCACATTAAGAGAAAACACGCACGCGTGCATTCGCTAGCAGTGCGCGGCAACCACTAATCATCACGCCACGGTGCGAAGCCGGCGGGTACTTGTATCGAGCGCGAAGAAATCAAAGAGTGCGCCGCGCCTGCCGTAGTGTTCGAGAAAAATGTGTGATACTTTTTCTTAAGTAGGTGCAGTCGCCTTCAGATATAGGTATCAGAACAAACAAGGGTGATCATAAATATGTGAATATGCACTCTGACGCCTTAACAATAAGGTCGTGTTCAGGTATTTATGATCACCTTGTTCGCTCAGATATATACCTGATGGCGACTGTGCCATGCCTGATAAGAATTATTTCAAATCCATACCTATTTCGGGCCACTTTATTTCAAGAAAAATGTAAAAGTTGTGTAAATAACAATATTTTCCTCAGGAGTTTATCCGTAAGGTGGTTCCGATATCTTCTCTGGAATATTTTTAAATTTTTTGTTTGACTAAAAAAACCTTTTATTTCTATGAAATGTTCGTCTTTTAGCGGTTCCGTGTGTTTGCTATTTGCTATTTGTTTGTCTCCATTTCGCGGCCAGAGAGCTCTAAAAGTAAACATCATTATCTTTTAAGGAAAACAACGCACCAGTTCATATGTCTATTGAACTCATTAGTGAGTTAAGGTTCTTATAATGATAGCTAGATATTAGGATTTCATAATTTTTCAAAGATTTTTAAATTAGATTTTTCTTCTTTTCGTACTCATCCCTAATTAAAAAAAAATTAAAAAATAGCCGATGCCCGCGGCCTTCGTTCCGCGTAAACTTAGAATTTGCGTACCCGATGATACTGTACATATAGACAGTTATGTACAGTATTGAAAAATTGGTTTGACCCGTGGAAACCCCGTTCCCGTGGAAATATCGGGATAAAAAGTATCCTATGTTATTAGGCCGGGTCTCAAACTATCTCCATACCAAATTCCCACTAGCGACATGAAGGAAGGACAAACAAACAAACACACTTTCACATTTATAATATTAATATGTATATCTGATTTAAGAAGTCAGTGAACAGCATACTTCAAAACAGTATTCCGTTGGTACAATCAGTACACGTCTTAAGAATAAGGTCGTGTGTAGGTCATTTTGAACACCTGGACAGCTTATCTACTTCTGCTGCTGACTGTACCTTACTACCAACATAAACACAGCCGCCAATTCAAAAACTAAGTAGTGAGCTAGTTAAATAGACACAAATAGTTTTATTTTATTTCATGGTTCCCGCGCGTTTTGAGTCGCACAAAGAGTGTTCAAAGTAGGTACAACGTTGTATAACCAAGTCATCAGTAAATGCTCGCGAGGGTATTTTTTCACTACCCAGCATTTGCAATAACTATGACGACAGTGAATGTCGTAAAATATGGCCGCCCTAGTCCCTTGAAGCCGTGGTGGTCTAGTAGTTCGACCTACCGCCTCTCATGGTCGGGGGTTCGATTCCGGCTCGCACCTCTAAGTTTACTTATGTGCGAAATTCAATTTGAATTTACCACAGCTTTTCGGCGAAGGAAAACATCGTGAGGAAACCTGCACGTATCTGCGAGGTAATTCAAAGATGTGTGTGAAGTCCCCAATCCGCACGTGTTAATGCGCCCTAAGCTGTGTGTGTACTTGTACAACGTAAGCTGGGAGGTAGTCTTATGGCACGCACTGGCAACAGGTGGCCCGTTTCAACCCCCCCGCCCCTCACACCCCTTGGGCCCTCGGGGGTCACGGTCAATCGTACCACCTTCATTTCAGGACACGAGGGGCAGTCAGCTAGCAACTATCTTACCTACTACAGATTACTTCTGAATATTTATATTCGGAAATGAGAAATGAAAACAGACAAATTCGAAGTAAGAGTTAAAGGTTTACACAACTCAGAAGGCGTGTGGATTAAGCAAAAGTAGACTCTGCGTCAATGCTGTAAGTGCTTCGCCGCGCGCGTTCTCTAAGTTGTGTTGTACTGTACACTGATGGATGTACTATGAGCAGATTCTAAAAAGATCACGAGGGAGTTCAAGTTAACGTTATAACGTAATTATGGACCGCGAGCGAGCGAAACGTCTCCGCTTCAACTCGGCCAAAAATGCTTTCGTACAGTCAGCAGCAGAAGTAGATAAGCTGTCCAGGTGTTCAAAATGACCTACACACGCCCTTAACGTCTTAAGAATAAGGTCTGTATGTCCGGATGTCTTGTTCTCCCCTACAGCTAGGTCGCATTTTCAACCGATTCTCGTGAAATTTTGTGACCGGGTTTAATTTTCATATATTTTTTTTGTCGATTAGAAACTTATTAGATAAGTAGAAGAGTTTTATTGGTAAAATTGTTTTAAGGTACATTTATACAAGTATACATAAACCTTTTAAGGTTTTCCCGTATACCGCTACACACTATTCATCGAAATAGATATAAAGTATTGAGACGCGGGTAACGCCACTATGACTGTTGCTCGCATTGTGGGACAAATGAGGGTTCGAAAATAAATGATTCCATAGAGAGGGTTACGCAATAACTCAACAAAAGTCAGGGGTCTCATTCGAGGATTTCCTATCTAAAAAGACAGTCACTACTACAACTCTTACAATAGGTACAATTTCAAGAAGCGCACTTCATCCATTCCTGCGTCTCGTCCTACACGTTCACGAGTGGACTGGGCGGGGTCAGCTATCTCACTTTGTGCGCCGAATGACGTTTGGGCTTTGGGATTTACTTTTGATGTCCCGAATAACACGTTTATCCGAGAAGCGATAAGGAAATTCCTTTTCAGTGCGCTATTAGAATTAATTCTTGGAGCTCGAATAGACGATCTGATATTCAATCCGCTTTCAGGATTCGTCGAGGCTCTCTGCTCGTCCATCCATCGAGGTGGCTAGCATAACGAGACCGTCTGCCGACACAGATGGCTGTTCTTCTTCGTTAGGAAAAACTCCGCCTTTTGACGTGATAACGTCTTATAAATCGATATACGCCGGCTGCGCGAACGTAAAAATATGACGCAATAGTAACGTTCCGCCGGAGCCGATCGCATAAGTGAGAGCGCAGAGCAAGAGATAGAGAGGCACGATCGGCCTAAAAATACATAAAAGCGCCGCGCCGTGAGTTAAAGAACGAAGCTTTTTCTTTCGTTAGCAAATGGCTTTACAATTTGTTCGAATATTGAATTGTAGAAACCGTTTACCATCATTATGCGCTTAATGCGTTTGTCTGAATCATGATACAATAATATAGGTACTTCGCCAGATATGCCACTCCGGTATTCTGTAGTAGTGTGGGTGACACCCGAACGACATTCGCACTGCTGTGTGTTGCAAGTGGTGTATTAAAATAATCCCCGACCCCCGATGTATCCTGTGAGTGTTTCATTAAATTATTACGTTCATTTGTTTTTACTTTGTCCCATCTTGTGTGCTTAAACAAGTAAATGACAATTGTAATGCGAAAATAATTTATTTTGCATTATAACCATTGACCTATAATAAGTAATAACATATGGACGAACAGTGTCTAACAGAATATGTCAAAATATATGTAGCAAACTGACATTAGAAAATACGTTCCAATAATGCTAATAACGCCTCTTTATAACGAAGGCCAAACGGGTGCCCTAACTGTTCGGGCACCCGTTTTGACAGGGCCATTTTTCTCCGGCTGATTGTGAATCCTTACTTATAATAGATCAATGGGCCATGACCGTAAAACGCTCGCCGCTTCCGCTGTCGCACCAACTCGTGGCCAAACCATAAGACTCGAAAAAAGACTCGGAGTCAGGGCTCAGAACACTCTGTAGTCTTTCAAACTCTGGATTCTCATAAATATGAGGCAAGCTCTGTAGTTAATTTAGACTCGAAACACCCCTCTTTTACCCTCTCGGGTCAAAACTAATTAGGGTCACTTAGGGCAATTCCGTGAGTGGGGTAATTTAGTTTATTTTATAATGTTACTGAAATGCAAAAATTAGAAGTGGGTATTACCACCGCTACCTACTCGTACACTATAGCACCACTTCCCTCTTGTTGGGTAGTCGGGAATCGGGATTACCCGATTGTTTTGCGTTACAGCCATTTTAAAATACGTACTTATTTGGATAAACAATAAAATCTCTCTCTTTGTTCCCGAGTAAATTAATTAATATAAATTAGGTACATTTTTATTGTACAGTTTCGTAATTATAATCAAAGTACTTACATCGAAGGAAGAGAAAAAACAACTGTGGAAAATTTTGACAAGTATTTTGTTTTGTAACAATTTCACTGCCCGGGGATATTTTATCAATTCGCCTAAAAACTCTCCCGTTAGATACTGACTGACTGACAATGACTGATGACACAGCCGAAAGTACCTACTTGTCGTTGAGAGCTGAAATTTGTCATGTAGGTTCTCGAGGAGTGTAACGTCGCAGTAAGAGAGGACATTCCGAAAATCCCTTGGGAACGGGAAGAACTAGATTTTACATGTTAATGTTTCTACCTATACAAAGTAGCGGGCAAAAGCTGGTTTAGTATCGTCTATCTATGTTCTTCTGGTTCTTTAGGGTGTTATTAACTTATTAAATATCGATCATTTGAATCGGAAAGGTTACCTACCTCCAAACTTAACTAGCTTTTGCCCGCTACTTTGTATGGGTACAAACATTAACATGTAAAGTCTATTTTTAAATCCTCTCTTAGTGTAAGAAATCACTCCCCAAATGTACTTCTCCGTACTTAGTCTTAACAACAATAGTATAATTCTTCAAAAAATTGTCATAAGTACCTAGTTGGTTCAACGCTTTAAATGTGAAAGCCTTGATTAGTTAGTCATAGTTTCGTGCTCGCGATTAGCTATATATGTAATGAACTACTTACATGTTACTTCATCAGTCCATACTAATATAATAAATGTGAAAGTAAAGTAACTCTTCCTGTCTGTCTGTTACCTTTTCATGCTTCAATCGCTGGACCGATTTAGGAGAAATTTAGTATGGAGATAGCGGGAATCCCGGGGCTAGTTTTATCCCGGGGTTAAAAAGGCATGGTTCCAACGGGAAAGTGATAACCGAATTACACGCGCGCAAGTCGCGGGGAGAAGCTATTGTCTCTTAAACGTAAAATTTGAAACAGGTTAGTTACAAACATGAATATTAAATAACGCATAAAAGGAATGAGAAATTTAATATTCTGTGCATAATGAACCAAAGATGGGGAATATGTAGATTATTGGAGATTGAACGCCTTAACGCGTTTCTATTTACGAGTATAACAAAAACTGGAATGTTTTTATTATAGATATACTTACATGGTGGGTCGTATCCTATAGCAAATAATTAACCCACAGTATCGGCTATCGATTCTAATATATTGTATATGTCTTTATTTTTTTTTCATGGTATTGGTTGTGTGAGCGACGCCTGAATTCCATACAAAATATATATTTTTACTAACTCTAAAAAAAAATAAAGACCTACACAATATACTTAGAACCGATAGCCGATACTGTGGGTTAATTATTTGCTATAGGATACGACCCACCATGTAGATATAGAGTGTAAATCGGATGACAATGCAAAATTATTATGACTTGGAGCTGATCTGATGATGGAACCGGAAGGTGGCCATAGGAACTCGTTAAACGACAAAACCCCATCAAGTTTGGACTCGTTTGAATGTTATAAATGCGAAAGTATCTCTGTCTGTTTGTCTGTTACCTCTTCACACGTCAACCGCTGGACCGATTTAGCTGAAATTTGCCATGGAAGTAGTCGAGACCCGGGAAAGGACATAGGCTATTTTTTATCCCGGAAAATGCATAGCGGGGACGCGATAACCGACAAACACTATTTACGCTAATGTTATACATATAGCGATCTGATGATAAAGGAAATTGTTCCCTTTTTTTCATGTTTCTATATACGAAGACATATCCTAAATTTTAATGGAACCTACCCAAAACAGCTGAAATTTACTACATTAATGACCACTTGATATTTTTTTTTGTTATTTATTAAAATCTACACTATGTAAGAAACCGGTCTAACAATTTTCCCGAAGAGCCCCTGTTATTCAATATTTTTTATTTAAAACACAAGAGCTATCGTTTCTGCTAAAACTCCCTTCGAACAATGTCAGCTGTTCTACTTTCATAAAGCTCGCCTCAAAGTTGACAAAAGCCTTTAATAGGCCGATTAACGACCTATTCGCATGTCGTTAACGAACGTCAAAAACGACATAAAACACAAAGTACTTATTATGTAGGACCTGGACAACCGAGGTTTGCTCGGGTGAAAATAGCTAAAACCGAGTTTTTTCAGCTATGAGACCTAGCTAGATCGATTTGTCGCCACCATAAACCCTTATACTTATTCCAAATTTTGTCCTAGTTCTTTAGAGTCGTGTCTGAGATTGCTTGGATAAATAAATAAACTGAGAAATATACAAGTTTAGGGCGTCTAAAGTATAAGATATAGTAGGTTATGTAGACGACATAGTTTCATCCCATTTATACTCACTCACCCATGTTCATCACCTTGTTTTACACATTTATTTTTAAACTTATTAGTTTTAAATTATTTTGCATTTTAATTTCCATCTAATTATTTTATAGTTTTGACGTGAGAACGTCTTATAAATGGATAAACGCCGGCTGCACCCACGTAATAACATGACGCAATGTATGTCCATGTATGTCCTCATGGCGATGTATGTCCTACGTAACGGGACATACTTATTCATTAATGTTTTCTTATGTCGTTATCACGTAAAATTATCGTCCATAAACCGACTTTATAGACAACCGATTTTTTTTAAATAGGTATTTAACAAAGAAACCGGTAAAAAAACATAATATACACATTTTGAAGCTAGTAAATAAAAAGTAACTTAGTGTTTACATGGGTATAAACATAATTATACCTATACAAAAAATAAAACTAAAAAAAACGCTCCTTATAAAATTTCCGTCTGCGGCATGGTGCCCATAATATAACACTGGCGGCTTTACCTCTCTGGCTGGATTTCTAAGGCAATCCTTTGTGAGGGGCAGTTTGCGTCAGCTCTTGGCTCACCACTTCTGTTGATCAAATGGGCCGACAACACCTTCATGAAGGCTTTCATGTCTGCCGACCAGGGACCCAGAGTCTAATAGGCGCACTATTTTTCTTCACTCTGACCTTTTAGATTTAAGTAGACATTTAAAACATTCGTAAAAATAGTTCTCTTTCCCGGTCATTAACCAAATAGAGTTTGCGCTACTTTGAATACAACTACATTTCTATCGTGTAAAATGTCATTAAACGTTGTACATAACTAATAATCTAAATCTAACCTTAGCTTCGAACACATGTGTATACAATAAATTCGTAAATCATAACAGTGTTGTCACTCACCTTGTTGTCTAAAACATTGATCAACCACAACAGAGCACAGGACACGAGCGTGCAATTCTCTCCGCTTGAAGAAAACAACTGAAACTCCGCCAGGCAGCGCCCGGCGCTGCGCAGAACTGTGGCCTATCTCATCACGGCTGAAACATTTGTGTGTGAGTAGCCTGTATTTACACAAAAGTTTACATACACGTGTATAATTTCTTAAGGCACACAGGGAAAGACAACGCGCGTGTACACAACAGAGGCAAGAGAAACACCCGCCTTCGTACTGTAAAAGAACTATGACCGCTCCAACTGACTCCTACAGAACTGACTTATGAATGATAGGGGAGGGGGTTATATAACCAAGGATCGATACTGCGCGGTCGCGTTCAGCGCACTTTTTTGCCTATCGGAAAACTGTCCTTTATTGCAGGTATAATCTGGTTAAGACTGGCGCCATTTGTAAATGATAAATTGAATTAAATCCAGGTTGGCTTTTGTGGGATTTCGGTACAGGATATTATTTGTATTGGCACGATTCTTGTAATTAAAATTTACCTTTGCAATTAGTTTGACATTTTTGAATAGAAAAAGGTTTTTAAACTGACTTATAATTAATTTAGCATATATTTTCAAAGACTCGAGGGTACGAAAATGGTTTAAAGATTTATGTAATTGTATTATTTACACAGAATTACTTTACAGCGGCTCCGTAGCCTTAGCTACGAACTGTCTACGGCGTAGCTCGTAGGCGCCGTAGCAGCTGAAGGCAATAGCAGGTTTTAAGAAAGCCCTTCAAAGGCTTGAGGAGACGGTTCGTAGTGTGCTTTAATGATACGGGATCTTTCATTACAATAGTGCCAACTATATGCCAAAGTTCTATGTCATCATGCATACCTGTTGTAGGCTGTGTATTCATATCTAAAGGTTTAAAACTTTCCCTTGATTTTTCTGTGTTAAAGTTATGTACTGACTGTGTTGGTGTGCCTTTGTGCTTTGAAGAATTTCGCCTCATCTGCATAAACATACGTATATATATATGTCTTTTCAAAATATAGACGAAAAAAATCAAAAGTTTCAAGTCCACATTTGAATCACTTAGAAAAAGATTGTTTTAGGCTTCATCTTTGGTATCCTAAAGAAATATTTATTATTAACTTTGTGTTGGCTGCGTCGACCCTCGAGAATTTTATGGAAAGTAACGATATTAGTCTTTAACACTACGAACCCTTGAAACCTTTTACTTTAAATACAATACTCGTAGGACTTGAAATTTTACCTAGAATGACGGGCAATACTTATGAAAGGTTTTAAAAACATAAACGAAACTTGTTTGATCTGGAATCTGATTTCTTTTTTTAGGGTTCCGTAGCCAAATGGCAAAAAACAGAACCCTTATAGTGTCGTTATCCGTCGTCTGTCTGCCAGTCCCATATATATCACAGTCATTTTTCTCGGAGACTATAGGTACTGTATGGTTGAAATTTGGGAGGTAGATCTGTAAACCGCAACAAAATGTCGCTGTTTTTCTGTACATACTGTCTACTTATGTATAGGTATGTTTTATCTCCATTACTCAAAGGTTATCGGAAGGAAGTAATTCCTTAAAGAGATATAGGCACTGTACATTTATTATTGTGCATTAAAGTTTCAATAAATAAGCTCACTTTTGTACACGTGTCTCTGTATTGAATTTTCGTGCTCCTTTTTGTACGATAAAGTGTTACTTATCTTTGAAACATTGAATGCAGATGACATTGTTACATTTATGCATTTAAGGTAGGCATACATTTACGGTAGGTACTCCATGCATTTTGAGTATTTTCACAGCGAAGACTATATTGCCCATAAAAGTTAACAAGTTAACGTCGTCAGACGCGGCGTATCGTTTATATTTTGAAGAGGAATGCGTATAACTTTAATGAAATTTTTCGACGGTCCGTCCTGCTTTTGTATTGTTTGGCGATAGGTACCTTTTTGGCCAGCCTTTATGATGGTGTAGTCAATGGCGAATTGGAATGAGTCTGTTAGCGTGTGAATGAAATTAATACACTCAACAGCAATGAAAATGGGTCACTTTGTATAGGATTGTCTTCTTCTATTTAAGAGCCGTGCTCTTGTCGGTGGAGTAACAGCCATGTCTCTCTATCCTGTGCCCGTCTTTTTAGGTCGTAATAAGACAGGGCTCTTTCCTTCAGCTGGTCAAAGTAGTTTAAGCGTGGTCTACCTCTTCCCCTTCTTCCTTCCATTTAACCTTCCATTATAACGTTCAAAAACCTATCGTGCTCTAATCAGATGTCCAACCATTTTCCCTCTTCTCGTTTGTATTATCTTTAATAAGCATCTTTTCTCTCCAACTAAATTCAATACCTCTTCGTTGGTCTTTCTCTTGTATAGGATTGTCCATACTAAATTTTAACTATAGGTTCGCTAAGTCGACTGAAAAGTCCGAATTTGAAAATGTACCTTGCTGCTGCTGCAATACTGCAAGGCCATCCGGTCTCATCTCAAGATCATCATCATCATCATCATTTCAGCCGAAAGACGTCCACTGCTGGACATAGGCCTCCCCCAAGGCTCGCCACTCCGACCGGTCCTGTGCTACTTGCTTCCACCGGTTTCCCGCGACCTTCACGAGGTCGTCGCTCCATCTTGTTGGAGGCCTACCGACAGCTCGTCTCCCGGTTCGCGGGCGCCACTCGAGAACTTTCCGGCCCCATCGGCCATCGGTCCTGCGAGCAATGTGCCCCGCCCACTGCCACTTAAGGTTCGCAATTCTTCGGGCTATGTCGGTGACCCCAGTTCTGCTGCGGATATCCTCATTTCTGATTCTATGACGCAGAGAAACCCCGAGCATAGCCCATCTCAAGATCACTATGATTTAAGTAAATACCTAAAATATTTTAATCCTTTTTTAGTCAGCCTTTTTTACTTAGAATCGTTTCTGAGGGCCTCACAGAATCACGATTTCTATTATCCGTTCACAATAGTCAAGTTTGGAATGTAAAACATCTTTTTTTAGTGTTTCGCACCGCAAGAGGCAAAAAACGAACCCTTATAGATCACCTTTTTGGTCGTCTGTTTGTCTGCCTGTCTGTCTGTGGTCAAGACTGTTTTTAATGTATAGGTACTTATTACCTACTTTTATACTGGGTAAATAAATGCATTAGGCACAGTCGGTCATAAAGGCGGTGTGCCAGCTAAGGGCCCACACTTGCATGAGTCTATCGATCATCGAGCCTATCTCATCACGAGAGGGCTTGGGCTATAGTCCCCACGCGGGCCCAGTGCGGATTGGGAAATTCACACACATCTTTTAATTACTTTGCAGATGCGTACAGGTCTCCTCACGATGTTTTCCTTCACCGAAGGCTCAGTGGTAAATTCAAATTGAATTTCGCACATAAGTAAACTTAGAGGTGCGAGCCGGAATCGAACCCCCGACTCTCTGCATGAGAGGCGGTAGGTCGAACCCACGGCCACCACGGCTCGAAATATTTTTAAACTGGTCAACTGCCAATACGTTTAACTGTATGTAGATAAACCGAGGTATGGTGGAAAACTCCATCATAAGAGAACAATAATTCTAAACAGCGTAGGTAAGTCAGTACAATCAATCTTCTTAAATTAGGTAACACGATAATACATTCATACGGTGCTTTACGGGCCGGCGCGTGCACGATCATAATCATGTATTATATATACATGTATGCAGAGACCCAAGTAACTGTAAGCACCCAGGATAGGCGGGTTTGCGTTTAAACACATGTTTGCTTCTGCGGCTTACAATATTGGGCGGTTAGATAATGAACTGGCAATTTTCCCGGTGTGATAGCGCGCTCGGAAAATGCTGGCGGCCGTGGCTGGAGTTGGCAAGCCGCACACCGGGGGGCAAGTTTTAAAAACTGTCTACTAATTCGTCTTTCGTTATTTTGGAGATATAAGTATTTACCTTAGGGCTTGTGCACAAACCACGCGAGGTTTTTTCGGTTACTTTTTGATCCCCCCTTCCTCGTGGTGATATTTGGTGAGATTCTTGGCTGTCTCAGCACGCACACTTGGTGGTGCTATATAAATACTTTCCAAAAACATAGAAGCGTTTTGAATTGGGGAGGCGCGGGACTTCCTATGGTAGATTATCTCTAAAGTGAGATAGCTGACCCCGCTCAGTCCAACCGTGAACGTGTATGAGGGAGACAAAGCGCGCTTCTTAACCTGTATTGTGCGAGTAATTGGCTCTCTTGCTAAATTTGGGAGACTGCCTATCCTTATGTGCCAACTCGAATAAGGCCCCTTGACAACGACATCGCAGTCTTTCGGAGAGAAGCACGTTAGAAGGTCGTTTTTACTTTTATTTATTTTTTGTTCTATTCCTCTATACTTAAGCGCGTTTTAAAAAATAAAAACCATTTTTGAAATATTTTTATTCTTCACGTTTATAAAACATTAATAACGCCAAGGCTATCTTATTATTATCTAAAAACCGTACCGAGCGGCATGAAACTTAACATATGTATGTAAAATATTACCTAGTGCGTATTTTATTACAATAAATTAATTTACATTTATCTGTAAGTATATCGATTAGTCCTTATACTATCATTGGCATGACAGATCTTTTTTTTTGAGAATTATGATACGTATTAAAAAATATGAACCGGGGCAAGAGTCGGTAGACAAAAAGCTGAAAATGCCTCAACTACAATTCTCAATTTTCTTACAATCTTTAAAATAATTTTACTATCATGAGCTATTCAGTTATAAATTAATAAAAACATGCATTGATGTAAAATAATAAAAACATGCACTTCCTTTTGAACAAAAACAAAATTCTTAATTTTTTTAATAAAAAAGAGGGTTTTGTACTGAGAGTAAAGTCTACTTTTGTACAATGAACTGTACCTGAAAGTATGAAATAAAAATTACAAACACAATGGCACTTGTTTGACTATACAACAATTAGTATCACTATTTCATAAACGGCCGGTGATTAACGCGTTTCAAGTTAACATTTGGCCGACTTAATATTATATCGATTAGGTATAGTTAAACTTAACTAAAAAACATTTATAAAATTTAAAAATCGGCTTACATCGACATTAACTCTAGACGACACAGCACTATTTTAAAAAGTTACAGATTCAAAATTCGAACGTTAGAGTTCTTGATCGGGGTCTTCGGCGTCAGCCAGTTTGATGAGACCGATGAAACTTTTTTCTGGCTCCATGAGCGAGTGTCGGTCGCCGCCTGTGTTCCTGACTGCCAGTCTGTCTCCCGCTTTTAAGAAGAGAGCTGCAGCGGAGAAGCAGGAGTTCGGTTTGTCGAGACGCTCACTCGAGTGGGAAGACTGGGCGCACTGCAGCAGCGTCTCCCGACCTTCAATGTCCGCGTTCGTGCGATGAAGCACCCACGAGATTATATCATGGGAGTCCAAGTAGTATATCTGTCGAGATAATGTGTTTTGTTAGTGCGGCACAAATTCCCCGGGCGAATCGAACTAGAGTAAACTATTGCAAATTGCGTTTGTTATTCTCGGCTCTTTGGATTCCAATGGGACATTTGTTAGAATACATGCGGGCCGCTGGGCGTATATCAATGACGGAAATGCCAATGTACTACGTTGGTCTCAATTACAAGGACGAGTTTTGTTTGGTATCAATTTACCCTCTTGATCAATTTAACATGGACTGTAAGGGCTTTATAATTACGCTGAATAGAAAAATTCTATGGCTCATGAAGGGCATCAATAAGTCATTTCTTTCAGTAAATAAATAAAAGAATTACACTATTCGTTCGATTCATCAACGGTTACTTAGGTAAACCTTTAAAATAGTTTTTAGATTCTATAAATGTATGTGTACACTAGCTGTTATTTCACGGTTTGATCAAATGACGGCTTCGCATTTGCTCACATCACAGTCTTTACATTACATACTCGTACTAGCACGTCCCAACTCCTCACCTGCAGTGTGGTACCAGCATGAAGCGTGGGTACGTTGCTCTTGCGCGAGAGTGTGGGCCTCACCTCACGGACTAATAGACCATTGACAATAGAACCGTCCTCACCTGCACGTAGACGAGGTACACCCCAGTGTGGTGCACGTGAACGTGGCCATTGCGCGTCAGCGTGGGTCGCGGATGGGGAGATGCGATGGTCCACGGCGCGGGGTACCACACGTTGTGGGCCGCGTCGTGGGCTACGCGGACTAGCCCATTGCCTACGGAGAAACAAGAGCATGCATGAAAATAGAGTATTTGAAATATACCAAGTAGGTATCAGTCATGTATGACCAATATATTTACAGGTCAGTTATGAATCAACCACAAGCCAGCCGTTGTAAAGAAGTACAAGTCCATACTCAATTCATGATTCAGACTGTTTTTTCAGGAATCATATTTTGTACCTTCCTACAACATCTGGGTAATTGCATAGACATAAATAATACTTCGTATGGACCCGGCCTAACGTAGATACATGTCATGTTTCCCCACTTCATTGGTGTCCAATCCAAAGTTAAACTTGTATCGTGACACTAAAGCTGGGTCACATTTTTCCAACAACGAGACAAGTTTTTAGATACTGAGAAACAGTTTCGAAAAAAGTTTTTTTAAAAACGCTTATTGTCACGCACGCTCGGTGACAGAACTTTGGATTGGACACCGTGGAAGTGGGGACATATTACGTGTACGTTAGACCGGGTCTATATTAGGTATTTACGTCTATGGGTAATTATCAACAAGTTTAGCATGTATTAAAGAAACTCAAGACGTGTCCGAAATATAATGCGTGAAATGCGTCCCGTCCATATTAATGCGTTTCTAATTAAATATCGTGACAATACACATACATATATCAATGCTTGAAAATCGAGAAAACAAAATCACATCATCCAAATTTCCCGATCAATTAATTCCTTTCAACTTATCATTGCCATAAAATTAGCTTGGTAAAGTTACCTTTGAAGTGCTCGTGTAGCTCCGGATTGAGGTGCGAGGTGTTGCCATGGAAATGGGCCGCTACGAATGGCCGCCGCCCCTCCTGCGGGAGTAATGTACTATATTGTATTTATAATGATAAAGTCTGTAGAGGAAGTCGCGTCTGAAACTTGAAATTTAAAAGAAACTATCAATTCGAGGGGACTATATAAATAAACGATGATTGTCTGACGTATGCATGCCCGGATTCAACTCGGAAAACTACTAGACGGATTGCAACAAAATTTGGTATGGGGGTAGTTTATAACACTGTTCAACATATAGGCTACTTTTTATCCCGAAAAAATGCATAGTTCCCGCGGGAATGCTATTAACGTATTCCACGCGGACGAAGTCGCGGGCAGAAGCTAGTGTACTTATAAGAGCGTCACACTCTACATACACATGAAATACTTAAAATGAAAATAGCCGGGCCTTTATTTTCTCTTCTTCTATGGGTTACAATAGTTATTTGTGCAACAAGAGAGCAAAATTGTTTTTTGCTTCGAGTGCCATGTTTGAGTCCTGAGCTAGCGAAAGATTCTATAGTTGAATCACGAGCGTTTAGCGAGTGATTCTAATTTAGAATCTTGAGCTTAGCGAAGGACTCACAGGCACGAGAAGTAAAAGAAATTGCTCTCGAGTAGCACATACAATTTTTCACCTCAGTAGCGAGAACACATAAAAGGTACTTGCAAAGAATACTTACTACAACACGAAAAATATGAAATAGCATTTCTTCTTCACTCCTTTCACTCAAATTATTACTTGAATTTTGTTTTAAAAGAATTACTTACTTTAAAATGAAGAAGAAAGACATGAATAAAGAATGGCGGCAATTTTCTAAACGTGTGTTCGGAAACTAGTACAATGATAAATTTCGAATTTATTCGGTAATATTTGAAAACTTTTAGTTTACTTTAAATTAAAACTTTAGTTTAACATGATTGTAATTTACATGATTATATGAAATATAAGTAATTTTAAAAATTACAAGATTTTTAGACGGTAACTCAACTTATAATTTTAATGTCTAAAAATACACGTCGGTACTGATGTGTTGCGCGTATCCGAACGTATCAAGGTCAGTTTTTTTTTCTTCGAAAATAGATTCGCATTATGATTTGCCTAATATAATTCTCCCTCTTTTCTTAAATTAATGAAAAGAAGAGAGCTAATTAAGTCGATATTGTTCGAATTTTAGTATAAGAAGTAGGTACTACTAAGATGCCGCAGTATAAAATGACCATTCGCAGTTATCAAACTTAAAAAAAGAAAAAGAGTGGGAACGATTTAACTTCATTTTAAGAAGTTTTTAATTCGTTTTGTTTTCAACTAGGTACTTTTATTAATTTTTCTTCATATCTTACTGAATAATTTTGATCTAGAATAGTAAATTGATTACATTAAACTAAAACATGACACTGTGGCTGCATGGCTTAGACCTTTGCCTTTGCCTGATGGGACTGTCTGATGGGATAATCTGATTAAAAAAAAAGAAATTAAAAAAATACTTTGTCTCACTCAGTGAAACAAACACGATTTTGCTCACTAATTTCTGACAGCAAAGTCTACTTGTTCGAGCTGCTGAGGTGAAAATAAATATTTATATGTATATTTACATGTATTTTATTCATAAATGCGAAAGTAACTCTGGTCTGTTTCTGAATTTGTATTGAATTCTTTGTTGACGAACGCGCAAGCTCAAACTACACTCAACAGCAATGAAAAATGGTCACTTTGTATACGATTTTCCATATAAAGTGACCCGTTTTCATTGCGGTTGAGTGTATATAAAAAGAAATAAAATTATAGTTCCCAGAATATAGTGACTTCTCTTCAGGCATTTAATAGAAATTTAAGGTTATTAGTATTCTGTAGATGTACGAGTATCTCTCCCCATCTCTATTCAGTAGTGAGACTCGTAGCAACAATACATTCCTTGCCGAATTATTGTTTAGAGATCTTCTACTATCTAAAGTCCCGCGCCTTCACATTTCAAAACGCTTCAATGCATTTAAAAAGCACCACCAACACTCTCAACACCTGTGTGCGTGCTGAGAAAGCCATCAACTATGCGTTGAGAGTGTTGGTGGTGCTTTTTAAATAATAATAAAAAAATTGAAGCGTTTTGAAACGTGAAGGCGCGGGACTTTAGATAGTAGAAGATCTCTACCCAGTGTGGCCCAATTCAATTTGAATTTAACCCTGAGCTTTTTGGCGAAGGAAAACATGGCGAGGAAACCTGCGCCCATCATAGACATAGACGTAGACATTTATTTCTCAATGTCAAATTACAGCATATTTTCATGTTAAAGTACGAGAATTTCACACTGAGATCGTCAGAAAGAATGGAAAAACAAATGAAAATCAGGAATAAAATCATCATCATCTGCGAAGTAATTCAAGGATGTGTGTGGAGTCCCCAATCCCCACTGGGCCAGCGTGTGGACTTATATATCCCAAACCCTCTTGTGTGATATTTTGTATGCCTGAGGGCTAAGCATAAGGATTCTATAACATTGTACTGTAACACCTTTAACACCTATGTCTTGACAAAATAAATAAATTGATTGATTGATTGATGAAAGGAGGCATGCCCAGCAGTGGGACGCAAATACTGGTCGTTCGTTCTCGTGATTAGATGATGCCTGTGCCCGCAGTCAAAACTCGCAAATAGGCTTTTGGGGTGGTACTTAGGGTTGTTCTATAAGTTTACGTCACACCAGGCCGAAAAGCGGGATTTACCGCCCTTGGGTGCTACGAAAAATCCCTCTTCACGGCCAGGTGGTGACGTAAAATCGTATACTAACCACGGGCGGTCGTAAAGAAATCCTCAGACCGCTAGATTATAGCCCTCGCCTCCGGCTCGGGCCTCAATTACCCGCGATCTGAGACTTTCTTTACTTGACCGCCCTAGGTGTGTAATGTACTATTATTTTGTTCGCTTACATCGCTATTCCTCACTGTTCTGGAGACGGTGTGCTGGAGATTCAAACTCTTGGAGCCATCCGTGTTAGGCGAGAACTTCTTGGTCTTACGTCTTTGACTGAAAGAAAAAACGGTAATTGTTATTTTTACGTGTAATACGAAATAATTTAAAAAATACTGGAACCACAATTAATACTATATGTTCTGACTTTACAGTGTTTGTGCATGTATGTATCATGTATGTAGACCATAGGTCCGGTAAACTATTGGTCCAGTTATAGGTAGGTAGTTCGCAAAAGAAGTGACTCGAAATAGTAGATTGTGTGCCTAGGGAGCAAAATGGTATATTTTACCGTGGGTGACGGATTGAATTTAAAGCGACGCGAAAGATTCCAGAATTGAATCCCGAGCGGAGCAAGGGATTCTAATGTGGAATCTTGAGCTAGCAAGCTAGTTTAATAGTACATTACTACAGAGGCCGGGAAGGAGGATGTTGCAGGCCGAGTATTATATACGGATAGTTACGAGGCCGACAACTTCCGTTCCCCGCCGATGTATGTATAGTGCTTTTCTCAAACATGCAATGAAATAAATAAATAAATAAAATATAGTATTGGCAGAATGTCATAGCGAACCATAGTGTAAATATTGCTTGTAGCTTTTTTCAACTGGCGGAATTCCAAGATGCTGTGCACAAATATATGCAATGGAAATTAAAAAAAGTGATTTGCCGGCCTTGGCCTGCAACGTTTGTATGAAATCTCATTATATACCAATTGTCTAGCCGCGCCTGAAACGTAATACTTCCCAGGCTAATAAGAAGAACATAATATGAATATTTCATTGCATGTTTGAGAAAATACTTTTGCTACCGTGTTGCACACTGCTTTTTACTCCTCTTATGAGAAAACCAGTAGCAGCAGGGAACGAAATTGTACTTTGCTTTCCATTTCATTTGAAGCATTATTTTATAACAAACTGTTGACAGTGAAAATGTTCCAAAAAACAAGTACTTTAAGTACTGAATGTTTACAAGGAATATTTTCAATAGGCAGATACTTCGATACGATACAATGATGTTATCTACCGCGATGTTGACGGGATCTCAGTGCTCCTTTGATCCCACTCAGTGCTTATCTATATTTCTACACGTGTTGGTAATACGCTGTATTTCCCAGACCTGTTTACCAATTGAAGCTTGAAGGAAATCTAAACATTATGGCAAATCGAATAAGAAACGCAAAAATATTTCAGCTAATCGACACTATAATCCATACTTCCATACTTATCCATACTCAATATTATAAATGTGATTTGTTTGTTTGTTTGTCCTTGCTTTACATCGAACCGACTGTACCGATTTGGATGAAATTTGGTACGTAAATAGTTTCCAGACCCTGGGAATAACAAAGGATACTTCTTAACGTGATATTTCTACGGGAACTGATTTTCTACCGGTCAAACCAGTTCTTCCAATACTACTATAACCAGCGTCTATATGTATAGTACCAGGGTACGCAAATTTTAAGTCTACGCAGGACGAAGTCGCGGGCAACGCCTAGTATTATATACACTCAACAACAATGAAAACGGGCCGCTTTGTATATAATTCTCCATACAAAGTGACCCTTTTTCATTGCTCTTCAATATAAATTGCGAAGGAAATTCAGTATAAGTCCGGCTGTCTGTCACTTCTACACGGTTAAACCGCTGGACTGACTTAGACGAAAGCCAGGGCAGACGCAGAAGGTTCTCGCGGAACCGCGATAACCGAATTCCACGCGGATGAAGTCGCGGGCAGAAGCTAATAATAATTCTCTTCAAATTGAACTTTACATTTGTTCAATGATATAAGTGACGATATGACATGGACACTCGAGTAACTACTAAATCCAACGTCCGTCCGGTGGATCAGATTCTTGAGGCCGTGCCGTGATCCAGCATCGTCAAATTGCTCATGTACTTAAGATCATACTTTTCTAAGAAATGTTAAAAGTTAAAAATATGAAAAAAAACACATATGTTATATTTGATTATATCATCCTTACATTGACAGCTTTCGTTACACGTTTCACGAAACTTCGCTCGATACAATTTAATTCCAAAGTAACCTCTAACTCGGACCTTTAATCCAACTTTATTCCAGTTTATTATATCAAACAGTGTAAAACTAAATATAACAGGAATAATATCCTTATTATATGCATACATTGTCAACTTTATAAATGCCATATTTGTAGACGGTATTTTTATAGAAATTAAAACATTCAAATACTAACTAAATCGAGCGTTCTGTGCGTAGCGCTTTCTCTTTCACTCGTTGCACAAGTGGCAGTGACGGCTGAGCTGGGTATAGGAACGGCCTTAAACGGAATTTTAGTATTTTAAGTTGGAAAAATGTCCGTTTTTTTTTAAAGTACGCCTTCAGTCAGTTCCAAGTTGGTTCTCACTTCATGGTTGTCAAAGACTTCAGAAACTAAAGAACAGGTAAAAAGCCTTTTAATTAAACTTTGAAAGTGTAGTTATACGGGGTTTTAATTACAGGCCAAGTCTTTGATAACTTAGAAGAAAAACAGCGTCTGTGAACTGGCGAAGGTAAAACAACACCGTAGGTTTCTTTTGAAAGGCTTTTGTTATTTAAAGCGAATAAATTATAATGTATTTGCTCTATAGGAGATCTTTTCTTTTTAACCCTAAACTTACCTACCTAGCTGTCAAGAGTAGCAGTTGTAGTACACTCAACAGCAATGAATTGGGGTCATGTATCTAAAATGCTATACAAAGTGACCCGAGTTCATTGCTGTTGAGTGTATTTTATAAAGAACTAAGACTCTCGACTGCATGCGCGTGGAATCCCGTTATTGTAGCATTCCCGATGGAACTATGCGTTTTTCCGGGCTTACCAGGCCTTTCACGGGACTCAAACTATGGCAAATAACAATTTTCATCCCAGTGTTTTAGTGTGAAAAGGTAACAGACGGACAGATAGAGTTAGCTTCACATTTATAATAAAGTATTTAGTTACTGTCGCAATGGGGGCTATCGCGTGTGAATTTGCCACTAGAGGCGCTAGTGTCGCGTGAGGTCCAATAACATTCAGTTTTCACTGGTTTTGGCGGGCTTCGTGATATAAATCATAATTTCTTTAATTTACCTGTTGAAAAGTGATCTCCTTCGTGAAATTATAGCAAATATGGATTATTTGGCTGTGAATGTAAACGCTTTAAAAACAAAATTTATTTTTTCCAAACAAAAAGTAACTGCACAACATTGCGGCATAGCTGTTCGATATGATGATAGTTATTTATAATTAATAAACTTAATGAGATTCAAGATTGAAAACTTTGTCTCGGCGCCGATCTTATAAAGTAGCCTTTGACAGCTATACCTCTGGACCTTAGTCTACAGTGGCGCCAACTGGTGAGCAAAGAAACGATAGTCCCCATTAGTTAATTTACAGCGTGCCAGTATGACAAGGCACTAAAATGCTAAGCTACTTTTGGCATTGAAAACCTGGTCTACCAGAATCTAAATATATAAAACTCAAAGGTGACTGACTGACTGACATAGTGATCTATCAACGCACAGCCCAAACCACTGGACGGATCGGGCTGAAATTTGGCATGCAGGTAGATTATGACGTAGGCATCCGCTAAGAAAGGATTTTCCGAAATTCCCACGGGAACGGGAAAAAATTAAATTTTTCATTTTAATATTTCTGCGCATACGAAGCTGCGGGGAAAAGCTAGTCTTAACATAAACGAGTCTATTGCGACGAATTTTCGGGACCTTCATGTTACGCTACTGTTCATAATCTTATACTAAAAACCGTCTATAGAAATTTAATGATACAGAATTCTCAGACAAGATGATATCAGAAATGGACGCTATATTCGGACGGAATTTGCAATATAGGGTTTACGTGCGAGACAAATCGATCTAGCTAGTCTCATTCTGGGAAAACTCATTTTCAGCTATTTACTTATAATAAAACAGGGAAGAAAATCTGTGGCATAATAATGCCATATATTTTCTTCCCTGTTTTATTAAATCGAGTAAATATACTCGATTTCAAAATCACAGTAATAAACCAACGTTCTTAAATCACTGCATAGTATAAAACAAAATCGCCTCATGCTGTCTGTCCCTATGTATGCTTAGATCTTTAAAACTACGCAACGGATTTCGATGCGGTTTTTCTTTAATAGATACAGTGATTCAAGAGGAAGGTTTCAGTATATAATTTGTTATAGTTTAACGCACCATTCCCGCGGGAACGCTATAACCGAATTACACGCGGGTGAAGTCGCGGGCATATAAAATCAACATACATCTATAGCTCCATAAATCAATACATACTGATGGCTTTAATTAAATGATGGCTTTGGTTAAATACGAGTATATCCTTAACAAACATGTTCCCATATTCGCTGACAGTACCTACCGTCCCGAAGTTAATAAAGCGAGTGAGTTTCGAGATACATATTTGCTTCTTACGTTCTCAGTTATATACTTAACTGCCTTAGATACAGAGTGAAGCTTATTGTCGCTGATGGTTTCTGTAGCCTTTGTTTACATGTAATGATACTTCAGTATCGAAATCCGATACTGCGGTAAGCGAGGTGCCAGTCAGATGGCGTCTGGCACATTACTTGCGGCTAATGTAGCGGCTTTGTTTCTTAATTATTTACATTATTTTGTGTCTCACGTCGTCTGGAGACACGTGCGTGGGTTTATGAATAAATTATAACATTAAATACAATGTATACCTACTCGTATTGAAGTGTGAAACGATACAAAACTGGGCGCCACGTACTTAGGAAGGAAGTATTAGATAATAATTCGACTAAAATGACGTAAAAGTGACCCGAATTCATTGCTGTTGAGTGTAGGTATAAATTTAAATTTAAAATTATTATAAGCCTGACAGAAACATGCAGTTAATTTTAAAAGTGGCCATACAGAGCCACAGATGGATACACAGATACAAAAGTCAAAACAAAACTTATTACAGCCCTTCTTTTTTGCATCGGGCTTAAAAATTTATGATGATAAAATCGTGTCTGACTGATAGAACTTGACCTAAAATCTCAGTAGGTCTAGGTAGGTATTTTTACATAGCGACAATGTCCATTTGTACATTCCACTTCTCATTGGCAATAGCGACGACACAAGGTGCCAATGATCGGCATATTGTGCGTAATTGACGCAATTGTTTCATTACTGGTGATCGATATCGACGGTCACGGAGTTACTTTCGCATATCCATACTATTCCATACTAATATTATGAATGCAAAAGTAACTCTGTATGTGTGTCTGTCTGTTGCCTCTTCACGCTTTAACCACTGAGCCTATTTATTACCCGACTGCGCACCGCAAAGGAGGGTTATTAGATTTTTTTTTTATGGAACTATGGAGATAGAGTCTCGAGGAAAGACATAGTTTTATCCCGGAAAAATACATAGTTCCCGCGGGAACGTGATAATGCAAAACTATGCGAGGGAAGTCGCGGCCAGAAGCTAGTTTACAATACGTAAAAAAATACCTATGAATAGAAATAGTATTAAGTATAGATAGTAAATGTTAATATGGTCTTACCCGTCTTCGGGCCTGGTGTCGACGTCGACGCCTGCGCCGGCGCCGGGGAACACGCTGCGCTTATCGCGGCCCACTTCCTTCAGCGGTGCTTCTGTACACAACGAATATGTCATAAACAGACAATTCACAATACCACAAACTTTTGCGAGAGAGCAAATTACTCGTACAATACAATATTCCAAGAAGCGCAGTTTATCCATCCATGCGTCTCGCTCATACACATTCAGGGTCCAGATCTCACTTTATGCGTCCAAAGAGGGGATTTGCTGATTCACTTAGCGGTCACTTATGACGTTCCGAATAACATGTTTATCCGCGAAGCGATAGAGATATTCCTTTTCCTTTCCCTATAGGATCACTTCGTGAGCTCGCATCCTAGACGTCCAGTAGCTCATGTCGAAACACAGGGAAGCGGCTTTGCAACATACTTATAACTGGAGTTGCTAACGATCTGAGCAGGCTAATACTATCTGTGCGCCTTGTAGTCCCATTTTTTCAAGTGGCGCGGGAAATAAGAGTTCTTTTGGACATGATGGAGGGAGGCTTTCTCCTTACCGATGCTAAGATTCTTTAAAGTAATTATCTACACGGATACTTGACGACAGCCGAATTGGTCCAGTTGGTAGTGACCCTGCCTTCTGTTCCGATGGTCGCCGGTTGGAGTCCCGCTCGGGGCAAACTTTGTGTGATGAGCACGAATGTTTGTACTCGAGTCATGGATGTTTCGTATTTATATATGTATGTATTTCTCTATATAAGTATTTGTATCGTTGTATTGTCTAGCACCCATAACACAAGCGCCGCTTAGTTTGGGGCTAGCTCTAATATGTGTGCTGATATGTCCCAGGATATCTATTGATGTTGAAGTAGTCTTACCTGTGTTCTGTTCTTTGATCTTGGCGCCAACAGCCTCGTTGAGCATGCGGTGCAGCTCCCGGATGTTGGAGGGCGGTCGCTCGCGCCCCACCGTCACCACCGAGCCCGTGAAGTCCTCGGGCTTCAAGCGAACCATGTCTGAAGTGCCCGTCTGTAAGGAACATATATACTTGCTTAAATTCACGCCTGTTTCCCGTTGGGTCCAGGCAGAGACCACATAACAGCATTAACAACCACGTATTTCTATGCAAGCATAATCTCCCTCGCTTCCTCCGAAAAGAGAATACGTAATTAGTACGTTATTAATTACGTACGTTAGTAATTAGTATGTGCCACCACGCTCTCAATGACATAGTGAGGAGGGCGTTCTGGAGCCTCCGGACCTCTGCCGCACCGACGGCAAAAGGCCGGACGGCTTAACTTTAGTGCCGTGGCAGAAAACAAAGTGTCTGCTGTGGGACGCCACGTGCGTTAGTACTTTCGCCGCCACACACCTCAGTCGGACTGTGCGCACAGCTGGTGCCGCGGCGGAGTTTGCTGCGGTAAAAAAACGGGAAAGTAATCTGCACTGGGCAGTAACTACTTTTTCTCAAAAATGGCGGGGAAACTCGTCATTGTCTGCTTTCTATCAGACCGCAAAGTGCGTCATTGACGATCAGTCAAAAATTAAAAAAAAAAAACTCAACTGCATGCCCCGGAAATTTGTATGAATTTACTTCCGCGGCATGTATAAGCGCAGGGAATGTTGTATGAAATTTCATTGTCGTACAGGTACTTTTTTTTAAAACTGATAAATACGCGAAGGAATTCCCAAACAGCCAAGTCTGCATGTTCTGTATCTGTCAATTGACGCGAAACCAAACGTTTTTATCCGTGTCTGAAACAGCGCAATGTATTTCAGAACGGAATTTAAAAAAAGAACGATCCATAAAGAGAGGGAGTTCTTGTCTTGTATCAGATTTATTTAGCTAAATTTCATGAAAATAGTTTACTAGTTTGGTTTAAAAATTAATAAAAGGTCTTAATTTTTATAAAAAACGAGAAATCTACATGCGAGTTTTTAACTTGCCGTGTTAGTGTGTCTGTTAAAGTCAAATATCGGTGAATACGAAATAAGACTGGCGTTCCATTGGATTTGTTGTGACCGTCAAGCCAGCGTACACCGTAGCATATTCAGGATCTGATTATGCAAATAAATAGTACCCAAATAGTACCCACGGAATATCTAACTAAAAAAAATAGTACCCTTAAACTTTTCGAAATATAAGGGCTGTTCACGGTGTACGCTACCGGGCGTCAAGCTGGCGTACACCGTAGGGATCTCTGGAACGGCTTGGTTTTCGGGAATGGTTTATGGTTCAAAAAATAGTACCCAAATAGTACCCTAGAACCGTCAAATTTCATCACTCTATCTATAATGGAAGCTGAGATATTACATGACTTCACGGTGTACGAAATTTCGCACCGTCAAGCTGGCGTACCCGGGAATTTCACACAGAAGACCTTCGAATTCTGGAATCAGGTTTATGTCAATAAATAGTACCATAAATAGTACCCCCTTTTCAGTAAAAATAATATATAAAAAGTACATAGGAGACTACAAAAACACAAGGAAAACTTCTACATAGTAAAAGTACTGGCGCGCGAAAAAGTGTTTAATTCATTATTATTTTCATATTATGCGTTTTTTATCAGTCTTGTACTGGTGACTTAATTTGTTTACTAGAAATTGTTTACTAGTTTGGTTTAAAAATTAATAAAAGGTCTTAATTTTTATAAAAAACGAGAAATCTACATGCGAGTTTTTAACTTGCCGTGTTAGTGTGTCTGTTAAAGTCAAATATCGGTGAATACGAAATAAGACTGGCGTTCCATTGGATTTGTTGTAAGTACTTGACTACCTTTGCGTGCGGGTCAATGCTATATTATGAATACCTAATATCAAGGTTTTTTTTCATTTTTGAGAAAAGCACTATATAAGCCTCGGCACGTGAAAGGCTTTGCAGGCTTCGTACATATTAAAGGTCCTCGGCGAAGCCTCGGCCCTTTAAACCAGTACTCAGCCTGCAAAGACCTACTTTCCCGGCCACGGCAATAATGTACTATTTTGTTCCACTCGCTTTTGAGGCTACTGGGTGCTGGGGGTCGGACGGAGGCTATTGCCTTCGTTCGGGAAGTGGGACGTCGCATTAGGGAGAGGGGGTCTGACGCCCGCGCAGGTACGTACCTGGTGCAAAGGCTATCCATCGCCATTCAACGTGGTAACGCGGCCAGTGTGATGGGTACCTTCGCTCCAGGTACAACTCGAGGGGGCCTTTTCGATTAGGCTTAAGCTATTATTATTATTATTTTTTCTTTTTACTATTGTATTTTTTGTTCTTTTATAAGTGTGTTATAATTATGTTATTATAAACAAATGAATAAATGATCCATATTAGTATGTTGTTTAAAAGTAATAACCTAAGTATAATTGTTATAATTTTCTGTTTCACTTATGGCATTGTTCAGAAAGTTACGCTGACGCTAATTAAACAGACATGGAGCAAAGTCGTTTGTTGTATTGTGTAAAAATAAAGATATTTAGGAATGCATCTTTTAAGGAATATTACCTATCTGATTTTTAGTCCATACCTGATTTTTTTTTGGTTATCATTTACAGACTTTAATTTGTCACAGAATAGTCTATCACAATTAAATTTTGTACATAAATTAAAGAGAAAAAATGCTATTCACTATTCACTATTATCGCAGATTTTTTTGGAGTCAGACTAACAAACAGACAGGTGGTGATGGTAAAGTGGTTACCGCTGGCTATAGGAATATTAATAGTACATTATTGCAGAGGCCGCCAAGTAGCGCATTGCCGGACGAGTCAGTTACAAGGCTGAGCGAACCGAAGCCTTCTCTTAGTACGAGTCCGGCAATCGCAATTGCGGCCGAGGTATATATAATGCTTTTCTCAAACAGCGAGGAAATACGTAAGGTCAGTCGGGGCAAGTGCGCCAGGATGGGGTAAGTGCGCCTAACATAAATATATCGAAACCTATAAATATTATTCAACTAGTAGTTGGCTGTTTACAAGCCATAGGGGCGAAATAAATTTAGGCGCACTTACCCCACATCAGTATTTACTACTTCCATGATCGTGGATGATTTGGCCATGGAAGTTGTACTTATTACCTCCATGGATTTGTCTGTTTCGGGGCAAGTGCGCCAGGATGGGGTAAGTGCGCCTAACATAAATATATCGAAACCTATAAATATTACTCAACTAGTAGTTGGCTCTTTACAAGGCATAGGTGCGACATAAATTTAGGCGCACTTACCCCACATCAGTATTTACTACTTCCATGATCGAGGATGATTTGGCCATGGAAGTTGTACTTATTACCTCCATGGATTTGTCTGTTTCGGGGCAAGTGCCCCAGGATGGGGTAAGTGCGCCTAACATAAATATATCGAAACCTATAAATATTACTCAACTAGTAGTTGGCTGTTTACAAGGCATAGGTGCGACATAAATTTAGGCGCACTTACCCCACATCAGTATTTACTACTTCCATGATCGCGGATGATTTGGCCATGGAAGTGATGGAAGTTGTACTTATTACCTCCATGGATTTGTCAGTTTCTCTACAGAGGTGTCTCAAATAGCAAGCGAATTAAAAAAAACACACACTACAATAATGTTTTTGCTGGCCAAGGCCAGCAATGGACAGCCTCGCGTCTTCTTTTTTTGAAAGTAACACGAACATTTCCGAGCATGTTTGAGAAAAGTTTATTTCTTCTTGATAATTACACAAGCTTTTTGTATCGACTACAGTTTCCCGTGCGAGGTGAAAAGCCCGGAGCTTTAGCGAGCTTACGGGCATTATTCAGAAATAAGGATTATTAGCAACGTTGCCTTAATGCGGATTCCCTTTATCCAAGCCCTGAAAGCCTTTTCCAAAAAGAAACTCGATCCCAACGTGTAACAACTTTACAATTAATGTTTTGTTATAAAATAACAAAAGGAAAGCTTTACATTTCGAGGTTTTTTTCTTTTAACAAAGACTCATTAGTCTTTGTTAAAAGAAAAAAGTTACAAGAACAGCGTACGTTGGATGCAACGTACGCTGTTCTTGTCGTTTTAAATAAAAGTGTACAACATAAATTCCCCAATCCGCACTGGGCCCGCGTGGAGACTATAGCCCAAACCCTCTCATGATGAGGGGAGGCCTGTGCCCAGCAGTGGGACGCAAATAGGCTGTAGTAGTAGTATTGTAGTACAACCTCAATTAATAAAGACTAAGTAAATGGAAAATTAAATGATTCGTAGTACGTATTAGTATTTTATCAAATACACTCAACCGCAGTGAAATCGGGTCACTTTTTATTGGATTTCCCATACAAAGTGAACCGATTTCATTGCGGTTGAGTATATTTATATAGTAGAATAGATCCCGTACCACAATAAAAAGTAGTAAATAATATTTGATAATATCTATGTTCACCATATCAAAGTATGGTTGCACTGTGGTAGGCTGCACGTAAGTATCTTTTCTTTTTTTCATACAGAAAATTTTGATTAAAAAGCCCCTCATTCCAAAAGGGCTTAAGTCAAAAATTACGTAGAAAGCTCTTTCTGCGCGTAGCGCCCGCTCTTTAGCGAGAGGCAGTGAAGTGAAGGCAAAGTGAGATGACGTCACGCACCAGTTACTACTAAAACACGATTTTCTCTAAAATAATGAACAAAAAGATCTGAAACTTTTTTATCGACTCCTTTAGATAGAGATACAGTAATGATTTTCGAATTACGCCTTACTAAAATTTTGAAATGTTGTCAATTAGTTCACACTCTGTAACCAACCTTCTCCCGCCTGCGGTCGTACTCGGCGTACCAGTAGCCGCTCTCCTCATCATCGTCATCGTCATCACCGTCGTACAAGTCCTCGTCATCTGCTACGTCATCGTCCTCCAGCACCGTCAGCTTTCCCAGGGAATCCCCCTCCTTTGTCGACCCCACATCATCATCGCCGTCGGCGTAGAACTGAAAATAATAATAATAATAAAATCTTTATTGTTCTAGAAAGAATGTTTATTACGTATTCGCTGTGTGCATAGTTACTGGTGGGGGATACGAAAACGATCACGGCGTGCGACGTAGCCAAATAGGAAATGGGAATAGTAATAGCATGCCAAGCCGAGCAATGTGAAGATGACAAACATTATGTTTTGGTAAATCCAAGTATTTTACGAGTATACAATCTTCAGTACATAATATGGTAAGGGTTGTCTGGAAGAGATCGCTATTACGCGATAAGACCGCCTCCTGTATGCCATACCTTTTGTGTAATTACATTATGTCTGTACTGTTCATTGATTGTGTGGTGTACAATAATGTATACCTATTGTATTTTAATATGGTGCTTGCTCAAGTTAATGTATAACATGTTTTTGTATAATTAATGAAATTCTGCTTGAAAATATTTTCCTTTATACTCGGAAATGTAAAGATTTCGTAAAGGAAACACAAATTAACAACGACAATGAAAATATTAGCTCGCTCGCTGGGCTCCAAAATTTATTTCGAGTTTAGCAATTAGTGTAGGTACGAGGAAAGTTTCAAACAGAAACAACTTTGTTCAAACGACGTGTTCTGATTCAGAGTTTCGGTTGATATTTCACAGAAAATGATCTAAAGCTTTTTTTACTGGCAAGGTTTAAAATAATAATTGTTGCAAAAAATATCCATAAAAAAAATTACCTAATTCAGAGGGAAATGAAGTCTCGAAAACCTAGATAACGTCATCATTCCAGCCGATAGACGTCCACTGCTGGACATAGGCCTCCCCCAAGGCGCGCCACTCAGACCGGTCCTGTGCCACTCGCATCCACCGCATTCACGCGACCTTTACAAGGTCGTCACTCCATCTTGTTGGAGGCCCACCGACAGCTCGTCTACCGGTTCGCGGACTCCACTCCAGGACTTTCCAGATAACGTAATACGTTTAAATTTAGAAACGTTGTCAATAAACGAACGAAACATCTCAGAATATTTTAATAGTACCTACTACATAAGACATGGAGACATCTTAAATGGTTGAGGGTAAGAAAAACCTATCTGACATTGCGCACCAATTTATTTGAAATACTTTTGTAATAACAATTTGTAATCAATTTGAAATGTGAAGATGACAATTAATAATTAATTAATTATTGTTTTGTAATCAATCTTCGTATTCCGCGATTTCCGCGTAACCCCTGATTTTTTTTTATACCAATGGTATGGTATAGGCAAACGAGCGCACAGCCCACCTGAACTGATTTACTACTACTACTTCAGCCTATTTGCGTCCCACTGCTGGGCACAGTCCTCTCATCACGAGGGGGCTGGGCTATAGTCCCCACGCGGGCCCAGTGCGGGTTGGGGACTAGACACACATCTTTGAATTACTTCGCTGATGAGTGCAGGTTTCCTCACGATGTTTTCTTTCACCGAAAAGCTCAGCGGTAAATTCAAATGGAACTGAATTAACTGATTTATATTAACTGAATTGATTTGATATTTTACGTAATACGACTTGCCAGAATCACTTGCATTGCATATTGCGTACTACATATATACCCGTTGTGGAGTGTAATAGCAACAACCAATTCGATTGTTGACCCTTTAAATTAATTCTAATTAAAAATGAGTTTATTTATATAAATAAAATAATGTGAGCAACATATTGCCCTGACTTCAGTGAAGTTATTGTTGTTTTAAAGACTTTCTCAGTTTTTCGCCGAATTATCTAAATATGCAAATAGGATAGTAGAACGAGAAAAAAACACATGACACACATTTCGACGGAATGGTCGCCTACGCTTCACAACTATGTTTCTTGTTTATATTGAGAGAGAACATTGCTTCGTTCCACCGTTTGTATATAATGAACTAGCTCAATCATAACTCATTAAATTTATGCAACCGGCTTTAAAACAATTAATATCTGCAGTAGGTACGCATAGAAATAGTGAAAGCTTAAAAGGTAAGAATTCTAGTGCACACGTTAATTAATACTTAATGAATAATTACGCTTTGTACAAACTCGCTTTGAAGGAAACCCTGTATGGCCTATACCATTCGCCAACATGCCATAACTGGTGGCTAACATTTATTCAAGTCCTAGTTACCTATATCCACAAAACGCCTTGTTTTGGCTGCGGGTGGTGGGTGGAGTTTTGACCATGCGTAACCAAAACGAAGCACTTTGTGGACATAGGAACCGAGCCTTATCGATAAATGTAGCTGTCGGTAAACCTCCAACAAGATCGAGCGACGACCTCGTAAACGTCGCGGGAACCCGGTGGAAGCGAACGGCACAGGACCGTCTCAGTGGCGAGCCGTGGACGTCTTCGGCTCACAATTGACATGATGTTCGATAAATTAATTATTTAGCCATAATCTTTATACATATATAAGTAATTCAGCTTCTCCCAAACTTAGGTCGATTATACTAATTTAAGTAGTATACCTAGATTCAGTAAATTTGTGATAAATCAATCTAATTTCTGATACAACCATTAACATATATTACAAATGCTGAAAAAAGTCCGTCTGTTAAGTTGATTCATACATAGTTGACGGACTCCTGGTCGTTAAATATGGCCGCCGAGCTGTCATTCCATACAGAAACGTCATTTTATCCAACAGTAAAATATTTAACGTTAACTTTAACGGACGGTTTAAAGCATCCCACCCTTAATCGGCGCAGCGAGACTGTGTGGCGAGCTTGTTTATTTTTATTTCATTACAATGACTAGACGGTCACCAACATCGACTAGTCGATTCGTTACTCGAAGCCACACCACTTGCAGTTTATATTTACACCTATTAGCAACCGTAGGAAAGCAATTACCTAAGCCGAGAACACGAGCGGGGCTATCAAATGTTGCCTCCAGCGTCGTCGGTATTACTCCCTAACTTCGTCAAGGGAGACAGATTAGACAAGGTTTGAGGAATGTTTTAGAAGATGAATATTTCCTGCGAAAATCGTTTCCTTACTGTACAATATTAATAAGGGAGGAGGTTCTCAATTCGTAGAAGTAAATAGCTACAATGTTTAGTTCTTTTGGGCCTATATTCGAAGTCTTAGCCCCTGATGATGATGAGATCCATGAGGAAATTCCTCATGAGGGGAAATATGTTAGCATTTTTATTTTTACATCAATTAATCAGGACTGGCATCGATTTGGAAGATTACATTGATACTTACGTCCTGATATTGCAAGTAAGTAAAGCACCTATTTAATTCAATCTCATTTTAAAATCAAGTTTTAGAAATTTAAGATCTCATTCAGAAACGAAGTACCTAAGTAGGTACTGTGGAGACTGGCCGAGTACAATCGGTTAGTTGTCACATTTTCCTTCAAAAGTAGGTAATTTTAAGCGTAGAATTGTTTTTGTTTAATATATTGAGTCTTTTTATAGCGATTGTAAAGAACGCATCTCTCAAAATATAATATCAATTCAACTTACATCTATTATTTCATAGTTAGGACGACAGTGTTAGGACAGTAATAGGGCCAGCCTTCAAGATTTAGATATTTTAATAAGTTAGACATCGTCTTCGTGTCTTCGGATTCCACCGCTGATCTCCGTGCCTGCAGCATCTACCTGAGCTAACATCAACCCCCCTCTACAGTACCTAAATAAGTTAATAAGAACTAAAAGCATCAAAATACCTTTACTGCTTCTAAGAACAACAAAGGTGTAAAACTTGAAAATATTTCAAGCGTCTTGAACTCTTTGAGGCGTCATGCTTGCCGAGTTTTACTGTTGCATTCTAAAATTCTAATGGCATATTTTCCGCTTTTAAAATTGTTGACTTTGCATCCGTTCTTGTAAAAGGTCAAGAGCAAGATGAAATCAACCATTTATGTAAATTCGACAGGAAACCTGTCTTAAGTACTCGTATAGCAAAAATGGTAACGGGCTTCGATGAACGAGTCGAGTCGTATAACTCGCCCATAATATATCTTTTGGCATGGCAGCGTCTGTCTACCTTTTAGCCTAGGTAATTTAATTTTTAACCTTTTTGATTGTTCAAATATGGTCGATGGATGTTCTAGCGCCATCTTTCCGTTCTTTCTTTCATCCGTAATCTTCAACAATAGGCTGAGTTGATTCATGCATAGTTGACGGACTCCTGGTCGTTAAATATGGCCGCTGAGCTGTCATTCCATACAGAAGCGTCATTTTATCCCATAGTAAAATTTACATCACCCTTGGCCATAAAGTGGGATTTTCTGCCCGCTACGCGGAGAGAAAATCTCACTTCTTGGCCAAGGGAAGACGTAAAACTTTTGACAAACCACGGGCGGTAATTCGTAAAGCCCCAGATCGCATATTTATGGCCCTCACCTAAACCTGCGATCTGGGACATTTACGAATTCACCATCCTAGGTCTGTAATGTACCTACTATTATGTTAACTTTAACGAACGGGTTGAATCAACTGCCCTCAATGTCCGTTGCTGTGTGCCGTCAGCCAGTACCAAACAAAGCTTTTGTGTCTAGGCTACTACTGAACTATTTCTTTAGATAAAAATATAAGGATGCCTAGAGCCCATATGAAAGATCAAGATATCTTCAGAGCAAGTGTAGTGTAGGAGTGTTGCTAACGCATCGGTCTATTCATACTATTATGATTTTCTCATCGGGTAAAATAGCTTTTTGGTGATACTTATTTGTCAATGAGAAGACCTACTTAAATTCCAATAGAACAAAATGTTAACTTTACCTTTAGGTACCTACATTGAAATGTAATATTTCCGTCGACATAATGTAACCCACATTAAATCGTTTTAAAAATAAATTGCTTAATCGTTTAATCGCAATGTAGGTAGAGGCCGGACATTAATTTCATGAAACAACGTGTCACGTCACGTTTATTGCTTACTTGATTCTTGATTATGTTTACGCAAATTTTGGGTTTATGCTCATCCAGAAGATGTAAACAGCAAATTAGGTCGACGTTTCATCATGAGATTACCTATCTAAAGAACGCATAAATAAATGATGCATAAAGAAACTCTTTTTAAATGATTTTCAACACTCACGTATTTTTTCCCCAAGTAACCGACTGAAAAGGCTTACTACATTGTCGAATTTTTCAATTGTTTTTTAATTGTCTGATACGTTCGCTTGTCATTACGTAACGTCTCAGACAATAGTTTAAGCGCTAGTTTCACAAGTAACTTTCCCATCTAAACTTGGCACCCTCAGGCCAGATTTCCTCTTAGAATTAACTTCTGATTCTGCCGTCTACTGTACACAATATGGGTAAGAGGGTTATTTGAGCTTGGAAGTTTGGTTGTCATGGAAACAACAATAGGTTTCTATGTGAACATTGTAGGCCCACTAGGAAACTCGAGATTTCATGTAGTAGTTTAACTTAGTTAATTGA
This sequence comes from Aethes cnicana, assembly GCA_963971205.1. Taxonomy (NCBI): domain Eukaryota; kingdom Metazoa; phylum Arthropoda; class Insecta; order Lepidoptera; family Tortricidae; genus Aethes; species Aethes cnicana. The sequence continues at coordinate 3,201,678 of OZ020274.1, read as the reverse complement.
CCATACGTAATTTTCAAACCGTTTCACGGGATAAGCTCTTTTATATGATAGATTTCAAATACCATGGACTTGTTAATAATTTTCCGGTAATCTATAGGCCAATAATCTATCCTCTGTATTTTTTTCAAAATTTTAGGTCCAGTAGTTTCGGAGATAAGGGGGAGGGAATGGTCATTTTTTTGGCTATTTTCTTAAGTAACTCGAAAAGTATTGACCAAAAAAGAAATAAAAAAATATTTTGAGATCCTCATAAGAAGTACTTAGCATAGTGTATTTCTAAACAATTTACAACTAATATATGACTCTTTTTTGAAATCCTCTTATTACACAGAGACTTCGGATTGCAAGGTTGTGAACTGTTATGTAATAAAATATGCTTTGCGTTCGGCTCGCCATCTAGCTTCAAGTATAGCGGAGCAACTGCTAAACGGTTGGGTAATCGGCGTTCAGCCACTATGGACGCTAGATGTCGATCTGGTGTTAACCTGGGTTTCGGAGCACGCACTACAGTATAGTATAGACTCTGCCACTCTTCTTGTATCATTTCTCTATGATAGAGATTACACCAGCTAAGGTACCTCTAATATTCCGGCATCACAAATTACTGAATTTTTCTAACGCTTGAGAAACGTTTAAGTTATAGAAAATATTCACAACGTGCTTAATCGTAAGCCACCACATAGATAAAGAAATCCACTCATTTGTTACTCAGTTACGGTAAACAAGGCCGCCTTAGACTAACACTAAATTCTACCCGCGACTTCGATTGCGTGGAACTCGGTTCGGTTATCGTGTTCCCGCGGGAACTATGCGTTTTTCCGGGATAAAAATTAGCCTTCCCTGGGAATTTCATGGAAATCAGTCCAGCGGCTTAAGCGTGAAGAGGTAATAAATAGACAGACAGGGTTAGTTTCGTATTTATTATATTAGTATAGTATGGATGTTTCTGCTAGTACTTTATTATATATTTTTACTGTCTGTCCTTCGGGCGCCCTGAAGATGGGGGCCCTGGATACGAGCCCCGTGTGTCCTTATGGTAAAGACGGCACTGACGGTAAAACTATGGATGTTTGTTAGTTTTCTTGCTTTTCCTCCTAATAAATCTATTTTTCTTCGTCATCAAGTTTTCGTTCCTCAAGTCGCCGGACATCTGTTATCATTATCAAATCAAATGAAGCTTTGAAGCTTGCAATCAAAAAGACGACGCTGACCTTTTAGTAACCCTTCTCTTTCTTCTTTTTTAGCAAAGTCGGATTCAGGAGGGAGAGGAGCATTCGAAAGATATATATATGTATAATAATAAGATGTATCTAAATTAAAACGTCAGTGAATGATTATCTCACATCAGAAAACAAAAACGAAGGGCGAATTTATTTCGGCCATTAATTTGGTTGCTCTAAATTGGTCGCGACGGCTCCCAGTTATTTTTATGACGCAGCCGATCCTTATGAAGTGTTCTTTATTGTTAAAAGACCGATAGTTCAAGCTTTCGATCGGTTTTTTTGCGAATTTCCTAATTTATATTTGCTGGTTTTGTGTATTCTTGGACGACATGTTGTTTCATCGAAACCACTTGTTTTCGATTTGACGCTGAAAATATTCATTCGATTAAGAAATACTTTTTTAAACTTTCCTTGTAATGTGACTTCTGAAACCTATTCACATCGATTGCAGTGACGAAAAATTGCATTTTCATTTCTCATACTCTGAAAGAAGGTCATTGTTTGCTTAATTAGCGTGCAGAAAGTGGCTCATCGCTGCTCTAGAGCAGAAAAGTTTTTTTTTTTTAATGTGACTCTATGAATCTTCGGCAACGGCCAAATTCTATACAGCCACACCAATTAATTTTAAAATTAACGCATTTCTATCATGTTTAAAACAAACAACTATAATATTTAATATAATGAACGCTACTATACAAAATTTTGAGAAATAAAACGAAATATTTCTTGTTTAAAACATTAAATCAGCCGGAAGCCGTGTCAAAAATAACTGGCACGCATTGTGAGGTTTAACAAATGTAGCGTGAAAAAAAAAGAAATGAAAAATAAAACGGGTTGCATCAAATAAGTAGGTGGACTCAAATCAACGTTAAATGTGGCGCCAAGGTATCATGCCATAGAGAAACGTCTTTTTCTCTAAGTGAAAATCTCGGTTGTTTAACGGGCTCATCGTCGTTAATTTTATTGGTGCAACTACGCTAAAAAAGTAGAAATCGAAGGTTCGAGTACTAGTCATGTAGTAGTTAAGTAAATATTTAGGATTTAAAAGAATGAATGATTATTCATGAGTGTTTCTGAAATGTACATAAACCGCTTGAATTAATAATAAAATATGCTCAAGCTGTTTTGGAGATCCTTTTACTGCCAATCTCTAAAGCATATTGTACATAACGATTTTATTAAAATAGCCGACCTAAAACTTGCCCAGGCAAGGCTTGTTCACTTCTTACATAAATACTTATTTCAACTAATTATTAAATAAACTTTGGGGCATCCGTATTAATATATTATTACGCACACATTATTCAAGATTTTAAATTTTGTATTTGGTTTTTCTTCATCTTTACTTTACGTCGAAACGATTTTGATGTAATTTGGTATGAAGATAGTTCAAGATGCTGAAAATAACATAGAATAGTTTTTATCCCGATATTTTAATGGAATCAAGTTTTCCATGGGTAAAACCATTTTTTAATACTATTGTTTTAAGAGCTCACAGCTTGCTCCAAATCGAAGCTCCCTTGCACTCAATGAATATATTTTATGGCTTGATATCAATTCGAACTTTGGCCAATCGATCGCAACGCGTGCCAGATGTAGGATTTAAAAAGTTATTTTAAATTAAAAGTGGTCGGCTGACAGGCGAGTTGTAGGTACATATTATGATTTTGTTTTCAGATCCCGTGATGGGCGTGGGCGGAACATGAACTTTTGTAACTACTTATACAGTCAGAATTTATTTGTAGTTAATCGTTTTACTTATGTTTGAGAGTAACATTTCTGTAAACATCATAAAGTCGTAATTTATTTAGAAGTTGATATAATTTCAGGTCGATCTCTTTTTTACTATTTTTTTGTATTATCTAATTACTTTATAGTCTTCTAAGGGCTGATCTTTCAATCATCTACTACTACTACTACTACAGCCTATTTGCGTCCCACTGCTGGGCATAGGCCTCCTCTCCTTTCAATCATCAGATAAAATTTATTCGTCGAATACCTAGTACATCCAAATTTGAATTTATTCCGGAATAAGTTCAAAAACTCGATGCCATTTTTACTTTTTACCTATATGGCTCATGAAAAATGCTTTGATAATGGATAGAAGAACCATTTTGTTTACATAGGTACCGTGTCAAATCAGTTCTCGTTATTTATATAATTAGTAGGTATCAAGAGAAGATTAATAGTGGGTAGCAAGAAATATTTGCGATCTCAATTGAGACATGTATGTATTTATAAATGCACCTAAATAATAGCGACCGGGTTGGATTGTGTGAATTTGTTTGGCAGCGAATCAACCGAACGGCAAATATACCGACGACGTGATGTTTGTTTTTGGATGGATCATTGAACTTGTGTTTGAATGAAATAAAAAAGTTTTTAGGGCATTTCACACAATCACTTACTAGGCTAGGGTTACATAACACGCATCCATGACTTCAGTGAAATTTAACATCGGATTGAAAGTGAACATTTGGTGCCTAACTTGAATTTTGTGTAGTACCTAAACAAAATTAAACAAACACCCAAACTTTTTGTAGGTACTTAGCATATAGTACCGTTACAAAGTTCGACGTTTGAACCAGAATATTTGACTCCTGAAACAACTTTTCGTCTAATTAAAAAAACACTACTGGTAAATGCTGCGGTCAGTGACGCGAAAGTTCGTCGTTGTCCAAACACGTTGGTAGAAAAGATTAATAAGTACATTGTTCAGACCTTGACGTGACATCGGTTATAAGATCAGATCATGGGAGCACGTTCTAATTGGCTAGGCAGAGCCCACCCAAACATTTCTCAAATTGACAAATGAAGTATTAGTAACTACAGAAAGGGGACCAGCCACATCCGAATATGGTCCTTGATTAACCGTACTTGTATAAGTTGACTAGGACCATTTTTGAGTGGAGATGGCCCCGTTTTGCTTCGTTGTATACGATTCACGCATGCTATCCAGTTTCGAACGGACCATTTAGTTTAAATTACACCACTTATGGTGTTATTAGGTACCACCGACGCAATGCAATAAAAGCTTGTTAAACAATACCTAACTCTCCTTATTTTGTCGAAAACCTGCTGGTAAAGTGGAAAATTCGTACAATTCTTTCATGGGAAAATTGTCTTAAAATATTTAGCATCAATAATATTTAACATTCTTTTATGCATTAGGTAAGATAAGAACTCACTACTATGATGATTATCATAGTGAGTATTATATTACATTCTTTATTATATATATTGTTATACCTATTGCTTTATCACGTACCTAACTTGTATAAAGATTGAGCGAGAAGTCTATAAAATGTAACTTTTGATAATGATGTTTGGTCCATGGAATCTGGCTCTCCACAGAACGTATAAATATTAAGCATTATGATATAAAATCGAAGACTTCAAAAATAAGGAAAGGTATCACATTTTTTTATTATTTTCAAAGCGTCTCGAAGAAATTTTGGGCCACCGAAAATGTCTGGTAATACCGATCATAGAGAATCTTGGTTCATTTGGGCGTTTCGACGTTTAGTGCAAAGGAATGATTATGAGAATATTACGATAAGAACAATAATTAATAAAAAAAATGCATTTTATTTATAACAGTTGAATCGAGAATTACCCAATTCACTGACGTAACTGCGTGAAGTGGAAGCGCAAAATAATGTTAACCTACATATTCGAGACTGAAATAGCACCGCTTCGGCTGCATTTGCTACACTTTTGACAATTTGAATTGAATTGCAGTTCTGAACTTCTGGCTACATTCTGCCTCAAGATCATTTTTAAAATGCTCCTCCTAAAAAAGGATCCCCACTTTTTATGGATATAATAGGAAATAGTATCCTTGAAGTTTTTCTATTTTCACATGTAAGTAGAATTTTGGGCGGATTCTGGCTCTGAGTGCATTAACATGATAATTATTGTGGAGACTGGCCGAGTACAATCGGTTAGTTGTCACATTTTCTTTCAAAAATAGGTAATTTTAAGCGTAGAATTGTTTTTGTTTAATATATTTAGTCTTATTATAGCCATTGTAATGAACGCATCTCTCAAAATATAATATCAATTCAACATAAAATCTATTATTTCATAGTTAGGGCAGTGTTAGGGCAGTAGGTAATAGGGCCAGTCTTCAAGATTTAGATATTTTAATAAGTTAGATATCGTCTTCGTGTCTTCGGATTCCACCGCTGATTTCCGTGCCTGCAGCATCTACCTGAGCTAACATCAACCCCCCTCTACATTATTATAATCATAACAGATCTTTGGGTAACCCATAGTTATCAGATTATCACATCCAATAAAATCAGACCAATGCATAGACAATCCTTCAGTTACTTCAAGTTTTTCCTCCAATTTATTTTACGAAAAACTTATATGCCGGTTGATAAACTCCAACCCTAATAAAGTCTGCAGGAATAATCAACGGAGCGCGACTACCTTCGACCAAGCTGTAATAAATTCACCGGAGCCAACAGACTTAATTTAAATCTAGGGCTTCCTTGTAACAAACGATTATTAACTGGTTTAATTTGTTCGACGGGAATGGCATTCAGCTCGCAATTATAAATATCAGTACAAAGGTTGTGTTGACATCAGCGCGGGAATAGAAACGACGCCTGCATTATTCGTTATTGTATCAAATGTTTGAAGTAAATCAATCATAAGATGAAAAAAACTACACTGATCTCATTGAATCAAAGCGCATTTAATATTTTCCTAATATAATATTTAATATTTTTTAATTTAATTGAATTAATTTTTAATGTACATTGGCAAGTATATATCGATAGATTGGTATAATAGATATTGGTCTCAAGTATTGTTTTTCGATATTCACTGACTCTACTGCACGCTTTGAAATCAATATTTCCATTACGAAGATCGTCTATTGAAGCCACTTTTAGAGCTAAACTAAACACTAATGTACTGAGCAAAGAGAATGAGCAAGCACGAAATTTGTTAAATTTTATACATGTACCTACTTGAAATAGATTAATAATAATAAAGATAAGCACTCAGTGCACTCTCCATAATATAATCTTCAGTCAATTCAACTTTTTCTATACATCCGTTAATTTTAGATCAGGAAACTATCCATCCATACAAAGGACATCGTTAACCCTCGTAAAGCATAAAGCCGGTGCGGGTTACTCAATTGTCCACTTAATTCAATTTCTTCTGCTAATTCCATTGAGGCTAATTCAAACCCACGACAAAATTCACCCAATCTTGTCGAGGATTTACAGCACTTGGGCCTGGCGCATCTTGTGGCTTGTGGCGTACCTATTACAGCGTTGTCTCTGCCACCAAGATGGTGGGACGAGATACGCTCTTGGATATTGCACTAGGTAGTTAAAAAGGTTAACGAAAGTTAACTGGCTGCTCAGTCCTTTTCATAGAACAAGAATAGGAACCTTTCATAAAACATTACCTACAGGGAACATTGTCCTTACCAGACTCGATATTGAACGTGACTTTACGTGGAATTAACTAAGCGAAATTAAATGAAGTACTTACCCAAGGTAGGTATATAAAATGACAACAATATGAATAAACTTACACCACCTTACGCACTACCTTCTTAATCTAAACGGCCAACATTACAAGGTATGGTACCCAAAATGCTGGCAGCATTGCCACTTTGAATGGCAATGCTTACCCAAGTGACTTAGGGCCGGTTCCTATATTCAACCATCCGTTACCGGTAACGGTAAGTGGCCTCTGGAAGCTACCAGCCGGTATCGGTTAAGCTGGTGTTTCTATATATTGTTTTCGTGACGGACCGTAAGCGATAGGACCCTACCGACCGAACTGTCAAAACCATGGAGGTAATAGTACATAAGTGATAGTTAATAGGTACCTCCATGTCCCCCATGTTACCTCCATGGTCAAAAACATTGTCGTCTGTTGGTAATCTGTATTTCCGTTCCGTTTAAAGCAAAATATGTTAAGTGATTTTCATTTAGTTTAATTATTAAATTCTGATCACATTACTTTTTGCAGTGAAATGATACGGTTTTAATATTAGGTACTATAATTTCATGTTACAATGTTGATTTTAATTACCTAGCAATAACTTTCTCGAAGTTGTAATCTTGTAATGTAACCTGATCAGAATCCAATCAGAGCCAGAGCCGCTGCAAAACTAGACTCGAAAATATAACATAAGTAAACAAAACAAGCATCGTTCGGCACGGCACACGTATCGGTTGGACTCAGCTGAACCACTCCATGAATAAAGCATTGGTGGAGACAATTATTGTCTTCATACACCAACAGTACCAACGCAGTTGCTATTGCTCCGCAACGCGAACGAACAGTGTCTCCGCCGTGAACTGGATAAAATCTAAAGGGATTCACCGTCATGAGTATCAATGCCGGCGACCCGGCGATATACCTTTTACGGGCACACATAGGCTGCATTCCGCCCAGGTAAAAAAACAGAAGCTCATATGGACTATCCAGAAAGCATGCTCCTGATCTCTTCAGACTAAAACCGAGAGAAAGGCCTCCAGGTATGGCTGAACAGTGAATAAACTGACAGAGGACAAATATTGGCAACTCATCGTACTACAGGAGTAAACAGGGCTGCAAGTGCCACCCGCACCCGCATCAAACTTAAAACTACACCATATAGTTCTGGAATATCTATGATCCAAATATGATGGCCCCATGGAAGAATGACCTCCAACAGCTGATCAAGAGAGCAATATATTATTTTAAGGAATGCAAACTGAATTGTGAATTTTACTTGCAGTGACATCTTTGCCATATATGATAAATAAAATATTTCTATCTATTTTTGTAATCTGTTATTTTATATATAAACTAACTATACTAGGTGTACCTACCTACTAGATAAACCATCACATTTTTGCTTCCCTTCCCGTTCCCAACACAAGTGTATCTTATTCCTGGATAAAAAGTAACCTATGTCCTTTCCTGGGACGACCCCCATACCAAATTCCATCTAAAGCGGTCCAGCGGTTGAAGTGTGGGTAACAGCCAGACAAAGATACTTTTGCATTTATAATATTAGTATAAACAAACAAATTTATTCCTATTAGTATGGACTTAAATTAAAAATTTAAATCATTTTAGTAAAAGAAAGTATTTTTCACTAATATTTTCCTACCTATATGTATAATGAAAATTTCAAAAATATCTTTATTTAGGGCTGTAGGCACATGAATGCATTAGGTATCCCACTGTGGAGTGGATATTTATAGCCCAGTAGTGGGGAGAAATCCTGCAGTGATAATTATTATATACCACAGCCTTTAACAACTCTTAGAAATGTATTTTGCATCAATACATATTCTAGATTCAGTTAGAGAATATTAAATATCTGTCTCATTGAGAACATCTTATTGAATAATACATTTCTCAAGTCAAAGATTTTTTAAGCTACATTTAAATTTAAAGAAATGAGTTTCATTTTTGATGGTATCTGGAATTTAGTTATAGATATATAATAGTTTGTCTGTTAGTCTATGTTTGCTTCACAAACTGGTGACATATAGGTTGAATCAAAGTAATTTTGGTCAATCCCTGTGTTATAACCTTATGACCTCCCAAATGTACAGAATATTAAAACCCTCCTTTATAAGAATGACAAGTAACATTAATTTCTTTCATTCCATTCATGCCTACTTTTGTGAATCAATCTATTAATACTACTACTTACTACAACTATAGTCTATTTTTGTGTCCCACTGCTGGGCACAGGCCTCGGCCTATAGTCCCCACGCAGGCCCAGTGCGAGTTGGGGGACTTCACACAAATCTTTGAATTACTTTTCAGATGCATGCAGGTTTCCTCATGATATTTCCCTTCACCGAAAAGCTCATAAGTAAACTTAGAGGTGCGAGCTGGAATCAAACCCCCGACCCTCTGCATGAGAGGCAGTTGGTCGAACCACTAAGCCCCACCGCTTTGTGGATCAGTACATGATCTACCCATATTATAAAAAATCTACCTAAGGGTCACAAAGAAGATGAATATGAAACAGATAAAAAAAGACAAATATATATTTAATGATTATTTCAAAACAAATCTGCTTAATACACCTTTATCCATTGTATTGACTAAACTAGACTGTGTAAAATTTCTATCAGTCTGCATTCTTCTGTCTTCTGTTTAATTTAGTAGCTTCTTGACTAGGTATCTCAGGCTCAGGCATTGATAACATCAAGAGCCGGGTTATCGAGTCATTGGTAATATAAGGCCGCAGCTCAGAGACATTTTATTCCTGTTTTCTTCAATAATTTCAGAATCTAAGGACAAAACACACAATGTATTATTCTCTCCTCACAGAACATAACAAGTCAACATAACAAGGCTTGGTTTCTTTTTATGTGTCATTTTATATAAATCTGCCAAAGATTTTATTGAATCTCATTTGTGTAATTTGTGTCATGCATTAGTTCAGATTATTTGATGTGTATTTCTCTTTAAAAAGTATACATGTATACTATTTCTTAGTAGGTAACCAGTGTAAAAACCGTTTCTGACTTTGGAATTAGGAAAATTTACAATATATCCTTAGATATTCAAGCATTTAAGAAGGAAATAAAAACTGGAAGAAAGAACTTTGCAGGGCATTCATTCAAGCCAAGTTTGTCATTAATTTGTCTTCATTTCAGACCGCTACCTCGACATATTGATTTTAAAAATAAAGATTACTAACCTGGCTGTTACTTCATGATTATTTGATCCAATTTCCAATTAAAATTCGCATTGGAATCGCGTGGGAATTGCGCGGCAGCGAGCGATGGTCTCTGTGCTCGTAATATGTAGGGTTTTGCAGGTCTCGTTATAGTGATAATGCATTTTTTTGGTGATTTGGCCTCACGGGATGCGATTATTTCGTCACTAACATCACATACAAATTGCATTTTTATATATTTTATTTTTAACACATCCGTTGGTATCTTCGTAACCGGCCGAAATCGGGCGGTTAAATCCACTAACGAGGCGTTATTGGAGATTCATCTATTTGCCAAAACGTCAAGCTGACAGCTTAACCGACAGTTTTTCTTTTTAATATAGGAACGGTCAATCTGTCAAAGTTCATACAAATTGCTAACGAGCGGTTACCAACTTTACCATCATCCGTTAGTAGCAAGGTATCGGTAGCGGATGCGTATATAGGAACGCTTTTTGCCTACGGATGGTAGGAAAACCTACGCCTCGTAAGGCAAAACGAGGCGTTACGTGGATATAGGAACCGGCCCTTAGTGTATTTTGTCACATTTTTAACGAATAATACTTAGTTTAAATGGAAAGGAGACCAATATTGGTTTAAAAATATAAGTATGTGTACACGGGTGCCAATCAATTGGGGTACAAACACGGCTGACCTCTGAGTTAACTTCTGAATTCTATTTGAATTTACCACTTGGATTTTCGGTGAGAGAAAAAATCAAGAGAAAATGTGTACGCATTTGCTAATTAAGTTTATTTAAAGAGTTTGAAGTCCCAAATCTGCACGGGTATGCGTGGGGTCTATAACCCAAACCCTCTCGTTATGAGGTACGAGTACTTGGAAATGATAAAGTTGATGAATGAATTGAAATATGACTGTATTGAAATATGACTGATCAATCCTGAATATTTTATTTCAGTGCCAGCCCAATAAACAAATAGCCCGAGTACAATTGATTCATCATTGTTGACCACAGCACCGTTTATGGCATTGTTTGCAGAAAATGACTAATTAATTAGTGCGTGTCGGCAAAGTATAGGGTTCCGAAGTTGACGATGCCCACAGTACCTTTCTAAGACTTATTAGCATCTAGCTAGCCTGTGGTATGACGTGCTTCCCGACGCCCCTGCCGCTCGAGAAAAGTCATTGGTTTTTTTATCATTTCATAAGTTGATCGACTATGACTCGTAAGTTTGTACAGCCTACTTAGCTGTGATAGTTTTCCTTTCAACTAAGTTATATATGCCATAACCGTGTTTTTTTTCAGCCATCCAAATACCACCATTTAGCTGTCAGGGGGGTGGGGGGACACGTGACTCTAACAAAAAATACCTAGCACTTTAAAGCTTAATATTTCACAAACGCATCACTTAATAAAAAAATGGTTCTAATAAACCCACAATATTTTTAAGGCCTATTCAACGATATGCCGCACCATGGGGTACACAAGAAAAAAAAAACATCCCCACTTTACGAGTAGGGGAGGTACCCTATAAAAAAAATATTTCAAAATTTTATTGTACCACTTTGTCAGCGTAACTAATATGTATATTCATGCCAAATTACAGCTTTCTAGAACAAAGCATTTCCGAGCAATAGTGCGGGCACGGGCAGACGGACGGACGGACGGACATGGCGAAACTATAAGGGTTCCTTGTGGACTTCAGAACCCTAAAAATGACTTGTATGGAAATTGGAAATACAAAGAAGTGATACGATATAAGAAGTGATGTGATAATTCATCGGGTCAACTAGAGGCGGAAAGTTTAAAAACTTATCTAATAGACAAATATGTATAAGTAAAACGGTGCATTGGTTTTGCTCATAAATTTATCGCCGATCGCTTAATTGGAAGCGGAAGTGCTCCAATAAAAATCCTAATGGACATGAGGAAGTCTTCTAATAAACCCTAGTACAAGTGACATTTCTGAGTTATTTCATTAATGCTTATACTTATTCAATTTCATGTCCAAGTTAATTTATACTTTTTGTTATTTTTACTTTTTTTCAAATATTGTGGAATTTGTGGATCTCTATTAACCCTGACTTCTGTAACAAAGATATAAGTAATTCAAGCGAGAGTTTGTTCTGAAATTGACATATATACCAGTATTTTGAAAGAATTGACGTTTTGAAGGACATTCATACTAATATTATACATGCGAAAGTAGCTCTGTCTGCCTGTCTGTCACCTCTTCACGCTTCAACCGCTCTGGACCGATTTGGATGAAATTTGGTATGGAGATAGTTGGAGTCCCGGGAAAGGACATAGGCTACTTTTTATCAAGGAAAAACGCATAGTTTGCGCGCGAACGCTTTAACCGAATTCCGAGAGTATATACATACATATTGTACGTATAAAACAAATCTCAATTTCTAACCGTCCATAGGCAAAGCGAGGCGTTTGTGGATATGTAACCGGGCCTAAGGCGTAGTTTGAGTGACCCATACCCACGTGTGCTCGTAATGTCAAAGATCCGTGCGCGTGCGCAGTGTCCGCTGGCGTTAGTCCAAGGAAGGGGATTGTAAACTTCCGCCCGGCTATATTTGATCGTTGAAATGAAATGGTTGAACTATTATTATTACACACCGCACTCGATTATGCGATCACCTTAGGGCCCTCGCCCACGACGACTTTTTGTAGCGATGCTGCCGCGCTATCCTTTTTTACCACGCGATAGATATTATTGGTATAATAGATATTGGTCTCAAGTCTTGTTTTTCGATATTCCCTGACTCTACTGCACGCTTTGAAATCAATATTTCCATTCCGAAGTTCGTCTATTGTAGCCACTTTGCCGCGCTACTCATATCGCAATCCTTTTTTAAATCAAAGAGTAATTTCGATTGATTTAGATTAGGAGAAGATTGTAATGTGTTTTTGCTGAGCCATTGCATTACGCATGGTTGCTTAGCTTCAGGTGCGGTGTGATGGTCGTTGGGTGTGATAATGATAACCATAATTTCATCGTCTCAAATCAAATTCGCTAGTATTAGTAGGAGTATTGTGTGCTGAAACTGATAACTACTACTACTACTACAGCCTATTTGCGTCCCACTGCTGGGCACAGGCCTCCTCTCATCACGAGAGGGTTTGGGCTATAGTCCCCACGCGGGCCCAGTGCGGATTGGGGACTTCACACACATCTTTGAATTACTTCGCAGATGCGTGCAGGTTTCCTCACGATGTTTTCCTTCACCGAAAAGCTCAGTGGTAAATTCAAAGTGAAACTGATAAACGTGAAAGTTAATCTGTGTGATGGATAAATTTTCTAGCATTAACTACATTACTGATCTATGTAATAAGTTACTTTTCATCTCGACATTCAACGGCACCGCCATCGGAGTTGGATTTACGAATGCAACATTACCGTGCATTTGTACTTGATAATAATTTTAAAAGAGTTTAAGGGCCCTCGGCCACTGCGACTTTTTGTAGCGATGCTGCCGCGCTACTCATATTGCTATCCTTTTAAAAGATAGCGATATGAGTAGCGCGGCAGTATCGCTATAGAAATTCGCCGTGGGAGAGGTCCCTATAAATGATAAAATAGTTGAAAACTTCCTCTAATAACTAAGAGTTTTCCAGTCGTTCCAAGTTTCAATAGCATTTTAACGTTCTTGACTGGCCCGTTCGTGTAGGAATGCCTCCATTAAATATTAATGTTCCTCTCCGTTTTTATAGACTTTTAACAACTTCAGTGGCTGTAATCTAACGTGAATGACTACTTGTTAAAAGCACTATTTTCACAGTAGATAATGATGTAGTTTGTTCACGCCAGCTTTTATTTTGAACAATGGTAAAGTGAACTTTTCTTATCGAGTGTGGCCATCCGGTGTTACACATAGTGGAATGTAAGAATGGTTTTCTCTAACGTTAAAAATTACGAGTAACAAAAGATGTACGTCAACAAATGACATAAGAATATACCTCATCTAAATTATTCGATTTCGTTCATACCTAACAAAGATAAAATATAACCTATAAGACTACCTACAATAATTAGGTTTATTGCACGAAAGTGTTCTGTATTTTATTACATAAATTGGTTTCTATTTCTACAGACGCTAAAATAAATACATTTTATATGTTTACAACAACAACACAGGAAATACAGAAAGGACAGTTAATATAGGTAAACAACAGGCGGACTTATCGCTAAGCAGCGATCTTTTCTAATAGTCATGTTTAGTAAGTTATTAGGACTCTTTACTCTCTGCATCGTCAAATAACGGTGTGGGGTAATGAGAATAAGGGTCATCTTATCAATGGAAGTAGGTACATATTTAAAGTCCACGTAGGTAGGTAACTCATGCGTATTATGACATTATTGATCACGTGCATTGGCTAGTATTGTTTTACGTCAACCGGATCGCCGCTGGCCTCTCGCCAAAGCTGATGCCCACAGGCAGTAGTAAACTAAGATTCTGCGGCATCCATAAGCCGCAGGCGCAGGTAAAAACTAGCTTAGACCTGAACCTGAGTATTGATGTGCGTTCGCATTCCACTCTAAGCTTGTAACAGAATACGATTGCGCGATCGAATGACAGTGTTGGTACATAGATACATACCACATCTATGTAGTTGTAGTGTCACTTGGGGTAATTCCGTCAATGGGGTAATTTCGTATTTTAAAGTTATTGCTGTAACGCAAAACAATCGGGATTACCACTTCCCTCTTATTGGGTATTGGCTATAATGTACGAGTAGGTGGCGATGGGTGTTAACTCCTAATTTTTGCGTTCAGTTTCAGTAACATTATAAAAAAAAGAAATTACCCCTTTCACGGAATTGCCCCAAGTGACCTACTAACTACTAGTTAGAAACTGCCTGACATGGTTTTGGGAAAGAGTGATGATGATATACATGTCGGAGAGTGGCACTGAGCATCAGGTATTTCCTTGTCTGTGGGCATTTCGTATTTTCATTCAGCTTACTGGGTTCCTCGAGATTATAAGAATAAGAATAGTCCAATTACGATCTTCAGTAGTTTAATTACACTAATTAAAATCACCATTAAGATCCACTAGTCTTCAATAGGTAGTCCAATAATAATCCAACAATAACTAATTATCTACAATAATACAAGACGTATGCGTCCGCGCACGACGGGAGCCTATGGAATCTGTCGTCCTTTTCCTATCGACGCCTCTCGGGCATAAGGTTGCCATCTGTGTGTATTTAGCAGGACATGTTTGTCTTTTTCCGGTCTTACCCGACCGTTTAGCAGTTGCTGCCGTTACTTGAAGCTAAATAGCGAGGCGAACGCAAAAGCATATTTTATTGCTTAACCGCTTACAACTTGCAACCCGAAGTCTCTGTGTAATAACAGGATTTCAAAAAAGAGTTCTAGTTATAATATTAGTTGTAAATTGTTCAGAAATACACTTTGCGTTCAGCTCGCCATTTAGCTTCAAGTAGCGGTAGCAACTGCTAAACGGTCGGGTAATCGGGGTTCAGCCACTGGACGCTAGATGTCGATCTAGTGTTAACCCGCGTCCCGGCGAACGCACAGTAGTACGGGCTCTACTACTTTTTTTATTTTATTCATCTATGATTAGACTGAACTTCATGCAAGCCGTGTCGTGGCACCATGGACACACCGCCGCCATGTTTACATTGCGACCGGTTCGTTGTGCGAACAAACCAGTTTTCGTATGTTACATGACAGCGTAGGTAACACCGTGTGATATCGGCGCTGGGATCGGCCGCTAATGATCTTGACTGCGTACACGTGTCAGCGATGCCATGTTTTGGCAAATTCCCTTTGTCATTACTGTACTCGATCTGGGTAAAATAAAATAAACTACGATGCTACAGTAGACTGAAACAAATAATGGAACCGGTCGATTCAAATCTTGTTTACGATTCCCTACTTACATAGGTACCTAAATTAAGATAAGTATTTGATATTGTATTGTAAACAATCCGTGTTTACATTATCAGTACAAATAAATTGATGAGCATTACGGTAATACCGCTATGATGTTTATTTTAAAACGGTTAGTCATCGATAAAAAGTAGTCTACTAACACTAATAACATAATATTTGTGCGTTCATTTATGATTCCTTTTAACCATGTGTCATAATGATGCGTAGCGTAACCCGAACCTGAAACGTACAGCACGAGTCATGACACAACTTAGAAGGCGCGCGGCGACGCACTTATGCCGTTGAAGCAGATTCTATTTTTGCTCAATCCGCGTGAAATGACATGTCATGTCATATTTAACCACAAGAAAAAAATACGTCAAGTAGTGCAGTGAGTACCCGTATGCCTATCCATATTCGCATAAAACAATAAAATCTGATGAGTAATAAAATCCATTGTTCTCTAATTTCTTTAATCGAACTTTTAAATAAAGATGGAAAACTTCATGTAGTTTAAACTTGGATTGGATCCTTTTTATGACTTCAAGACAGGCCCTAGGTAGGTATTTTAGTTTAGTTTTTTTTTATCGAAAAAGGGCGCTATAAGACTTTTAGCGTACATAGATAATGAAAATTAGATATTTACAAATAAATATACTACGGCATATATTAATATCAGAATATTTATCAGAGAGCAGACAGACAGAGTGCAGCCTAGGTAGGTACTATTAGTTTAGTTATAGTGTAGGCACTCGTATTAATACTATGAGAACATACGTCTGTTTGGCATTCACACTAGCCATTTAAGTGTGATGTAACGAAGGACGATGTTTATGTAACGAGTAGTAAATCGCGGAGTCAACGGCGACTCCTTGCTCGGTCAATTGGCGGTAATGACGGTCATTAGGTCTTCACTCGTCTGTAAGCTGGTATTTAAGATGATACGTACTCTAGTCTAGAGAATGGCTTTTCAGCGAAGAGCTTTCCAAAAGTAAGGGAAGATGTGATATTCCAGAATTGTTTTGTCCTCAATTTATCAGGACCAGCCTGTTTTTCTCTGAGCCTAGCTCTGAATGTAGCCTGTTTGTCGTTGTCGCTCGAGCTGAGACCTTTCTGACTCTAACTGCTCTTGTTGAGTGCGGTAAGACACTAACATTAAATTCTACGATTAAAGTTTAGATGACCCCATCGGGAATATTATCGGTACATAATAGGTATCTCCCATTCCCATAGGTACGATATACTGGTAGAGAGCATTCCATTCATAGTTACCTATACATATTTAAAAAGAATAATAGGTAAAAGTACTTCCTCTACTCTTTTTATTCAGAGTGAGTGGTCAAAGATTAGCGTGTAAAGATTTTGAACGATTTTTCAAAATCATAACACGCTAATCTTGCATAACGAGTCTATAAAAGGTATTTTTTTTATGGTAATAAACAGTTTGGAAATTGAAATTGATAGTATTTCTAGTAATCAATAACGTGATATCCATGCAAATTCCACGATCGTACTTTTCAACGACACTGGAACTGGATCCGGAATACTAAACGACTGATTGAACAAGACCCCCAGAATGGTAGTTCTATTGTGTTCTCTATGAGAGTGGGAATTACCTTATCTATGATCGACTATACCTACTTCGAAGCCGATTAGGTATGTGCCGCACGCAATTCTAAACACGTTTGCCTGTCTGTTGTGCAAAGAAATCATTAAAGATAAAATTCTTGGCTCTATCTCATGATCGTAATGAAGCAGGCTAACTTTGGATGAGGTCCATTGCAAGGACTATAAGGACATTGCTGTATATGTACATCATTAAACGAATATTAAAAATCAAATGTAATCGTTTGATTGATCCATAACATTGTTTAATAGGTACTTGTGTACCTATTAGAGATTAACGCGTGGATTGCTAGCAAACCTAGTCGCTTTTCCTCAGTGAAAAAAACATATCATTAGGAAGTAAGTAGGTAGGTATGTAGTTATAGTATAGATATGTACTCACTCTAAGTTTTCTTATGTAAGTAGGTATGTGTATTTTTCTAACAATATATATCAATATTTTTTATTAAACTTCAGTTATTTTAAAGTTATTGGCTGAACTGTGACAATTTTTCACTGTCCGAATTGAGAAGGTTTTTTTTTATCGCCACATTTATTTAGGTAATTTATGAAATCGTCAAGCGTCTAGGTACTCTCCATGAGTTCATTTGTCAAGCCATTGTTTTTTTTAGGACTAAGGAAACCCCCGAGTGCCGTCCTTTTTTTACCTGCACCATTTTTTTTTCGAAAAAAAAATGTCGTCTACCTGTCTAATCTGGAACGACGTAAAGAAATACGAAAGGTCCGGTTTTTGTTTAAAATTAAGTTCCTACCGACCTGTATCTGTTTATTCCTATGGTTATTTATTACCTATTTTTAATTATTATTCCCCTAGTTATAGTAGGTACGACGATTTAGTGCCTAATAGATGTGCGTAAATTGGTTGTGTAGGGTAACGTAGTAAGTACCTACCTAAGTACGTGACTTTGACTACAGATGTTAGGTGTTGGTTGATAATAACACGATTAGGTACAATGGTGTCAATGAGCTAAGTATAAGTTGGTATAAGTAGGTAAGGTACATACTGACATACCTATTTGCCTCTTATAGTGAAGGTATATATTTTATTTTTCTCAAGAACTGAATTGATCACATTATTGACTCCTGTTTTAAATGATTGCACTTGTTTAATTCAGTTCAATTCAATTCAATCATTTATTCAGCAAATTGGCCACATAGGGGCACTTTTACACGTCAGAAAAAGAATTTACCAGCGCTTCCTAGACCCATTGCTTGAGAAGAAGCGCCGCAACAAACTCAAGCAGAAGGCCTTTTTTCAAAATTTCCACATAGTTACAAAATTTACATTACATGTACCTATAAATTAAACACGTCTTCCAGTCAATTAGTTGATTATTTTGGTACCTATATTTTTTCGCAAAATTGACCTAATCAGTCGATTTTACAAAACTAAATCCAGGCGCGGATCCACCGTTGTGGGCACTATGGGCATGCCCACAACCCTAAATAGCTTTATAGACATACCTCATGCCTAAGAGTTTTCACGTCACATTTTTACAGCCCAATGAGGTTGATAATTTGGAACGTCTTGATAAAAAAAAAGATAAGAGCGAGTTAAAATCGCTTGGAGAGGGTTCCATTTGTTGATTATTTTCTATATCACTTCAAATATGTAATACCATGAACTTCTTATAGGTTTTCATAGTAATCTGTAGGTCGATAACTAAGAATCATCGTTTTTTTTTCAAAATTTTAGGCCCAGTAAATTTAATTATTTTATTTAGGTTATCGTACGTGTTTGGGTCACTATGTTACATATAAGTATGTACCAAATTGAAGTAGTTTCGGAGCAAATTGGCTGTAACAGATACACGAGTGATTCTATAAGCGTTCCGATATTTCGTTTTGAGGTTTGTAATCTTAAAAAGTAATGAAAAAAAATTATCTCAATTAAAAAATTAAAACCGACTTCAAACTCCGACAGCCTACAAAGTCGGTGTCAATTTCACTATAAGATTGCCATCGACTTTGTCGGAGTTTGAAATTGGTTCTTATTTTTTTATTTAAAATTTTTTTTCGACTACAGTTTCCAACATGGGTACGATGGGACATAAATGTCACTGTAGTCTTTGAAATTGACGCCAAAATTATACACTTGCTAACAAATTTTGAGGAGTTCCCTCATTTTCTCATGGATTCCATCATCAGAACTGAACCAAATTAAAGTGGGTCCAATCCGGAGGTACCACCTTTTGATTAAAAAAAGAATCATCGAAATCGGTTCATAATTCACGGTGTAATCGCGGAACGTACATACAAAAAAAATAAGAAAAAAACATACCAGACGAATTGAGAACCTCATTTTTTTTCGAAGTCGGTTAAAAAGAGAGACTGTCAGGCCTGCTAGTTTCCGAAAATTGTAATGTTGTGATTTTGCTAAATAATTAAAATATTGTTCCTAGAGGCTCTGAGAGCTGCATGTAGACATCGCGAATCTATTTTTTTGCATGGCTTGAATCAGTTTTTTTTTTACTTTATAACCCCAATAGCTCCGCCATTTTAAATTTTTTACGAAAAGTGACTACAAAAGAAATAAAAAAGGTCGAATCTGGTCACACATGTGCATTTATGATCCATATCGATATAAAATAAAATTTTGGTCTAGATCTGGCTCTTCTAAAAATAGCGACCGTCAACATAGCGTACTATTTATTTGCATAATCTGATCCTGGATAACGTTACGGTGTATCTTGACGGTCACTAAAAATACACTTGTTTGTTGTTCCCAACCATACAGCAGCTTTACAAACCCTATACCTATTAGGGACCGTAAAATAGCCATTCGAAAATTGATTTTTTTCGAAGAAGGCGTATTTGGATAAGCTAATTTTCGCGCCACCTGCATTGTTTGGGCTTTTCAAATTTGTGGCAGGTTTAATTATACTTACTTTAAGTTTTTTTTTTTAATAAGCTTCCAAACCATACTTCATATTTGCTTCAAAAATGAAAAAATAAGTACATTATTTTCCTTATTTGTAGCTACAAATATGGTAAAAAATACCGTTTACGTTGTTTTTTTGGGGTACGACTCGCACTTGACCAATTTTCGCACGTGCCCACAACCTTTTTTGAGGGCTGGATCCGCGCCTGACTAAATCTCACCTCATCTATTCAATTGAACATTCATTTTAGCTATTTAAAGTTCAGTTTCAACACCTTGACGTTTTGACTTTCCCTAAAATCCCTAGGAAATCCCTTTGCTTCCCGAATAAGGCCCCAGTAAGTACCTACCTATGTAAACAGTGAAACTATGAGTTGGGTTGGGCTAGTTTACCTGTTGAGAGGACGTGTAGGTATGCCGTATATCCAATCCATAGTGTAAAAGGTAAGCTATAGTGATAAACACTACTCTAAGTTGCAAAAGTACTTAGACCTACTTTTGGCAAAGTTTTAACTACCTAGTACTACCTACCTAATTTACCAGCGAAAATATTACCTGTACTATGTATTTTCGCCGTAACCCGACACCCCACCTGTGGTTACAATTAATCACGCACTCACTCTCATTGGAAATTCTAATAATACCTTTCCAGCAATATTCTATATTAGGTCAATATCAGGATACTCGCGTTACAAACAATTGTTATTCAGAAGGTAGGTAGGTACCTATTATGTCTTTAGACTGCAGCTGAAATTCAGCGTTGTGGCTCCTAGCCACAGCATCATGCTGAGCTGTCCAGCCCTTTCAGCTGATCGTTATTTGTGCTGTTTTTTTTTTATAAAGTGTAGGTAGGTATTTCTTTTATTTTTACGCCGAATAAACCATTCTTATTCTTATGTCCACTTATTTACTTGAATATAGGGTTTATAATTTTTGTTTAATTACATTCAAATAGTGAGATTTGGCAGCCGATTGTGTACCTACCTACGTGGTGAACTGCACTCGTGTTAGTAAACATCTCCTAAATTTGTATATTTTATGGCCCTATGGTGCCAAATGGATTTAATATTTCTCTCTGAATAGGATCGTGTGCGTATTGTGCAATAATTACGCGTGAGACGTAGGCCGTGGTGGCTTAGTGGTTCGACCTACCACCTCTCATGCAGAGGGTCGGGGGTTCGATTCCGACTCGCACCAGTCACACCTCTAAGTTTACTTATGTGCGAAATTCAATTTGAATTTACCACTGAGCTTTTCGGTGAAGGAAAACATCGTGAGGAAACCTGCACGCCTCTGCGAAGTAATTCAAAGATGTGTGTGAAGTCCCCGATCCGCACTGGGCCTGCGTGGGGACTATAGCCCAAACCCTCTAGTGATGAGAGGAGGCCTGTGCCCAGCAGTGGGACGCAAATAGGCTGTAGTAGTATCTAGTAGTAGTAGTAAGTTAAGTACCTGCCTGCCGGCCTGCTGCATGCCATACCTTTTTGTGTAATTACATTATGTCTGTTCCTTGATTGTGTGGTGTTCAATAAAGTATATTGTATTGTATTGTACTTACCGTGTCTTCCACCGTCTTGAACTCGTTGAAGAATCTATTCGTAGACAGCTTCTGGTTAATAGACTTGATGTTCGCCGTCACTGCGATCATATTGACGGTCAGCTGATCGACCTCGCTCCTTAGCCGGGCGATTTGTATCTCCCGCACAACCGTGAGCACAGCCATGCAGACGGCCAGGGCGCCTATAGCGATGGCCAGGGCGATCGTGCACCGCCTCCTCTTCGGGGTTCTGTAGCCCTTCTCGAACTCACCGGTTACTAAACTCTTCGACATGTCCTTGGCCTCTTTTAAGGCATCCGCTTGGGTATACATGGTTAGGAAGGGGTAGTTTTTGGCCATAACAGGTTAACACTGCACTCGCGATGTGGTTTAGCTGGCGGGCATTATCGTGAAGTCGTCGTGTTCCGTGCGATGTACAAGAAGACGCGCGCGCGGCGGGACGGTCCGCCGAGGAGTGTGCGCTGCGGCTGCGCGTGCGCACGCCCGCCGCCCGCGCATCCGATGCACCTCGAAATTTGTAAACAATCCGCTTCGCAGCCACCGGTGACTTTCAAAGTTGATTAAAAGGTAGGTACTTACATACATTCAAAATACATACTTACCCCGGAGTTTTGAGAATAAAATATGTGTTATCTAACAAATATTACTTAGTGTGTTACGTCATTAACTGTAATACCTTGGTAATAACAAAACGATCTTTAAGTACCTAGGTACTTGTTTTCAAATGTTCCTGTAGATCAAGGTAACACAAGCTCATGAGCGCTAAAACTGTAAAAAGTCACCCGTTGAATTCTAATGTTTGTAAGGAAATACGAAGGCATTTACTAATCAATTCTCGGAGAAATAGTAGAATGATTACATATATTAATAAAATTTTAGAAACATAGGTATTTCTTTTTCAAACTCGTAATATCTAATAATATCTATTCGCAGCACTAAAACAAGCGGTTCAGTTGTACAAATGACTATGTTATACTTATATGTACTTCTCTATATTTATCTTACGTACCTGCATAAGTAGTGTAGGTTATGCCAATAATCAAGCGGTACTTTTAAAATGAGTTCTTCTTGTTCAATAATAACTACACCAGCGTCTTGATCCATATTCTCTTAAAATTAAATGATAATACACCGATGGCCGAACCACTTTTCACACTAGTATATAATTAACTGTGTTATGTCATCTCTGGGCGACAAATGCTCTTCGTTATCAGCTAAGCTTCAAATAAAGCAAATAGAGTTGATTTGTCTATGCTCGTTTATTCCTAAATTATTATGTCTGTGAGTACAATTTTCTTATTAGGTACTAATTACATCTATGTACGTTCTAACGTCAAGACAATCGAGACAGTGAGAACAGAGCTGAAAAGTTAAATTGTGATTAATTGGAAAATCTGTTTATGAAAATTGAATAATGTGCCCTAATTACAATTTATGTATGTATATCCATACACTGAACGTGAACAGCAATGAAAACGGGTCACACATACATACATACACACACACACACACACACACACACACACACACACACACACACACACACACCAAATTATGTCAATAGGAAAGTGACTATTCTCCAAGACACAGGTTCGGCCTACTTAGTTTGGAATTTTTGTTTTTTAAATGTTTTTGGAATGCGAAAGTAACTCCTGTCTGTCTGTCTGTTACCTCTTCACGCTTCAACCGCTGGACCGATTGAGATGACATTTGGTATGGACATAGTTACTACTTCCTAGGCTACTTTGTATCCCGGAAAAACGCATACCTAGTTCCCGCGGGAACGCGGTAACCGAATTCCACGCGGGCGAAGTCGCAGGCAGAAGCTCGTATTTTAATGTGTATGCCTAAAACACTAGATTAAGCACATTTTTTGAAATAGGTATACATTTGTGTATTCAATAAAAAATATCATTATTATAGTTACTAGTTAGATGTTTGTAAGTGTTTATCCGTGGCGTATGACATTCAATACATAGTTTTTTTCAGTAACTACAGTGGCATGAACCTGCTGGCGGTGTGCTACCTTAAGGCGGCGTGTCGTGCATGGTCTCGGATCGATCGCAGCCGCATGTGGCCGACATGAGCTTTATCAATATTTTTTGCATTTAGCTGATATTTATAGTTACTAAAATAATCATTTGAGCCCACGTAATGGAAATAATACTTGTAGTAATTATAAATAGCAAAGGCAAAAAATATTGATAAAACTCATCTCGGCCGCATGCGGCTGCGTTCGATCGGAGACCATGACACGCCGCCTTTAGGGTTATAATCGCTTGCAAGAGTCTCTCACTTAAAGGCGGGGGCGTAGACGTCTTACTGGGGCTATATTCGGTGTCTCAAATAGGGATCTCTCTCCCTGTTCCCTATATGATCGCTCACTGCTTAAATCTAGCTGCTTAAAGGCCGACGATTTTAAGACTTTCAATATAGCCCCTGCACAGTAGGTACAGGCGATTTTATTGTAACTGGCCGACCATTTGTTTTTAATGGTGATGCGACTGTCTATACGCAGTACACATTGGACACTTTCTTTTGAATTTTTTTTCTAGTCTGATAGTTCACCGCTGGACGAGAAACTATAAACATCGCCGTGTCTCTTTTATTTACACGGGAGTGCTTATCTGTTGTTGGTTTTTATAGCCGACAGCACATCGCTTACTCGCTCGCGGTGGGACTAGTGCCCTAGATGAGGAACTGTAGCACTAAGTAGTTATGATATCCATAATAATTATCACCAATGCAAAAGTACCTAACTCTTTCAGCCTGTTTGTCCGTAGCGCTTTCACGGGCCACGGCTAGAAACCGCGGATACAACTTGATTGAAATTTCGTACGATTATAGTTAAGAATGAAGATTACCACAACTGTTTATCCCGCAAAAAAAAACGCATACACTTACCGAGAAATTCTACAGAGTCATTGAGAATTAAGAGATAGATTTACAATCCGCTTAACAAACATACATTGCGCAAGCGCATTGATCGCTTCATTACATTTCTAGCACGGATGCGCCGAGACACTGAGCTTTGCCTGCATGAACGACTTGTTAATAACATAGATATGTAATAGTACATTACAGACCTAGGGTGGTGAATTCGTAAATGTCCCAGATCGCAGGTTTCTGTGGCCCGAACCGAAGGTGAGGGCCATAAATATGCGATCTGGGGCTCTACGAATTACCACCCGTGGTTTGTCAAAAGTTTTACGTCTTGCCTTGGCCAAGAAGTGAGATTTTCTATCCGCGTAGCGGGCAGAAAATCCCGCTTTATGGCCAAGGGTGATGTAAATAATATCTACACTTAAATACCTAATGAAACAATACGTCAAAGGTCATTAGGTACTTATTTACTTACAAAATAACGCTTCTTAACTAGTTTACTTATCGATATATTTTGCAGACATTTTTAATCTTGTCAAGTACCCAATTAAGCTTATAATCGTACATTACAGACCTAGGGTGGTGAATTCGTAAATGTCCTCACCTTCGGTTCGGGCCACAGAAACCTGCGATCTGGGGCTTTACGAATTACCGCCCGTGGTTTGTCAAAAGTTTTACATCTTGCCTTGGCCAAGAAGTGAGATTTTCTCTCCGCGTAGCGGGCAGAAAATCCCACTTTACGGCCAAGGGTGATGTAAACATATTAAAGGCAGCAACGTAACGTAGTTAAAGTTGGGTATGTTCCTGCTGCAGCGGAAGGTGCCCCACCCCCCTGGATCTTGGCCTTCCCAAAAAAATTACCGCGGGGCCACCTCAAACCGATACAAAAAGGAAGCAGAATGATTCCATTACCACGGGGCCACCTCAAACCACTACAAAAAGGGGGCAGAATGCTTCGACTGGCACGGCGACACATCACACCACTACAAGTACAAACAGGAGGCAGAATGTTCTTACTACCGCGGGGCCACCTCAAACCACTACAAAAAGGAAACAAAATTATTACACCACCACGGGGCCACCTCAAAACACTAAAAAAAGAGGCCGAATGCTTCGACTGCCACGGCGATACATCACACCACTACGAGTACAAACAGGAGGCAGAATGTTCTTACAACCGCGGAGCCACCTCAAACCACTACAAAAAGGGGGCAGAATCCTTCGACTGGCACGGCGACACATCACACCACTACAAACAGGAGGCAGAATGTTCTTACAACCACGGGGCCGCCTCAAACCAATACAAAAAGGGGGCAGAATGCTTCGACTGGCACGGCGACACATCACACCACTACAAACAGGAGGCAGAATGTTCTTACAACCGCGGGGCCACCTCAAACCACTACAAAAAGGGGGCAGAATGCTTCGACTGGCACGGCAACACATCACACCACTACAAACAGGAGGCAGAATGTTCTTACAACCGCGGGGCGACCTCAAACCAATACAAAAAGGGGGCAGAATCCTTCGACCGGCACGGCGACACATCACACCACTACAAACAGGAGGCAGAATGTTCTTACAACCGCGGGGCCACCTCAAACCAATACAAAAAGGGGGAAGAATGCTTCGACTGGCACGGCGACACATCACACCACTACAAACAGGAGGCAGAATGTTCTTACAACCGCGGGGCCACCTCAAACCAATATAAAAAGGAAACAGAATGATTCCACTAGAAGCCGTGGTGGCCTAGTGGTTTGACCTACCGCCTCTCGTGCAGAGGGTCGGGGATTCGATTCCGGCTCGCACCTCTAAGTTTACTTATGTGCGAAATTTAATTTGAATTTAGATACCACTGAGCTTTGTGGTGAAGGAGAACATCGCGAGGAAACCTGCACGCATCTACGAAGTAATTCAAAGATGTGTGCGAAGTCCCCAATCCGCACTGGGCCCGCGTGGGGACTATAGCCCAAACCCTCTCGTGATGAGAGGAGGCCTGTGCCCAGCAGTGAGACGCAAATAGGCTGGGGCTCTATGCGAAGTCTTAAATAGGGATCTCCCTGTTCCCTATAGGATCGCTCACGCGTCAAGTTGAACTTTAAATCTAGCTGCTTAAAGTTCACGCGACGCGTGAGCGATCCTATGGGGAAGAGTGAGATCCCTATTTAAAGACTTCGAATATAGGCCCTGTAGTAGTATTAGGAATAGTAATTCCTATTGTCACAGAATCCTGTCATCAGAATAGCGTAACATATACATACATACAATAAGAAAACAACTTACAGATGAATTCGGATTCTCATTTTTTTAAGTCGGGTATTTATTACACAAACGCTTTGCACTTTCTATTATGTCATTGCCAACTTATTGAAACTGTTTTCGGACATATTTTCGAGGGCAGGTTGTCTTTAAGCTTTTTATAAACACAGGTACACTTATTTTATACAGTAGGTACTTAGTCCCTAAATTGTCACGTGAAATGTTTCGCTTACGCCGCCGGAATGGAAGATTGGAAAAGCCAGAATTTCCCCGGTACTGTTTGCAGAAGAAGCGAAACGGAGTTGAGACCAACTTCGATGAATTTTCTGAGTTCTGATGGCGGTGTTGCGGTGGTGGTCTTCCCTGTCGGCCGAGGTCGTTTATTAAAATTGTCATGATGAGTCGCTGAAAAGAAGCGCTCGGTAGTAGTCGGGAAATATTTTCCAGTAGTCATTGGATATCTAGTAGGTCGATACGTCCAACTAGGAGTTGGGGGTGCCCAAGTAGTTGTTGGTGGTCTCCAAGTAGGAGGTGGGGGTCTCCAAGTAGGAGTTGGGGCTCTCCAGGTAGGAGTTGGGTCTCTCCATGTAGGAGTTGGGGGTGCCCAAGTAGGAGGTGGGGCTCTCCAAGTAGGCGTCGGGGGTGCCCAAGTAGGAGTTGGGGCTCTCCAAGTAGTAGTTCTCGGCATCCTAGTAGTCGTTTTGGGCGCTCTAGTTGTAGTCCTGGGTGCTCTAGTGGTAGTTCTAGGTGCTCTAGTAGTAGTCCGAGGCACCCTGGTAGTTGTTTTATACAGTCTAGTAGTGGTTCTGGGAGCCCTAGTAGTTGTTCTATAGGCTCTAGTGGTAGTTCTGGGCGCTCTAGTAGTCGTTCTATAGGCTCTAGTGGTAGTTCTGTGTGGTCTAGGGGTAGTGCTCCTCGCCCTAGTAGTAGTGCGATGACCTCTAGTAGTAGAGGTAGTACGTCGGGTGGTTGACCTCCGTGAATAATATGAGTCTCTCTTAACGACTTCTTTTATTTTCGACCATTCTCTTGTTCCGTTTGATCTCTTGAATCGATCGTGGATTTTGATGCTGTCTTCGCCATGTTGATTTACAGTAACATCGGAGTTGAAATCTTCCTCGCTTTGTGATTTTATATTTCCACCACTTATTTCATACCAAAGTAACAAGCAGAAGAAAACAACGATCACATAATAAATTTTGACGCCCATCGCGTCTTTACTTCTGCAGATTGAGCTACGTTATGAGGTTCTGTAGTTATGTACCTATTAATAATGATAAAAAATGAGATAACCCGTTTATAAGACCTAACTTTGATAACCTTATAAACTTGAACATTTTGTTTCGTATTTTTTCACAAGTAGGTATATATTTATCACTCGCTATGTACTGTGATGAGAAACTGGGGGATCGTCAGATGGTAGCGCTTCGAGGTTACTCCTTGAGGTTAAATGGAAACAAGAATTAAATTGATATTAGTGATATTACTTATATATATTTTTTATAGTGGGGCCTAAGTACAAGTGCACATTGCTACAACGAGCTTCAGACTACTCTCTAGACATTACCGCTTTCTTTTTTAAATTTAAAATGATTAGTAGTTCTAGAACGTTTTACAAAACTACAGCCCTAAAGAGTTCGTATAGCGAGGGCTATACCAACTCTACAGTACCCGTCGTACGACATAACATGACGAAGATTTATTACGATTTCTCCATCGCCACGACAGCGTGTTTACGTCCCACTAGTCATAGGCCTCTTCTCATACCGAGGGAACTTTTAAAATTATATAAAAATGTCGCCGCCAACGCCGCCTAGGTATATCGGGGGTGTCTACGTAAGTACATTAGGTAGTACTACTTACTATTACCTTAGTTACCTACACTATACAGTTCGGCGGCAGTCATAATTACAAATTGACAACCTCGTTTTCACCACCTCCTCCACAACGGCTTCATAGGGTCTGGTTGGAGGGTCTAGGCTGCCCCTACATTCGCTCAGTTGGGAATTCTAGTTAAAGTACCTAATCACTAACATAGTATAAAACAAAGTCACTTCGCTGCCTGTCTGTCCCTGTGTATGCTTAGATCTTTAAAACGACGCAACGAATTTTGATGCTGTTTTTCTTAATAGATAGAGTGGTTTAAGTATATAATTTGTTAAGTTTTCTGTAAATTAGATGAAACATGACGATGATAGTTCAAGATGGCGGAGAATATTCGAGTCAGTAGTAGTCAGACGTACATTGCTGGTTTAGAAAAAGTCTATCACTGACTACTAAATCGATTTTTTTCCCGGAAAACGCTAGTCCCCGCGGGAACGCTATAACTGAATTCCATGCGGATGAAGTCGCGGGCAGACGCTAGTTATACATATTATCAGTTACTTTGTCGTCGGCCAGTTAACTGCTGAAGAGGGAAGAATATCTACTACGCGTCCATACAAAAAGAGAAAACGTTTTTCCACTTCTAAATATTTTCCAATCTCCATGATTTTTTAGTACCTATGTTATTGACACAATGAACTACTCTAGGTTTATAGGCTTTCCATTTTTTTTAAATTATAATGGATTCATAGTTCTTGCAAATTAAAAAAAGCAAAAACTATAAACCTAGTATTTCATTGTGTCAATAACATACTAAAAAATCATGGAGATTGGAAAAACGTTTTCTCTTTTTGTATGGACGCGTAGTAGGTATTCTCCCTCCGTCCTGCCACAAATTCCATCGCAAATGTCGCGTGTGTCGGCCCCGCTCATTTTATTAAGGCGCCATCTATTTATAGCAAGAATCTAGACTGTCAGCCTGTCAGCATGCCGCTCGCATTGCTGTCTAGTTAAATTGTTTGTCTACTCGTGTTCTTTTAACATATTCTGTAGTGAAGTTTAATGTTCAGTTCAATAACATTGTATTATTAAATTATTAGGACGTTCCATTCTTGAATTTAATAAAGTAACCATATCTTCCTGAATTGTAAATTAACTCCGGTAGAAATCCATTGAATTACCTAAATTACAGCAATTATATTATGCAAACTAAGTGAGTTGCCTTGCCTGCTTGGAGTTATCAATGTAATGCAGCGCCTACTGTTTTATGTATAGCAATAAAACTATTCTGGTGAAATGTATAACCAACCTTTTTAACGACTACGCTGAAGTATCCAAATATACACAAAAATTGACAATTGTCAGTTTTTAACATTTATGACTTTTATACTACCATTGCGCCACTACCACGCCAACCTATCCCCCCCGTCCAACCGTCTCAGCACCAAGACCGCAGTTCTCGAATTACTTAAAAAATATATGAATTCCTTTAAAATGATGATCAACACCAGACATAAACAAAAAATAGCAGTACCAAAATTTCGTGTGAGAAAAGTTTTTAGATCATTTATGGGTCAATGTATTCTTTATTACAATAAACTACCCCGAGAAGTCATGAACCTGCCCCTCCCGGAACATAAAAAAATATTTAAAAAGTGCTCTGCTGCGCAAAGGTTACTATTGTGTAGAATATTATTTAAGTAACAAGAATGCCTGGCCTGAATTGGACTAATAAACATGTGTGCGCTTTAGGACTTAGTTAAAATTTGATATAGTGCTTATGATTTAAAAAAAAAGTTTGATACAAAGTAGAAGATGTAGGTATCTAAATCAATGACGAAGCTTGCAGCGAATAACGTTTTTAATGATAACTACATCAAATTGTACAAAATGACGATGCAAAAGTGATTGTAAAATCCTACTTGAATAAATGTTTTTTTTTATATTTATCTTTCACAGGTGCATTCAGGTCTCCTCACTATGTTTTATTTCACGTAACATAGCAGTGAACTTAAAATGTTCGCACATATATAAGTATACTTCGCAGAGACCGTATGCTGTATAGGCTACTAAGGCCGCACGACTCAGTCTTACGGACGCCTTTTCAGAATTAAAATTCACCAACTGACGTTTTCATCGGCTTCATGAATTTCATAATCATTCCATCTAAAAGAAAATATTCCATTACGCTCTCATAAATATGAATTTCACTCCAAATGAATACAAACTATACCGACACTGTCCAATAAAAATATACCTACAGTGGGCGGGCGGCGAGTAACCCGAGGACAAAGTCCTTCCTCTCATCCTTTTTGATCTTTTCACGGTCCTCTACCTTTTCTTGCTATTACCATATTAAGGGGGTCAACACTACATACATTTCAAGTATCCTGAACGTAAGAGGAAATACTGGAGTTTTTCATAAAATAAAAAGTAATAAAAAGTTTTTATTACTTTTTATTTTATGAAAAACTCCAGTGTGACTTAAAAACCGAATAATGTAGGAACTTTTCAATATTTTATTGTTTTTCAAAGTCATCTACGTTCTTTTTTCAGCACCATCACATTTGATGGAACCATTGCTTAAAGCAGCGACGCCATTCTTCTATTGGGATCTCTTCTCCGCCTTTTTCGTACGTCGCCACGGCATCTTCGCGGTTCATAAAGCGAATTCCTTTAACTTAATCTTTGGGACATTCGTTTATTCAGAAAAGAACAAGTAGTTAGTTAGATGTTTTCCTTTACCGAAAAGCTCAGTGGTAAATTCAAATTGAATTTCGCACATAAGTAAACTTAGAGGTGCGAGCCGGAGCGGAGCATGAGAGGCGGCAGGTCGAACCACTAGGCCACCACGGCTTCACCAATAGGTGAACCTTATTACAACTGCCTAAGGTGCCAAAGTGTGTACTTCGCTGCGAGCTATATTAGTTGTATCGTTGCGTACCTACCTACCTAGATATACAACGATAATATACCTAATGAGTCGGAAACCGGAAGCCATCACCACTTCGCATTAAAAGTATATCCCATACGACCACTGGAATGCATGACGTAGTAATCAAAATAAACAAATACAATACACCCTAAGCAAAACGTAAACATAAGAAAGGTAGGTACCTACTTGTTGCGTCAGGTATGCCTCCGGTCACAGAAATGTCACAAATTATTTACAACTCGCCCTTATCGTCATTTGTTTCACCCGGAGATGGAGAGTGAATCTATGGCCCGCGTGGTGGTAGAGATCTTCTACTATCTAAAATCCCGCGCCTTCACATTTCAAAACGCTACAATGTATTTAAAAAGCATCACCAACACTCTCAACACATGTGTGCGTGCTGAGACAGCCATCAACTATGTGTTGAGAGTGTTGGTGGTGCTTTTTAAATAATAATAAAAAAATTGAAGCGTTTTGAAATGTGAAGGCGCGGTACTTTAGATAGTAGAAGATCTCTACACATACATTTACAAGTGACGTAAGCTATTTTTCATATCCAACAAAAAAAATCTAAGTCGGTACGAATTCCGCGGGGTCAGCTAGTATTATATAGCTTTGTAGCATTAACATAGTACTAACTATGTTAATTGATATTTATAGCTCCCTGCGTACATCACCTGTTACGTCTTTAGTATGCTGAATGTTGCTGATTAAGAATACCAGACATACCTACCCACTGCAGTTTTAGATTAAACGCCTACATATAAAATAACGGCAATAATCTTTCAAGCTGCGATTCAACTACGCATTTAAAGAACGGTCCACAGAGTACAGCACGACACCTACATCAAAATTGCAAAAAAGATAAATGGCTGACTTTTGGAGGCATTTTAAACGTTTCAATTTTTTTTTATCATAGTCTATCGAGTGGGGTATCAAAATGAAGGGCTGAATGAATGGATCACAAATATATATATAATAGGGATGACGACAGGGTGAAGAAATCGAAATTCTAATTAGTCCGTCAGTCAGGTAACAAAAAAATATTAGACACGTTTTTTTTTGTTTTATCAGATTAACAAAGAATGACTAAGTTAAAACGCATTAAAGTTGGAGAGTTGGGGCTAACTACGTCACCGTTAGGTATAAATCGTACCTAACCGTGACGTCACGCGACATTTCAACTCAATATATCTCCGTATAAGTTTGATTACGTTAAAAAAGAAAAAATACGTGTCCAATACTTTTCAATAATCTTCCTGATAGACTAAGAAAAAAAAGTTGTCGTCTCCCCTATTATGTGTCGGAGTCGGATTGTCATTTCAATGTCAGGGTTGTCGCAAATAGTAGATTGTATGACTAGGGAGCAAAATGGTATATTTTACCGCGGGTGACGGATTGAATCCAGAGCGACGCGAAAGATTCCAGAATAGAATCCCGAGCGTAAGCGAGGGATTCTAGCGTGGAATCTTGAGCTAGCGAAGGATTCAAGCTTTGTCACCCAAGGCATAAATAAGTTTGCTACCGTGTTGTACACTCTGCTTTTCACCCCTCCTATGAGAAAATCATAAGATCATTCGTTCATCATTGTCATTAAATTAAGTAAAACAAAAAAATAATACATTTAGAAACAAACAAAGTTAAAAAGATCGTGTGTTTCGCGCGCCTATCATAAATTCATAGGCAGAAGGCGAAAATGGCTTCCATATTGAAGAATCTCTAACTACTTCATTGTATTTATATTCTGTCATGCTCGCATGCGTTGCGTTCATAATAATAGGTAAATTTTAACAAATGTGAAAAAAATACATTTTATGACAATTTCGCTCATGTATCAAACAAAGTTTTTTAATACATTTGCGATAAAATTAAAAAAGGGCAGTGCAATTCATATTACGTACTTACATAATATTCCTTTGGAATTCTCAGAGGTGTTGATCTCAATACATTGCATCACCTAAATCACTTTTTGATTTCATTAATTCTCTACGAAATAATTCATAACACTACATAAAGTACGTTTTATTTTGGAAATTAAGTGTAAAATAATACGGCAAGGAAGTGAGCGCTCACGAAATTCGCGGGTTCGAGATTTTTTTTTAATTCGATCACACGTCGAGTTTGCGAGGAATGCTACGGCATCGGCCTGCACCATTCAGCCAAATTGAAAATAAAAGATAATAGAAAATAATTTATCAAAATTAAGTATATATTTATGAATTTATGGATTTTTAGTATGTGCATTAAAGTATTTATGTAAAACGCTGATATATAAAATTCTAAATACGAAAAAGATACGACTTTTGAATACAACTTTTTACAGTCTCCGCAGCTCCGTGAACGCACTGCTAAAACGTATTTTGCTCCCTGTTAGCGGGGCAGAAATGAAAAAAATTAAAAAAAAAGCGAAGAGGGAGCAAAATCGCATTTTGCTCCCTCTAAACGGGCAACAAAACACTTCTTTTCGAATAGGAGGGGTGAAAATATTATTTAAAGCTTCTTGTTAATTTATAGGAGACCTGTGAAAATTCGCCTGCGATATTTTTTCAAAGTAAAAACTCAAGTTTTTCCGCATGATGTGCGACAATTTGAAGTCAAATTAATCTTTTTATCTTGTTTTATCATTTTTTTAAACGGCTGATGACGTTGAAGTCGACTAGAAGGTTTTCATTCGCTTATCTTTAATTATACGTTTTGGGGATTACCCGTTGTAATTTCAGCTTCAGTATTATGAAATGAATAAGTTATTTGATAATCATACTTACCAGTCCATACAATTTTTTTACTGTAATAGTAGCTCTGTCTATCTGACTTCCTTTAATGGCTAAACCGCTGAACCGAATTGACTGAAATTGGTACACTTGTGGTAAGGACTAAGTATGGGAAGAACATAGGGTACCTACTTTTTATACCAAGAAAAACGTGAAGTTCCTTTCCCCGTGAAAATTCTAACCAATTCCACGCGAACGAAGTCGCGGACAAAAGCTAGAAAGATTTAACAGTGACAGCCCCTTCAATGATTATTCAATATTAAGCACCACTTATAAAAAAATTGAAGTTTCATATTTCGATGCTTCCTAGCCTTATTGCAAATCATCAACAACCAAATGCGGTACCTAGTATGGGCACGGATTAATAAATAGTTACTACGTGTATGGAGTACCAGTACCAGACAATCCATCAAGGTCCCTGAAACTAGTTCAAGGTTGTTGACGAATTGGGATACGATATGCGTAAGATAAGCCGACATACATATACATAGGCATAGTGTGCTTATATGAAATACGAGCCTAGCACCAATTGAAAGTTATTCAATTAGCGTTGTGAATTTAAGCTTCGAGGCGTAAACTGCTCACATCATATAAATTAGTGAAGACGAGTGGTCCAATTTTCCATCACTTTTTGACAAATGGCACCTCTAAAAAGTAAGTAAGCTTAGGTATCTCATTGATGACGCGTGTTATAACACTCTTAGGTCTTCGATAGTTCTTGGATTATTGTCGTAGTTACACCAGTGATTTAACATACATATATATCCCCACAAAAAAGAATCAAAGGGAGTCACATGATCTTGAGACTCTGTATAGTATTAGAAAACCCTGTATAGTTCGACAAAAACTTTAAACGAAAATTAGTACTTAGTTGAACAAAATCAGTCGCGTTATTAAGCCTGACTCTTGACCAGTTTTTTCTTATTTTTGTTTCACAGGTGAGCTCAACTAATTGTGAGTTTTCATAGCTATGTATGAAGAAAATCGGTTCAGCGAGCGGTTTAAATATTATGAGCACTAACGTTGGCGTTGTTCAGGGTTCTTAAATACAATTTCAATTTAATTTATTTTAGTTCTAACTTCAATTTTAATTTACCACTGAACTTTTCGGTGCCCTCTCGTGATCAGAGGAGAGGATCATGTACCCTGCAAAGTAACGGTAGCCTAGACTTAAGCCCGGTTTCTATATCCACAGAACTCGATTTTTACAAAAATATAAAACCCGTCTGCAAACAAACTTTTGATTTCACATATATATGTGTATTTTGTTTATGTGTCGTTTGTATGTTATTTCTATTAGGAATGAGTAAATTAAAGAACTCTACATTTACAAGAGTCGAGAGAAGACTCGAGTCTTTTGAGCTATGAGTTCGAGACTTTATGAGTCTTATTGATGAGACCGTCAAGATACATTGTAACGTTATCCAGCATCTGAATAAGTATGAA
This sequence comes from Aethes cnicana, assembly GCA_963971205.1. Lineage (NCBI taxonomy): Eukaryota > Metazoa > Arthropoda > Insecta > Lepidoptera > Tortricidae > Aethes > Aethes cnicana. The sequence continues at coordinate 3,165,689 of OZ020274.1, read as the reverse complement.
AAAAAATTATGCGGAATATCTCATCATCATCATCATTTCAGCCGATAGACGTCCACTGCTGGACATAGGCCTCCCCAAGGTATACCGGTAAATACCCGGAGGAAACCTAGGGTATTTACCCAGCTCCCATCTCTAGTCGCTACCGAACGTCAAGCTGGCGCAAGCCGCGTGGATCCCTGGAAAGGGGTTGGTTCTCAGGAATTATTTATAATATTTATTTAAAAACAGCACCATATATATTTATGAGAACAAAAACGGCGCTTCTAAAATCTCTAAGTGTGTATTTTTCCACTCTAACATTTACAATAAAAGAGCGAACCACGGATCGGGGCTTTTTGATCGCTTCGTCTCTAAACGATTGAACGAGTACCGCTAGCCAAGTTGGCTTCCATTGTTTCTCTAGACAGCTTGGGACCACAACAGACACTGTTCGATTTGAGGCGTTTTCTATTCAGAATACTAGAGTCTTGAATCGTTTGACTACTTTCTTGCGAGGGTATTTTCAATAAACAATAGCTCGGAGTTTGTAAAAAGTACTGTAAATGTCTCTTCAAGGCCGGCAATGCTCGAACGATGGCTCCGGTGTGGCAAAGAGCCCATAAACCTCGGTAACTGGAGATCATCAGGAGGGCTGTTTCCTTTTTTACCACAAATAGGTATTCGTTCTGTAAAAAACAACAGCAAATCGCGTACCTTCGAGTTGTTTTCAAAAGAGAACTCTCCATTCTGCGTAAATGTGCAGGTAAACAGTTGCAGGAACATATCTCCACCACTCCACGTGTACGCTATATACGCACATAAACACGCGCGGGCGTGTATGATTCATGTTGTGCTGGCTCGGGTGGCGAATTCCAGGCAGCTATTACCCCTTTCCCTGCCCCACCAACTACAAACATGATACCAATTCGAACTAAATCCATACGACGTAAAGTAAATTTTACTCTGTAAGTTTGACAGTAGTGGCCGACAGTGGCCGATTGTGAAGCGATTAAACAGACGACACGCAGTCGAGCGCGTTCGCACAGACATCATACAGAGGCTCACTTGCAGCGGAATCTGGGAAAAAAACCGTTATTGTTTCAAGGAAGGGTATATTGCATACCGTGTGAATAAAAAGTACTGACTATTTACCTTTTATCGTCATTTCATTACCTGGGTCGATTTCAACAAGTCTGATTTTTGTATCATTCCGGTGTGATTTTTATCCCATAGTAATTTTGAGGTTTAATTCATGTAAAGTTATTAAATACACCAAAATGATAAAAATAATATTGAAACTATTTAAAAAAAATACAGTTTAGTGTTAAAAATATCTCTAAATGTAAATTACATACGAGCATGTAACATAAATGTTGTTTATGTACAAAACTAAAAATGAAGTGATATTTTCTGTAAATATAAACTAACAAATTAAAAAGTGAAACTACTTTTCATATGTTTTCTAAAAACAGCAGCGGTTTTTCATAATTAGGTATTGTATTTAAATTAGTTCGCATTTTACAAACCAACAGTTGTGGACAGCCCAAGAAAGAATTTTTTCAAGTAGGTAATTAAATCACTTTAATTGTATAAAATAATTTGGCCTCAGGTAGCCCACAACGTTATTTTCCAAGGAAAAAATATGAATCAGATGTAAATACTTTCTGCACCCGTGATTTCAGCGGTGCCATCCAAATTTTTGCTTGGGAAATCGACCCACCTAGTCCCAGCGCAGGGCGTAGCGTTCTTCCATCATCATGAGACTTTGGGCTATATATAATCATCAGGAATGGTAATATCCAGAGTAGAACTAGGGTCACCGATGACATAGCCCGGAGAATTGCGAAGCGGGGCAAACAGGGTTCAGCTCGCAGGGCTCTGGCCTATGAGGCCAGAGAGTTCTCGAGTTTCGAATTTCGAGAGATGATGAATTCATTCATTCATGTAAAACCAATTGATTTGCCAGCTCAATTGGCTGGTTATAATAGTCCGTCATACAATATAAGATATTCAAAGGCGAGAACCTGAAACTATTTCAAGGAAGCTGCTGAAAAACACAATCCCCGTGGAAAACTATGGTGTGTGCATTAGAATAAAGTAGGTAGGTACCACTTTAGCGAGTTTAAATGAGATTTTCTACAGGTACCTGTAGAAAAACTCATTTAAACTCGCTAAAGTTTTCGGATCTAAGGCTCCGCGATGCTCTTTTAGACGACGTCTGAGTGAGAAAATCAGTACGAGATCGTCACAAAAAAGGCGTCATTTCCTTGAAATTTTTAACTCGTTTGATCAATTTTCCCGGTGCGTTTAGTGAAATAGCAAAATTGTCTAAAAACTCAATTCGAATAGCCTTTTCACTGGGTCACTACTCACTAGATCGGGATGACGAAATAAGAATAGGACAACTCGTTGGAGTGCACCGTCGGTGGTTAGGTTGGAGCCACCACGTGACACTTGTTGACCGGGCTCCACTCCACCCGACCTGCGCACCTGTCATTGTCGCCTCCAGTTACCTATTAGGACAACATCAGCGTTTTTTTACGCGAAACCGCGCAAATATGAGATTAACGCGTGTTGACATTTTTTACACGTTTAATGGACTGCGGATACTCGGATGTCTAGTATGTTTGCGTCGACTATGAATCCTACGGTGGCCTATTGGTTTTCACACGTGTTTACCATAACGGGAAATGTTTATTTTCTATTTTTTATCGTATAGGTATGATGCAACTTATTACTTCATTGTAATAAGCCTTCTTTGAGTTTAAAATCTACGCATAGGTTAAGTACCTGTGCGTAGATTCTATACCTGACTCCTAACACCAATCCAACACAACGCGATATTGAAGCCCTTTGGCTATATTCGAAGTCTTAAATAGGGATCTCCATGTTCCCTACACGATCGCTCACGCGTCAAGTTCAACTTTAAATCTAGCTGCTTAAAGTTCACGGGACGCGTGAGCGATCTTATAGGGAACAGGGAGATAATATCCCTATTTTAAGACTTTAAATATAGCCCCTTCATTGAAACGAGTGACTGCCTTATGTAAAAAGTATATCTTACCTCAAGCAGCATTTTTTTTAAACAAGTGGACTAATTCAATGTTTCTTTTTTTCAATTTTAAGTAAATTTCCTTGAAATTGGCAATTAAATCGATCATGAAATTTAGGAATATTCAGAGTAGCTGGTTAATATTCTCAATATTTTCTTTATTTCTTAAAGTAGACAGCTATTGACATACCACGTTCGAATATGCATTAAATGCGCCAGCTTTTGAGGAAGCGGCACTGCATAGCACCATTTTTTTTTCAGCACACGCGATCTAACTTGCCTACTTGAAGAAATTGTAAAATTTCGAAAGTTGTAATATCGATCTAAAGTTAAAAAAAAAAAACCGAAGTGCGTGTCGGGCCACGCGCAAATTATAGGGTTCCGAAGTTGAGGATGCCCACAGTACCTTTCTAAGACTTACTAGCATCTAGCTAGCCTGTGGTATGACGTGCCCGCCCGACGCGCCTGCCGCTCGAGAAAAATCATTGGTTTTTTAATCATTTCATAAGTTGGTCGACTATGACCGTAAGTTTGTACAGCCTACTTAGCTGTGATAGTTTTCCTTTCAACTACGTTATATATGCCATAAACGTGATTTTTTTCAGCCATCCAAATACCACCATTTAGCTGGCAGGGGGGGGGACACGTGACTCTAACAAAAAATAGCACTTTAAAGCTTAATATTTCACAAACGCATCACTTAATCAAAAAATGGTTTTAACAAACCCACAATATTTTTTTAAGACCTATTCAACGATATGCCGCACCATGGGGTAAGCAAGAAAAAAAAATACATCCCCACTTTACGAGTAGGGGAGGTACCCTATAAAAAAATATATTTCAAAATTTTATTGTACCACTTTGTCAGCGTAACTAATATGTATTCATGCCAAATTACAGCTTTCTAGAACTAAGCATCTCCGAGCAATAGTGCGGACAGACGGACGGACGGACGGACGGACGGACGGACATGGCGAAACTATAAGGGTTCCTAGTGGACTTCGGAACCCTAAAAACTGTCAATGAATATGGAAAATTGTGGATTAGATTTGATTAAGCCTTTAGTGAGGATCATTTTGCAAAGGTGTACTCGTACGTCAGGGCACCATTTTTAATTATTTATTTTAAAAGTCAATTAAGCCATCTATTACTTGACCTTAAAGTACCTGTACAGTCATACACTTGGCTATTTAGCTCTGCAGGATTGTCCACGACTTACGGGACATCCCATATATCTGGTAGATATCGCTATTTAGCCATAAGACCGCCTGTTGTATCCATACTAATATTATAAATGCGAAAGTAACTCTGTCTGTCTGCCTGTCTGTCTGTTACCTCTTCACTTGACACCGACATCGCAGTCTGTCGAAGTTTGAAGGCGGCTTTTTTTATTTAATTTTTTTTTTCGGCTACAGTTTCCAAACATTACTCTAGAAGTACGTAAGTAACTCTGAAGTCTTCGAAATTGACACAAAAATCATCTACGTGCTAGCAAATTTCGAGGAGTTCCCTAATTTTCTCATGGATCCCATCATCAGAACTTAACCAAATTAATATGGGACCAACTTGGAAGTACCACCTTTCGAACAAAAAAGAATCATCGAAATCGGTTTACGTTTACTATTTATTTTTGGTGAACATACATAAAAAAAAGATTCCGACGAATTGAGAACCTCCTCCTTTTTTTGAAGTCGGTTAAAAATACGCTGAATTGACACTGCGATCTATTCGCGTCCTGTGAACTGCTTACTCTTATTTACTTAAATCTCAAACAATGTCAATAACGAAAAGGTGTCGCAGTTATACTTAATCAAGAATCCTAAATCAACTGTAGGCTGAATAAATAGATACTTGCCCTATTTATCTCGATGATGTATTTTATGATTCTATTTTCTAATATTATCAGCGCAAAAGTTACTCCGTCTATCTGGGCTCTTCACGCTAAACCGTTGGACCGATCTAGATAAAATTTGGTACGGAGATAGTTGGATAGTCTCGGGGAAGGACATAACAAGGAAGGGAAGGACACAAGAAGGAAAAACGCATAAGTATAGTTTCCTCGAGAACGCGATAACTAGGGTTGCCATAAACTTTCTGAACTGACGGGACGTGTTAGCGTCAAATGAATAAACCAACCAAGAGCGAGTTGGACTCGCTTATATGAAGGGTTCCGTAGATACCAAAATTATTCCAAAATTATCCCATATCTCAAAAACTACGCGACCGATTTAGTTCAAAACAATTTTTGTTTCAGGTTTTTGTTTCCTAATTAATTTACAATTTTTCTCTCTATAGTTCATAAGTTAAAGGTGGGGAACACACTTTTTACCACTTTAGAAGCGAAATGATATTATTTGAATGATATTTTGATGATATTATTATACCTAAACATAAAACAGCAGGTTTCTGTGGCGGCTTTAAATTTGCAGCGAGTAAAGTATGGAATGACCTACCCCCGCCACTTAGGAAAAATATGTCCCAGTCATATTTTAAAACTAAATTTAAAAAACTGTTATTGGCAAGACAGTTTACGCAGTCATATGTTTATTATTAAGGACAGGGTTGAACTATGAAATCAAAAATTACTTGTAGCAATATATATAATTATAAGTATTTTTAATGATGCAGTCGTTTTTTTATATTTTATAGTCGGATTTTTTATATTTTGTTATACTTTTCCTTTCTTTCATGTTGTTCATGTCTTCCCCAGAATAATTTAAATGTAGCTTTTTTTTTCTTTGATCTTTAGGTCTACTCATCCCCATGTTAAAATGTTACCGTGGCTCTGTGTAAAGGTCGGGCTGAAAACCAGCGCTGCGCCGTCGTGCTCCGCACACTCGCAGCACATGCTGAGTCCGATCCTATTGCCACCTACTTTACCTTGTGCATGCTTTATTTAATTTTGTTTGTGGCAATAAATCATTATCTTATCATTATCTTTAAATGTGTCAAAAAATATTGACATCTTCATTGGATGTAACTCTGTCTGTCTGTTACCTACCTCTTCACGCTTCCACCGCTTGACCGCTTTACATGAAATTTGGTATGGAGATATTTGGAGTCCCGGGAAAGGACATAGGCTATTTTTAATCTCGGACAAACGAATAGTTCCCGCGGAAGCGTGATTACCGAATTCTACGCGAGCGAAGTCGCGGGCAGAAGCTAGTTTAAAATAAAATAAAATCTTTTATTTATTTATCTTAATCTGTATCTGCAAAAAAACAGCCCTCTCGTGATGAGGGGAGGCCTGTGCAAATAGGTTGAAGCTTAGCTTAGTTTATGGATAAACGGGACAAAAACGGGACACTTAATAATACGGGACGTGAGACTGAAATACGGTGACAGTCCCGGCACGTATGGCAACCCTATACCGATAACCAAATTCGACACAGGCGGGGAAGTCGCGGATGTTCAATCAGGATTCCGAATTCCAGTCCTTCCTTCTTAGAAACCTATACATGTTTAATCAAAATTTTAATCATTGTGAAGAGACTCGATCTCTTTACTGTTCTTCCGCTATATGGGAAATTGAAAAAAAATACGTCCCCTGGGATACGCCTAAGTGCGTCTTTATCTTCGACCTCAAACTAAGTAAGTGTATTGAATCTTTCTGTGCCTACTACTACAGCCTATTTGCGTCTCACGCTGCTGGGCACAGGCCTCCACTCACGCGGGCCCAGTGCGGATTGGATTGGGGACATTCACATTCACACACATCTTTGAATTACTTCGCAGATGCGTGTGGTTTCCTCACGATGTTTTCCTTCACCGTAAAACTCAGTGGTAAATTCAAATTGAATTTCGCACATAAGTAAACTTAGAGGTACGAGCCGGAATCGAACCCCCGACCCTCTGCAGTAGAGCCGGTAGGTCAAACCACTAGGCCACCACGGCTTTTTGTCCCTAGACTCATCAAGCTATTTTTCTGTTGCGCAATAATATTTCAAAACCGGTCTTTATTAGAACATACCTACGTTTTTACTTGGCTTTCACTGTTCGTTCCACATACGTGTGGCGGTAACGGTCGGCCCCGATCAGGATGCGAGTACCGCTAAAAGGAGACGAAATCTCTTAAAGACATGTTAATAACCTGCCGAATGACCTGATTTCCGGGCCATTGTTGTAGTACTTAGGTAACGGCATATTCACTACTAGAATAACCTATGTTGTCTCATTTACTTATTTAGGAACCTGACCCCTCATTCGGGTTTTTAAGAAGGGATATGGGATTTCTCATATCCCAAAATTACGATTAACTCTCTCCCTATTTGATTACTTAGCAAGATTAAACGAGCTGTTCGGAGAGATGGAACCCCTATCTCAATTTTATTAATACGGAAACGATGGATCTGGATCATATCATTATTTAAGGATAATGGAAATCCCTACTTTACGAAATTGAATAAAGCCCTATCCTTGAAAAGATTTCGCTGTATTTTCCAGGATAATAAAGTTAAAAAAAAAGTACAAAAACTTCTTAATTTGCACGTCTGATATAACACCAGGAAGGTAGACCCAGTAATATAAAAACCTTTCACCCTAAGTAATGATGACCAAACCACAGTGTATCGAAAATCTCTTCTGCGAGACGCTAACTGTACCTATTCCACGACTGACAAGATGCACTTTCCATGACCAAGCGGCCGATTGTACCAAATTCTTGGGGTCACTGACTCAATGACTAACAGCGAAACCGCAGTTATCGTGAACCTTAAGTCAGTTGCAAAATTGTTAGGCTCATTCAACTTGAAAGAATGTGAGTCATTCAGAAAACACTTCCAACCCGCTCGCGCTACCGTTTCTTAGACGTGTACCTATTTCATAATAATAACATCATCTAAAATGTGAAACATCTATTAATGCGAAAAACTTACACCGAGCGAATAAAATAGAATACTACACAGGCTACAGAGCTGCTTTAATTACTAAAAATACTTTACTAGATTAACTAGGTAACTTATTTTAAAATTCAGGCCCTACAGAATGGGGCCCGCGGTGCCAACCTATTAAAAAGTTTTAATCAAAATGTAACAATTCATAATTTTAATCAGGGTTGAAAAGGCCGGCATACATTTTCTCATTCACATTAAAACTACGTATTCATTTCGCAAATTCCAAAATTGCGAAGTTAGTAAATTGCAAATCTATCGAGAAAGCTGATACAGCATGCGATCAGCGACTCATAGTTCGTCACATGGGCCATTTTACTAAGAATTTAAAATTATTTAACAATAAAATGTATATTTTCAGCAAAAACAAAATCTGTCACAAAAACAATTCTCGGCAATTGGCAAAATATACTGGCCATTTACAGTTAGGTACCTACATTTTTTTACGTCTCTACTTACCTTCGGAGCTATTTCAGGAAATCCGAAATAGTTATAGCCACTTGTTATAGCCGAAAAAACTTCTTTCAAATATCGCTGTACTTATCTTGTAAAAAAATCAGTCAAATTATACTCTAAAGAAATGAATCCACATGCCAAATTTTAGCTTCCTAAGGACGACCAGTAAATTAATTGTAAATATATCCCGCTAGAGTTGTCCGATGGACTTCTAAAATATTATAAAAAAATTGCAAAGTTGTGAAAAATTATAAATTCTGAAAAGCTTTATCTCGGAAACTAATGTGTTTTAGTCTCATATAGTAGCAAATTTAGTCTTCTTCAAAAATGCCTTGAGAAGGTATTGCCAAAAAGCAGTCCTTAAGGATTTTTGCCAAAATCTGAAAAGCAGCAGAAATGTTTCGCTTTTTTTGCGATTTTCTCAATGTTGTGTCACGAAATTTTGTCTGCAAACCTCAGATTCGGATTCAGCACCCCAAAACACATACAGTATGAAAGAAATCAGAACTATCCCAGAGCTTTCCTAGTAAAAACGCGATTTAACTGAACCATCCGGAAGAGTATGGTGACAATGACCCACAATTATCATTCCGTTGCATTTGTTTACAAGCGCAATACATTCGAAGGTCGCAGATTATCTGGAGATCAAATGACGTCCCACATCATACCTATGCCTATAGCTTTCTTGCGGTGAAGCACTTACGCCGTTGATACAAAGTTGATTACTGATTAATCCACACGCCATTTTATGTTGTACCTTGTGACACCGTGACACAGTAGGTCGAAACGGTGCCATCTAATTAACACTAATTAAGGAAGTTCATGTTCCAAACGATTGATTCATAAAATTTGGCCATTAGCCAGATGAACTGACAATAATTGGCATATTAGTCACTAAATATTTAGCTTAATGTGAAGTGAAAAATCAACCTATTGAAATTATTTCCTAGCAACAGTAGCATTAGCAACTACATTTAGAAACCTAAGTTAACAATATCTTTTCGCTCCCAAAGCTTCATATTATACGAGTATTTATTTACAGTTTGACAACATATTTTTTTTTTTTTTTTTTGTAAGTACATACCTACTAACCAAATAGGTTTTCACAAAATTCATTTTTAGGGTTCCGAAGTCCACAAGGAACCCTTATAGTTTCGCCATGTCCGTCCGTCTGTACGCAATTTGGCATGAATATACATATTAGTTACGCTGACAAAGTGGTACAATAAAATTTTGAAATAAATTTTTTTATAGGGTACTCCCCTACTCGTAAAGTGGGGATGTAATTTTTTTTTCTTGCGTACCCCATGGTGCGGCATATCGTTGAATAGGTCTTGAAAAAATATCGTGGGTTTGTTGGAACCATTTTTTGATTAAGTGATACGTTTGTGAAATATTAAGCTTTAAAGTGCTATTTTTTGTTAGAGTCACGTGACCCCCTGCCAGCTAAATGGTGGTATTTGGATGGCTGAAAAAAATCACGGTTGTCGCATATATAACGTAGTTGAAAGGAAAACTATCACAGCTAGTCTATACTAGGTAGCTCGGCTATACAGTAGGCTGTACAAACTTACGAGTAATAGTCGACCAACTTATGAAATGATTAAAATACCAATGATTTTTCTCGAGCGGCAGGGGCGTCGGGCGGGCACGTCATACCACAGGCTAGCTAGATGCTAACAAGTGTTGGTAAGGTACTGTGGGCATCGTCAACTTCGGAACCCTATACTTTGCGCGTGGCCCGACACGTACTTGGCCGGTTTTTCTTTGCTGATGACGATTCAATCTCTACATCTACTCGTACGTAAGTACTTACATCTTTTCACTTTAAGGCATTCACTGCCACTTCTGTTTTACGAACTTTCGCCAGGTGTCACATCTGTCATTAAGGGAACATTGCAACGCACATGTGCGTTCAAGGCACTGCGGGAAAGTCAGCAAAACGCACATATGCGTCGGTGGCAGTGAATGCGTTAACGTCAATTAAGAATTTAGCCGGTGCTAAAAACTCAAACAGAAGAAATGCCACTACACACCCAAAGAGAAAGCTTTTTTCAAACTACAAATTATAATTTGCTTGTACTTAAGTGAATAATTTTAGTGCATGTTTTCATCATGCATGGCAGTCAGCTTTCCGAAGAAAATAAAAATAAAGGAAATACCATCATTTTCAAAGCAGATATTTACGCTTAAGATTAAGTCAAGGTTAGCGAAAAGTCGTAAAAACAATATTATAAAACCTTACTGGATTCATTGAAATCTTATCTTATTCAGCGTTTTCAATGTTTCAACAAGTTTCGCTCAAGTAAACAAAGCAGCTGATTTCTTTTGTTCCGATACTATAAACATGACAGCTCACCTAATTATGTGTATGTTGTATCGCAAATGTAACAGTTTTCACGATGTGTGAATCAGGACTGCAGTGACCATTCAATCCAATAGTGACTCATTTTTTTTGGTGTTTAATTACAATTACGTTAATGAGGTACCATACCTGCATGTAGGTATATTTATTAATTTCACGTACCAGAGATATTAAGAATCCCGTAAATATTGATAAATAATAGACTCACACAATTAATAATTAGATACTTAGGTTAGGACTTAAATAATTAGGAGAATATATTGAATTTTCAAACGTTAGATAAATTCTTCAGATTATAGCCCATACAAAATTCGAATCAAATTTAAATTTTGTATGGACCAGGTATCAGAAGAATAATTTTTATCTGACGATTGAAAAATCAGCTCTTAATATCTTAGGGACAAGCCGAACGACGAAACATTTTTTTAATCTTTTTAAACCAAAAGTACCAAAACAGCCATCGTCTTCGATGCATTCTTGAACTTGACAAGTCGTTTCTATAATTCTATTCCATGCATGTTATATAAATACCAGTCAATGTGTTGATGGGATTTGTTCAGGAATAAAAGAAAAATAACAAAATAAGTAAAACTTGAATTTTGAAAGTTTTTTAACGGCAAACGTCCGTGACCTTTCATACTCGTACTTCTACAATACATACGGCGACACACCACTTCGGTATATGAAATATTTGTAATCTTAAGTTGGGTTGGTTTTTGGCTAAACTACCGAACCGATATTGATAAAATTTGGTACGATTATAGTTAGGATTAAGGGAAAGAACATGGGCTACGAGGAACGAAGGAACGAGGGAACTAAAGTATAAACGATACATACTGAACACAAAATAACGATTTTTAGAAAAAAAATGTATGTATGTCCGGATTTAACTCGAAAAGTACTAGACGTATTGCAACAAAATTTAGTATGGGCGTAGTTTATAACACTGGTCAACATATAGGCTACTTTTTATCCCGGAAAAAACAAAAGTTCCCGCGGGAACGCTCTTACCGAATTCCGCGCGAAGTCGCGGGCAGAAGTTAGTATTATATAAGGGTTAAGTAACTGACTGGGAGACGAGCACCTATGCTTCAAGCGCGGCGCGTGCTCTCTGAAATGTGGCTGAAATAGTTGGTCTAAATTCGTCGATCGTCTGCGACTCCTCGCGAATGTTGAGCAGCTGTGCACTTACATGTATTGTATACATTCCTTGTGGCAATGATTCTCAAACTGTGAATCCATATCCACCCAGACCAACCATATCCATATCCATATTAATATTATAAATGCGAAAGTAACTCGGTCTGTCTGTCTGTCTGTTACCTCTTCAAGCTTCAACCGCTGGACCGATTGAGATGAAAAAATGCATAGTTCCCACGGGAACCCGATAACCGAATTCCACGCGGGCGAAGTCGCGGGCAACGGCTAGTACTTTACTTATAGAATAAATTTAAGACACGTTCCTTGTTCTCGTGCCGCAGTAAACTGCAATGAGAGTAAACTTACCTGTTCTGGGAGATAAGCAACAAGCTCACAAAGGACGGCCAGGTACCTAATCTACGTAAAAAGAATTATTTTGGGTGTGGACTTTTCTAAGCGTGGAATTTAATCTTAGCATTTACCTCATTTTTGTTTTACGTACAGTCGAGTTCGCCAATATATACACGCTTTTGCACCTTACCCCATTGTAACAAGGTAGAAAAGTGTACGCATATTAATAAACTTGGCTGTACATACGTGGCTGTGGACAATGTTAATTATACACCACAAATACATGTTCTAGTCATTACCTTAATTATTAATTACCATATTATGCTAAAGACCTAAGTAGACACGTTTGGCAAAGCCTGTAGATGCCTTTCCACAATACAAAATGTTGATCGTAAGTATCTAGGACTTTAAAAAAACCTTGATTGCGATTTCGTATGGAGATGAAAAAAAAGCTTCTACCCGCCACCTTGTTTGCGTGGAATTCGGTAAGAAAGCGTTTCCGCGGTAACTAGTGTTTTCCGGAATAAAGAAGTACAAGGAGTAGGTACAAGTATCGTTTATAGACCCTCGACTTGATAATATATTTTTTATTTATTTTTAGTTTACAGAGTATGGATACCATTTTTTGGTACAACAGAGAAGAAGAAAAAGAAGACAGATAACTAACTATACTCGACATTTTTGATTAAATTAATCCTGCTTTAATGAACAATGAACAATTTGGTAAAAAAAAACTCAGCCTGCCATATGAGTATGAACAATACCACGAGAAACTGTTAAAAGGGGATCCGCGGTGGTTTAAGTACTTGTTTTGTTTAGTTATCAAGGCATCCAACGTAGTCGAATGCGTACGCTATCTATCGCGGCGCATTCCTGGTCGGTTCATTCGCTCGCTGGCCTCAGTTTGAATTTGGCGCGGCCAAAGAAGCCTCCGCCCGCTACTTGACACTTGACAGCGACAGCTTAGACCGGCTGCTCGCCTCGCTCGCGAACTGCTCTTACGATACAAACTTCACGATTACTTGCTTGGTATGTCTCTTTGTTTTGGATTTATTTTGTTTCCTAGTGCTCAATGTGAAAGTAGTTATTATTAGAAAGTGAATTTAAATGTAGTTTAAGTGAACGAACAGTTGAAATCAATGGAACAAACAGTAGCTTGGGGATCGTAACGGTAGGTAGTGTTTTTTTGTTTTGATTGTGCGACCTCGCGGTTATCGCGCGGCCTGTGCGAAATGCGGACTTTTAACAAGCTTTGCATCCTTTGTTTAGGACGCTGGCCCACGCTGACCGGACATCGTAAACCGTAGTGCCGCCGTACTACGAACGTGATATTTATAATGTTCGAAGAAAGAAAAGTTAACGTATGTGAGGGTGTACCCTTGAATTCGACATCGGCAGGTGCGGCTAATATTTTTCTGAATACCGGGAACAGTACTAAAGCTAAATCTGATGGGACTGTCATTCATCTGGACTCAGGTGACTGTCAAATATCTCCCTAATAGAAGACGTTTTACCTTGACTTTTCTTTGGAGCGAGTTTAAAACTTTATTTGTTTTTTTTTAGCGAAACCGGCGGACATCGGCGTGCATATTAATACGACGCTGTCCATAGCGTCTTCTAAGAAAATAAGAGTGCTGTTCATATTGAACTTTCTGTTAAGTGTTATCTGTATGGTGTTGAGTAGCTCAGTAGCATTTTATTATTGGAATGAGATGATCTCCGTGAAGAGACAACTGGAGAATATTCAAGAGCGGTTTGCTAATCTGAACTTGAGGGAGAGTGCACATCAGGACACGGTCCAGCAGAGTGCACTAGTGTCCAGCTTCAAGCCCTCAGTCGCTGGGCTGGACATCCGGCAGCCACGGATGGATGTCCCCACGGACTCTACTGCTGTTCCTCGAAAGTACTACGTGGAGGATCTCGGAGATGACATGTTGTTAGTGGACATAACCAAGAAGAAGGACAAGACTGATTTGCCAGCCTTAAATCTACCAATTTTCCAAAAAGGTACCTATTCATTTTTTATTATATGCATGGCAACAAAAAAGAAACCTATGTCTCTTTTGTCAAAGTCTGCTATTAAAGTTTGTAAATAATTATACTGTGTTAATGCAAACAAATGCATGCTATAGGTAAAAACATAGCTAAATGACCTTGTCTATGTAGTAACCTGTCTGTATACGAAAGTTGACGTTCCATATTTAAATTTTCCTCGAATTTTCATATCATTTTGGAACACAACTACATACAACCTATACCTAATTTATTATTTTTAAAAAGTACATAAAACAATGGCAAGTACACACAAAAATACAAAATAAAAACTACTTAACTTACAACTAACTTAACTTTCTATCATTAAATAACAATCTCAAGGAATGAACTTCAAGCATAAATATAAAATAGTTTTTTACTTTTTTACATTAACATGTTTAGTAAAATGCTGAATATTCTTTTTTTCCAGAGCCCTTAGTTGTGCATTTCAATGGAGCCATGTCAGAAGTGCACTTGGGAGAAAAACGTAAGTATTTACATAATAATAATTTATACTAGGCATTTACAATTGTTCATTGATGATCTCTTTATAAGACTAGCTTTTCCTGATTTGTCATAGGTGGTATAAGCATTCACAATAAAATATCAATGCAGTTACATAATGCACAGGTGATCTTATCTCCAATCCTTATAAACAAAACATTTAGGTCCATATTTCTATAAACCAGATGACATTGTACTAATGTATTACAAATATGTTGTTGATATGATAATTTATATGAGCACAGGATGTGTGTACGGAGGCCATGATTATTTGCATTATAGCTGCTGTGAATTAATCTTGAATTCAATGTAAAAATAACGTCAACCTTACTTCATGAACATAAGGTTGCAGATGTGTTGTGATTGAAAAAACATAGAACCATCATGCTAAAGCTGTGTCCATGCACACATATGTGGTTTAGAAAAAAAACTTTTCACATTCATTTAAAAAAAAGTATTATTTATAACACGCTGATTCTAGAATAACGGCTTGGTACTGAGTAAATTCACATCGCAGAGATGTATGTACTAAATAACATGCTTTAGGCTTCGTCTTTTATTTATTACTTACGTACGAGACGCGTCATACCATACTAAGTAGTATTGGTAGTAGGTATGTATGTATGTTACTTATGTTACTTATGTACCAATGAATACATATCGTGGGAATATCGGAATAAAATGAAACCTATGTATTATTCCTATATACATAGGAGTACCTACCTATCCTATCTATCTATCCAAAAATTCAACAAAACCCCTTCAGTATGTAGTTATTGTGTGTAAGAACGAGAACATCTAAAATCATTGACACCAACAAACATTCACGTTCACTCTTAAGTGCAAATACGACAAACGACAACACGATTACTTATAAATAACCCGCTTGCCTATGCATTGCATAGTCGCAAATCCCTTGTAACCAAAACACTCATAGCCTGGACGCCTTCCGCAATTATCATCTGCAATATAACACGCAGCGCATTTCATGTGAACAACGCCCAGTATAGCCAGCACTGCCAGTAGCTGATTAGTCCCATACAATATTACCCCCTTGACAGCCACGCCAATTGCAAACGCAACGCTAATTTGAACCACACGTCCGCGCTCTAAAGTATACTTTACACTGTAAGCTTTGACAGCAGTGGCCGACTATGGCAGTTAAATTGAACGGCCAGACGCAACTTGATCTTTAGTTAGTACATGTTTTTTTTGTACATTGTTTAGTTAGTTATCGCTAACTACTACACTATTAAACGCTTAATTATCTTAATTAATGCTCAGGGCTTCTAATGCCCTAAAATTATTTAAAATAGAAATGTGTACCTACTTAAAATGGTCATCCATAAATCAATGATTGATTGTTTCCACGCGGTGAGGACAAATATCATTGTTTACTTTCTAATTTTTTTTTAAATTTACCACTGAGCTTTTCGGTGAAGGAAAACATCGTGAGGAAACCTGCACGCATCTGCGAAGTAATTCAAAGATGTGCGTGAAGATCCCAATCCGCACTGGGCCCGCGTGGGGACTATAGCCCAAACCCTCTCGTGATGAGAGGAGGCCTGTGCCCAGCAGTGGAACGCAAATAGGCTGTAGTAGTAGTATTATTTTTTAATATATTTTTTTAATTAAGCGTATTAAAATTTAAAAATAATACGCTATTTTCGCAGAAGTGCCACATTTTGCTAATCCGATTATTAGTTATCTTTTGATACTGATCGCGTTGCGTTTCATTTAATTCCGCATCGAGTTTGTTTTGTATATGATTAAAAATAACAACATAATAAAATGATTCCGCATATCCATGCTAATAACATAAATACGAAAGTAACTCCGTCCTCTGTCTATACCTTCTCACTCACGCTTAAACCGCTGGACTGGTTTATTTTCCGCGGGAACGCTATAACCGAATTCTACGCTTGTCGTCTATGCTATATACTACTACTACAGCCTATTTACGGCCCACTGCTGGGCACAGGCCTCCTCTCATCACGAGAGGGTTTGGGCTATAGTCCCCACGGGGGCCCAGTGCGGATTGGGGACTTCACACACATCATTGAATTGCTTCGCAGATGCATGCAGGTTTCCTCACGATGTTTTCCTTCACCGAAAAGCTCAGTGATTAATTCGAATTGAATTTCGCACATAAGTAAACTTGAGGTGCGAGCCGGAATCGAACCCCGACCCTCTGCATGAGAGGCGGTAGGTCGAACCATTAGGCCACCACGGCTTGTGCTATGCTATATACTATTCTTCAAATCAAAATGTTCTTATTCTTCACATACACTTTCAATTACGTATTTCTTAAATGTTAGGCATCTATTCAAGTGCTCAAATTGATTTCGTTTAAATAACACTGACCTTCAAATCGTCCATCGATTGACCAATAAATGTCGTTAAATTACGTGATCCATAAATAATATTCAAATAGGAATTGTATATCAGTTCCACAATAAAAAAAAGTGTAAGAAGAATGTCTCAATTTGTCTAGTCATGGATTTACTAGTTTCTACCCGCGACTTCGTTCGCGTGGAATTCGGTAATGGCGTTCCCGCGGGAACTATGCGTTTTTTAGGATAAAAAGTAGCCTATATGTTGACCAGTGTTACAATCTACCCCTATACCAAATTTTGTTGCAATCCGTCCAGTAGTTTTCGAGTTAAATCGGGACATACATACATGCAGACAATTTTTCTAAAAATCCTTGCTTTGTGTTCAGTAACGTTTATATAGACCCCTCGACTTGATAGTTTCTTTTAATTTTCAAGTTACACACGCGACTTCTACGGACTTATTATTAGTATAGAAAAAGACTCAATAACTAAACTAAGTTAGTGTGGAAAATAGAGAAATATACTCGTAGAGACCGACGAACGACGCTTATCTTGTATGACATCCCTCTCAAAGCCGAGCTCATAATATCAATAACAAAGGCAATTAAACAAGTTAATGACTGGACCGCAGTAATTGCACTGATTAGATATCATCAGATTCATTGGCCAAAGATATCCTACACGAGTGTTTTCTAAAGGACAGAATGACATCATTCCAACTAGTTTCACAAACAGAGAAAGCGCCGTGCCTGCTATGAATAAATTGGGTCAAGAACTTTTAGTGAGCTTACTAATTTGCAGCTAATTGTTGTTTTTTAGGGTTCCGAACCACAAGAGGTAAAAACGGAACCCTTATAGGATCACTCGTGTGTCTGTCCGTCCGTCTGTCACAGTCGATTTTCTCCGAAACTCCTGGACCGATTAAGTTGAAATTTGGTGCGTATATGTAAGTTTGTGACCCAAAGACGGACGTGTAACGAAAATAAATGAATTTTAAACATAGACCCTATTTTTGGAGTTTATGAATATTAATGAAGTTTTTCAAACTATATCGTGTGACATATCAAATGAAAGTACTTCTTATGAGGATCTCAAATAAATTTTTATTATTTCTTTTTTGGTCAAAACTTTTCGAGTTATTTAAGAAAATAGGCGAAAAATGACCACCACCCCTTATCTCCGAAACCACAACCTAAACTTTTTGGAAAAAATACGGAGGATAGTTATTGACCTATAGATTACAGAAAAAATATTAAGAAGTCCATGGTATTCGAAATCTGTGAAACGGTTTGAAAATGACGTCATTGAAAATAATCAAGGGTCGGAACCCTCTCCACGCGAGTTTAACTCGCTTCTTGGCCGGTTTTTTTTATCTACTATAGTATTTATTAATCACCACCGCTCTGTTACTAGGTCACAAAAATTAAATAGAAAGTGATATAGTATGTCAAAACTCCTAAATTTATTTTCATACATACATAAACATATTTACATCACCCTTGGCCGTAAAGTGGGATTTTCTGCCCGCTACGCGCAGAGAAAATCTCACTTCTTGGCCAAGGCAAGACGTAAAACTTTTGACAAACCACGGGCGGTAATTCGTAAAGCCCTAGATCGCATATTTATGGCCCTCACCTTCGGTTCGGGCCACAGAAACCTGCGATCTGGGACATTTACGAATTCACCACCCTAGGTCTGTAATGTACTATTACAGTAGGATTGATCATTTAACTAAGTAAATGTAAACATAAACATAAAAACATTTATTCACAACGATTCACATAACAAAGATATACCTACCAGAGATGTAGCTACGTTGAATGACTACTTTTGCTTATTTAGGTACATTTACATAGATATCTTTACTCCCATCCCATAGATAAGATTATATATAGATAGATATTTGTACCTATTAAGCCCATCACAAACGTGATAATATATATTAATATACCGAGCTATAATATATATTTCTTATATTACGACAAATTTTCCATACTAGTGGACAGATACCACAGAACAGACCTATATATAATATAACTTAATATATGTATATTATAGCAAGGCATATTACGATATATTACGGCATATTAAAAAAAATTTTTGGCATCTTGCCAGCCAACAGAGGGCGTTCTTTTTAGATGTTATTGTAAGTAATTCTAGTTATAATATTATCAATCAGAGCTATGTAAATGACCCTCGTCGGCTCACCTGATGGAAATTTAGTAAGGTAATGTGTATGTTATCTTCAAATAAGAGTTTACTGTAAGTTTACGTTATAAATCATACTATATAAAGTACCTATTAGTAGGAAATAGTGAATAACTCACGCTGGCCCATCTACTGGAAGTGTATTACAAATACTGTATTACAAATATATTTTGGTATATCTAAATATATAAAACTCAAAGGTGACTGACTGACATAGTGATCTATCAACGCACAGCCCAAAACACTGGACGGATCGGGCTGAAATTTGGCATGCAGGTAGATGTTATAACGTAGGCTTCCGCTAAGAAAGGATTTTGCTAAATTCCCACGGGAACGGGAAAGCAACGGGTTTTTACATTTTAATATTTCTGCGCATACGAAGTTGCGGGGAAAAGCTAGTTAATATATATTATCGCTCCGTTTGTGACGGGCTTTACTGGCACAAGTACGTTGCGAAGGTATTAAAAAATAAAACATTAAACATCACATTGATAACCTGCGAAGTAGGTTTTGATAAATCAACTACATATCTAAGTACCTACTTATTTCTGGCGGCCTACTTTACTGAATACTTAACATGGATTGATCATTTGAGTGTCTGATGAGTCGAGACGTCATGCTTAAGAGGGTTTACTCCGAAAATTGTTTGTAGTAGTGATATAAGAATTAAAAATATGCGCACTATAAATAATACACTTGTATTTCAAAGGTATCAAATGATTTTTTCCTTTGATTCTTGAAGATTTTCTTGATTTTTACCCGACTGCGCCAGAAAGTACGTTACGTATTTCGATTGTATGAAGGTATATGGCACGCTCTTTAGCCTAAATGGCTTGATAGATTTTAGCTTGTGTGTCAGAGTGACATTGTATGTAGTTTTTTTTTTAATCGAGTATTTTACATTGAGTGTTTTTTTTTTTCAGCTTTCATAGGCCCGTGGGAGCGCGACCAGTCGGTGTCTTCCAAAGGCAGCGAAAGCCAGATCGAGCTCAACGGTGACTACGTAACGATCAAGGAGAGCGGCCTGTACTTAATATACGCTCAAGTAAGTACAGGTTTACACAACTCAGAAGGCGCGTGGATTAAGCAATAATAGTCTCTGCGTCAACGGCTTAAGTGCTTCGCCGCGCGCCATCTAAGTTGTGTCGTGCTATACTCTTTAAAATTTTGAAGCCGTGGTACCTACCCTAATGCAGCGTTTCTTAACCTTTTTCCGTCCGCGGAACGTCAAACACAGTGTCGCGGACCCCCTCAGCACAGAATATGTAATAGTACTACATACAGAATGGCCACGGAATCAACCGCCTAAATCTAGCCGGCGCGCAACTCGCGCCCGATTCGCCCTTACCGTCATTTGTTTCATCCGGAGATGGAGAGTGGATCACTGGCCCGCGTAGTCACACACACATTTACAAGTGTACAGACGTCCTCGCACGCAAACATTGACACTTCATTCGAATTGTGTTCGAAATCGTGCTTTTATAGGCCGTGTCCGCCCTGTGCCCTCAGTAAGAAAATACAGTAATGAATTTCGATTTCAATGATCCATAGACGAGACCGCGGACCTCCAGTGGTCTGCGGCCACTGGTTAAGACACTGGTGAATTGACCTCGGTGGTCGGGGGTTCGAATCCTGCTCACACCTCTGAAGTTAATTGTGCGAAATTCAATTTGAATTTACCACTGAGCTTTCCGTTCAAGGAAAACATCGTGAGGAAACCGACACGCATCTGCGAAGTAATCCAAGGATGTGTGTGAAGTCCCCAATCCGCACTGGGCCTGCTTGGGGACTATAGCCCAAACTCTCTCGTGATGAGAGGAGAGGAGGCCTGTGCCCAGCAAGGCACAGGGCCGTAAATAGGCTGTTGTGGTGGTAGTGGTGGAAGTACTATTTATTCATGCATACATAAACTTACGCCTGAATCCCGTTGGGGTACACAGAGGCCGCAAAACGACACCTACTTTCTATTCAAGCATAACTCCGGTAGGAGGCCTCTCTGCAGTTTATCGGCATTTTTTTTACTTTATATATAATTTTGTCGATGTATGTATGTGCGTCGAGGGCAACCTCGACCGACTTGCCCACTTATACTTCCCTTAACTTGAATATTTGCTTAAGCGCACTCCCGCCTTATCCAATGACCTAGAATTCACTTATTGTATTAGGGAATTAATTCCTTTACATTAACGAAAATCTGTCTTCATACGTGAAGATGAGAATTTAATCTCGAAATGCGCGGCAATTTTATTTATTTATTACGAAACCTACATTTTTTTAATTTTGTAGCAGTAAAATATTTTCACTATTCAGAAAATTCCTCGGCATTTAGATACCTTACTTCACACGAAACGTTAGAGCATTTCATTTCACGCAGCCAAATAAATATTTCAAACTGTAGGTACATACATAAATAAATAAATAAATATACATACCACCAAAGAATATGAAAACTATATATAAAACTATAACTAGTATTAATATTCTTTGATACCACTCTGGCATCCTGTTGTACTTCCGGGAATAGAATGAATGAGAATTTATTCGACATTAGCTAATATTAGGTCCTTACATATGAAATTGGCGTTTCATATGGCAGAAATGAAAACGATTTTTTTTTATGAAACTATTTTTTTATTTAGTCAAAGTATGTACCATGGCTATCTATGCACTTTTGCCATCTCGAAGGTAGTTCATTGATTCCTTTACTAAAAAAAGTGTGTGAGCGAGAATCAATAAAATCTTTGAAGGCCGTTTGGACAGCCTCGTGAGAATTGAATTTTTTTCCTTGCATGAAGTTGTCCAAATTCCGAAAAAAATGGTAATCAGTTGGAGCAAGGTCCGGGGAGTATGGTGGGTGTCGAAGACATTCCAGTCGCAGCTCCCGTAGTTTTGCGGCCGTCAAACGTGCCGTATGTGGTCGAGCGTTGTCCTGAAGCAGCAGTGGGCTAGATCGATTGACCAGTCTGGGTTGTTTAATGGCTAGCTTTTCCATCATCGTTTGCAATTGTTGACAATACACATCAGCCGTGATTGTTTGCCCAGATCTTAAGAAACTGTAATGGATGACACCGGCACTAGTCCACCAGACACTTACCAGTACCTTTTTCTGAGTCAACTTTCGTTTCGGGCAGAATTTGGCTGGTTCACCTGGGTTCAACCATTGTGAAGAACGTTTCCGGTTGTCGTACAAGATCCATTTTTCATCACAAGTAACGATACGATTCAAAATGCCTTCATTATTGTGCCGGTTGAGAAGTGAAACGCAACACTCGACGCGTGTTTCTTTGTTTGCGTCGCTCAATTCATGCGGTACCCATTTTTCAAGTTTTTTCACTTTTCCAATTTGTTTCAAGTGAATCAAAATGGTTTTATCACTCACACCGAAGCCTGCCGCTAACTCTGACGTGGTTTGCGATGGATCTGCTTCCACAATTGCTTTTAATTCTTCGTTATCAACTTGTGTCTCCGGCCGTCCACGAGGCTTGTTCTGTAGGTCAAAATTTCCAGAACGGAAACGTTGGAACCAATAACGTACCGTATTTTCTTTTGCAGTAGCTTCCCCATACGCATTGTTAATCCTACGAGCCGTTTCTGCAGCACTAGTGCCGAGGTGAAACTCATATTCGTAAATATAGCGATATTTTAAGTTCTCCATATTGTGAACAGAACGATGTGAAAGAAAAACAAATGACGCGATAACAAATAAATTTCGTAATTCGAACACAGAAATACATGGTCTTAAATTTGAAATAAATTTGAATTTGGAATTCCTAGCCGAACGCCACATATTTTGAATCAAAGTTGCCAGTTCGCCAAACGCCAATTTCATATGTAAGGACCTAATATTATAATTCGGGGAGTCTGATTGCCTGTGAACACTATGTCTGCCACAAAACAAAGTGGGGACTGCCACCATAGAAGTATAGAAGTACTAGCTGACCCCGCGGATTTCGTATCGCCTTAGTTTTTTTTTGTATGAAAAATAGCTTACGTCCTATTCTCAGACCTACTGAACATACACTCCAAATTTTGATAAGAATCGCTCGAGCTGTTTCGGAGGAGTTTGGTTACAAACACTGTGACACGAGAATGTTTAATATTAGAGGTGTATAAATAAATGTTAGTGCCAGCGCATACATATAAGTAGTGTACGGTTGACAAGTGTTTGGTGCTTGAAACTATTTCCAGTTCAAATGTTACTACCTAACGTAATATGATGTCTAATTCCTAAAATAAGGAATACACACTCCCATCGGAATTAAGACTCAAGGGCCAATCATAACTTTGATGAATTTTATGTACAGTCAAGGTAACATAAAAGTATTGTTGTTGTTGATATCAACACGAACCTTCATTCTAACGCGGGGGAATAACCGCAAAAATGATAACGAAATATTGACTGTAGTACGAGTAAAGTGTTAACACTGCAACAGCTTGCTAAAAGTAGCTACGTTTGTTTATATTAGAAATTCAGAGAAAGATACATTACAATATTTATTAAATTTTAGACAGTCAGAAATTTACTGATGCATATAAATTACGCGACCAGAAGAAGGCCTCCGCTCATCACGATAGGGTTTGGCCTATAGTCCGGGCCCTGTGCGGATTGGGGACTTCACGCACATCCTTGAATTACTTCGCAGATGCGTGCAGGTTTCCTTCGCTGAAAAGCTCAGTGGTAAATTGAAATAGAGTGTTAATCACGCGTTAAAATAAAAAATCTGAAATTGGTATTTTCTGATAAGTAATTAAAATAAACGTGTTAAAGTAACTTATACTTATGACTACAATTTTAGGGTATATTTTACGATGACAAGTGTGTCCCAAAAACCCATTGACCTCTAATAAGATGCAAAAACCACATTGAGGTGTGAAGCATTGACCTATTTGACCTAAGTTTTGAAAGGGAAATAATTTCAGAATTGTTCATAATTTGCGTAAACAAAGTGTACAGCAAGACAAAACTTAGAAGGCGCGCGGATTAAGGAATAATAGACTCTGCGTCAACGACATATGTGCTTCGCCGCGCGCCTTCTAAATTGTGTTGTGCTTTTGCTTTACCGTTAAAACAATGTAACTGGTCATAATGACCGCGATTCGATTCAGCACGCGCGTAAGTTCCGACCGCAACATGACGTTGTCCTATCGTCCACGTGCGTAATAGTTACATTAAAGGATTAAATTAAATACATACAAAAAACAAACAAACATAGATTTAACAATAATGCAATGTTCATATTTACACACATATCAAAATCATGTCGCCATTTCGTCGTAAAATAATTATACAAAATCTTCATTTTTGCTCACACAAACTCTAAGGCGGTTGTCACACGCACTGCCGTCGCATCCCGTTGCGGCGTGCGGAGCGCCGAATTCGCGTTAAACTCTATTTGTCAAATAGTCATTATGTAAAAATGGTTACAAACATGTTATAGATAGTTAACTTAATTAATAAAAAAATAGCTTGAGAATTTTAGGAAAATTTGACCTATAATAACATATGGACGAACGTGCCTAACAGAATATGTCAAAATATGGAGCAAACTGGCATTAGAAAATACGTTCCAATATGCTAATAACGCATATTTATAATATGTGTCAAGATAATTAATTTTATACAAAAGTAAACCTAACTCTACAAGATTCAAGTGTCAAATTTACTGAACGCCAAACGGGTGCCCGAACTGTTCGGGCATCCGTTTTGACGGGCCATTTTTCTCCGGCTGATTGTGAATCCTTACTTATAATAGATCAATGGGTTATAGTTACAATTAATAATGACATAACATTGGTATTAATATTTAAAGCAAATATACCGCCTCTCATGCAGATTATATTATGCCTGATTATAGAATCAAAGCAGCTTTACTGATACACAAATCTCTTTCATTACAGATTGTTTATTTATCTCGAGGCCCGAACTGCTTCTTCATTTGGGCTCACCAGCGCGACCAGACCCCTCGGTTGCTCTCCACCTGTGCCACTGGCGACG
Source organism: Aethes cnicana (assembly GCA_963971205.1). Lineage (NCBI taxonomy): Eukaryota > Metazoa > Arthropoda > Insecta > Lepidoptera > Tortricidae > Aethes > Aethes cnicana. The sequence continues at coordinate 3,140,380 of OZ020274.1, read as the reverse complement.
ACACCAGCAAACGGGAGCTTAATAAGGCTCAAATGTCATGCTCCGTCCAAACGGTGGCGCGCCTTACCAAGGGAGAAACCGTCAACTTCGCCCAAAGGGAACCCAACCGAACGCTCTGGCTGAGACCCGGATACTCTTACCTTGGCTTCGTCAAACTTAGTTCCTAATATGGCTGTGAACGTAGTGTTAATGGACATTGATAGACGGGCTAGGCCCCGGATGCATCCTTGCTAGTCATTTCAATTGAGTGACTTAAGAGACACTTTGGCTCACAGTTTGTGATACGGATCGATTGAATAGAGTGATTTCTCATAATGACCATTTTTGTATCGCGGTTTGCAAATGACATGATTCATGTAAAATACAATACAATATCTTATGTATAAATATGTGGTTATTGATGATAACCCAATGACCTATTAAGTAATAACATATGGACGAACAGAATATGTCAAAATATATGGAGCAAACTGACATTAGAAAATACGTTCCAATATGCTAATAACGCCTCTTTATAACGAAAGCCAAACGGGTGCCCGAGCTGTTCGGGCACCCGTTTTGACGGGGCCATTTTTCTCCGGCTGATTGCGAATCCTTACTTATAATAGATCAATGTGATAACCACATTCTGATGAGCGATGAAAATACTTGTATTGTTAAAACTGATGGGTTGGTGATATTGGAGTATGCGGGGCCGAATTAAGAAGACACTGCCTATAAATGGAATGGTGCTAATTAGTTAAGAGGTGAAGTGATATATGTAGAGATTTCAATTAGTCGTAAATATCAAAACCCTATTGGGTTTTCAATTAATTGCAACATATGTGCCTTAAAATTATAACAGTCAGTGATTCGTAAAATATAAGAATATTCGTTGTAAATGTAACCATAATTGTATATGACTATGTTTTTTTTTAGATTTGTTAAGTGCCATATCTTATATGGAATTTGTATGTTATCATATACTTCTTTGAAAAAATTACCTCGAATACAATTTGTTTACTGTGTGACTGTATTAATGTTTTTTTGTAATGAATAAATAAACGCTTTTTCATTTATTTGTGCCACTCAATTGGTACATGTACTTATTTAATAACATACAAATTCAAAATAAATATTTCGGAAACGTTATTTGTTACATTTTGTATGCAAGTATCACAGCGACGTGTGCTGGTACTCAGTCTTATGTTAAGTTTTTTTTAAGTAATAAAATAACGATTGTTCTTCCAATAGTACTCGTTTATGTTTTTACTCTGTATTATAAATGTAAGTCATTTTTGGTAGGTAATTGATCTCTCAGTTTTCATGAAAATGTTTTCTTTAAGAATACCTATGCATTAAGTCGATAAGCGGGAATACGCATTATCTGTATTTTATTTTTAATGATTGTATATTGGGGCACTGTATAATATTGCTCAAGCCATTTGTTTGGTGATGGTGGGACATGAATGTGAACTGTGTTTTTAAAGCGGTAACCCTAGTACGGCACGTGCGTTCATTTCGCAAAATGTAAAATCGTTTGGCCTATTCCCAGCTGTCCGTAGTGCGAAAAAATGAGAAAAAGTAGAACTAGTAGTCCTCACCCGCCGGTTGTAGCCGTGGTGGCTTAGTAGTTAAGCTCCGCCTCGCATGCAGAGGGTCGGGGGTTCGAATCCGGCTCGCATCTGTATGCGATATTCAATTTGAATTTACCACTGTGCTGTGCTTTTCTGTGAAGGAGAACATCGTGAGGAAACTTTCACGCTTCTTCACTTTCACGTAATTCAAGGATTATGTATGAAGTCCCCAATCCGCACTGGGCCCGCGTGGGGACAATAGCCCAAACCCTCTCTTGATGAGAGGATGCCTGTGCCCAGCAGTGGATCGTAAATAGGCTGTTGTGATAGTGGGTCCGCACCCTCGGTATGGCTACTGGTTTTTTTTTTCCCTTTTGTTCGCACTGCGGACTACGGGGTGTGTACAACTGGGAATAGGCCAACCATTTGCATATACGCAGAGTACAAGGTCCCCCATATAAAATGCCTGTACGCGAGCGTACAGAGCGTGTCAATTCAATTCAATCATTTATTCAGCAAATTGGCCACATAGCGGCACTTTTACACGTCAGAAAAAGAATTTACCAGCGCTTCCTAGACCCATTGCTTGAGAAGAAGCGCCGCAACAAACTCAAGCAGAAGGCCTTTTTTCAAAATTTACAAAATTTACATTACATGTATAAAATATACAATAGGTACGTACTAAAATTACATTGAAGGGATGTATAGTCCCTAACTTAAACTTAAATCTAAGATCTTAGAGATGTATAGTCTCCAAGGGTCCAGAAAAAAAAACCGTACCGCAGGGGGGCTATAGCTTAACAGTTTCCTTGTGACTGGACTGTATTATTACCGAACAATTTGTTCTAATAAACGCCTATTACTGGGAATTTTTAGTTTTATTGCTACTACTAGCTTCTGCCAGCGACTTCGTTTGCGTGGAATTTGATAATAGCGTTCCCGCGGGAAACTACCCCCATACCAAATTTTGTTACAATCCGACCAGTAGTTTTCGAGTTTATTCCGGACATACATACATGCAGAGAATTTTTCTAAAAGACGTTTTTTTTTGTTATTCTAAGAGATTAATTTAATATAATTAATTACTTCTCCTTTAATAAGACTATCCATAAAAATATTTTTCCAATAACAGAAACGGTTTCAAACAAACCGCTAAAATATGTAAAGTACCTACTATACCGCAAGCGAATAATAGAAATTTCGCAAGACGTCACTTTCAGTTCAGGGAAATGCTATTGATTAGTTCAACATGAAGAACATTTTAAACAAGTTTCTCAAAATAGTCAAAATGGCTTTTTTCTCAAACATGCTCGGAAATGTTCGTGTTACTTTCAAAAAAAGAAGACGCGAGGCTGTCCATTGCCGGCCTTGGCCAGCAAAAACATTATTGTCGCGTGTGTTTTTTCTTTAATTCGCTTGCTATTAGACACCTTTAGAAACTGACAAATCCATGGAGGTAATAAGTACAACTTCCATGGCCAAATCATCCACGATCATGGAAGTAGTAAATACTGATGTGGGGTAAGTGCGCCTAAATTTAGTTCACCCCTATGCCTTGTAAACAGCCAACTACTAGTTGAGTATTATTTATAGGTTTCGATATATTTATGTTAGGCGCACTTACCCCATCCTGGCGCACTTGCCCCGAAACGGACAAATCCATGGAGGTAATAAGTACAACTTCCATGGCCAAATCATCCACGATCATGGAAGTAGTAAATACTGATGTGGGGTAAGTGCGCCTAAATTTATTTCGCCCCTATGCCTTGTAAACAGCCAACTACTAGTTGAGTAATAGTTATAGGTTTCGATATATTTATGTTAGGCGCACTTACCCCATCCTGGCGCACTTGCCCCGACTGACCTTACGTATTTCCTCGCTGTTTGAGAAAAGCATTATATATACCTCGGCCGCAATTGCGATTGCCGGACTCGTACTAATAGAAGGCTTCGCTTCGCTCAGCCTTCTAACTGACTCGTCCGGCAATGCGCTACTTGGCGGCCTCTGCAATAATGTACTATTCCATCCTATTTTTATTAATCTCGCAATGTTTACTCTAGAAGCTTTGAGTATATACTCAAAGTCTAGCTAGAATACACGGTTCTCCAGTGTCACAAAAATGATGTTTTCTTGCGTTTCTTGCTCTGTTTCTAAACGAACCCTATACGTCACATGTCAGTGAGTGATTGATATTCAGTATTCCGTTCCACTCTGCTTTCGGTCGGATGCAGAAGTCAAAATTATAACATAGAACACATAATGCAATTCTTAAAACCATTATTTGTTTTGAAATAGTAAATTATATAAATTACTTATTGATATTAGAACTAGATAAAAGGATTATAAAACGTATTTACTGTGTGATATTAGTTAGTTCACTTATCCTAAGCCTAGATTGAAACGTAATTAATATAACCTCGAAAACAGTAATTTGAATGGACTGTTTGTAATTTCTAATTACATTACACTATTGGATTTTGTGCTTGTAAATATCAAATCAGAGAACATTATACAATTAGCTATAATAAAATCTACTAGAGATGCTTACCAGGTGACATATTTACGCACATTTTATTCTGTAGTTCATCAGGTGTAATCAAAAGTATTATTCAGTATGTTGCTCTATTTAAATTTCAGATTTCGATTCAGACGCGATTTCCGACTAATTACGAGATCTTTATCCGATAAACCTTCAGATAGTGATGGGAAGGTACCTGAAAATCAAGCTAAGACACCGACAACGGATACAGGAAAGCAAAAAGAAGCACAGTCAAACACGGATAAAATCCAAGCTCTGCTTAAGAGTATGATGAGTGAACCGCTGACAAAAGAAGCAGTGTACAGAGAAAACTTTGCTTCAGCACCCGACATAAGGCGAAAGCGTAATACTGATGAAATTGAAGTCAAAACAGAGAAAATAGGTAAGCAGAAAGGGAATTTTCTTACATACTTTTCATTAGTCAGTAAGGATTTCTAATATGAAACTAGTTCCTTTCCCTGGCAGTCTTTGGATAGACATGTTATCTTATAAATTTTCAGAGGAGACCATTACAAAAGCCGCAGGGGAAGTGGCACAAGCGATTGGTGGAGACGTGAAGAAGACAGAAGCGGAATTACTTTCTAAGGTTCTTGGAAAAATCAATCAAACCTCCACCAGTCTCAGGTGAACTATTAAGTGAAGTCTGGGAATAGGGATGACAACAACTTTTTTTTTCCTTAGTCTATTAGGAAGATTATTGAAAAGTATTGGACACATATTTTTTCTTTTTTCACATAATCAAACTTACACGGAGATATATTTAGTTGAAATGTCGCGTGACGTCACGGTTAGGTACGATTTATACCTACGGTGACGTAGTTAGCCCCCACTCTCCAACTTTAATGCGTTTTAACTAATTCATTCTTTGTTAATTTGATGAAACAAAAAATACGTATCTAATATTTTTTTTAGTACCTGACTGACGGACTAATTAGAATTTCGATTTCTTCACCCTGTCGTGATCCCTATTTGAACATGCCAATCTTGCATGACTAAAATTAATATAAACTTTTTTACATACATTTTCCGTTTGAAAACATTATGAGCCACATTTGTAACTTTTACATGGGTTTCTATGTACTACTAGATAAATCATTACTAGTCAGTCATGCATATACATTTCGTAATACTGGTAGACCAATCAATATAAAAAATTAACTTCAATGTAAACATTTTTCAGTGACCTTTTAATTGGTATGAAAGTGGACCACTCAAAGAGTGGTGAGGATAAAGTGTCTCTAAAAAGGGAAACAAGGGGAGAACAAGTGAAGAGACTTGTTACAAAGTCTCAAGAAACTCAGCGAAGCAGGCAGTGGCCACATTCTCAATCAAGGAGACAGGAAACGAAAATTTCATCCCAGGAAAAAGGGAGGTATGATATGTTTGATTCAGAAATGACGATTAGCCTTATTTAATTTATGTTACTTTAATTCATTCAACATCGATAACTTCTGCTTATCCTCTAACACATATTAAGTTAATGCAACTTAACCTGAGTTAAGAGGCTAACCCGAGGTTAGTAGTTTGGTGCAAGTTGGCTTTAAGCTGTTATGATGTGATTCATGGTTTTTTTTTCTATATTTTATAGCCTACCACAGCCCGCCACAGTCAATATATTTGGCGGAGAACCTCTAGGTATCTTCAAAGCCAAAGAATCAAATTATGGAACCAAATTAGAAGTATGGGAGCACTTGAAGCAAAGAGAAATCTCTCTGGCTACATTGCAACAGCCCGCCAACTACTTCCAGAAAATGATTCTATGGACTGAACAGGGAAAAGTGTGGAAGTTCCCTATCAACAATGAACAGGGTAATACTACTACTACTACTGCAGCCTATTTGCGTTCCACTGCTGGCCACAGGCCTCGTCTCAACACAAGAGGGTTTGGGCTATAGTCTCCATGCGGGCCTAGAGCGGATTGGGGACTTCACACACATCTTTGAATTACTTCACAGATGCATGCAGGTTTCCTCACGATGTTTTCCTTCACCGAAAAGCTCAGTGGCAAATTCACATTGAAATTTGCACATAAGTAAACTTAGAGGTGCGAGCCGGAATCAAACCCCCAACCCACTGCATGAGAGGCGGTAGGTCAAACCACTATGCCACCACGGCTGTCAGGGTAATACACAAATTCTTATTTTCAAACCCATAGTATTAATATTATAGATGTGTAAGATAACTTCTGAACAGATTTAAATCAAAGGCCATGGCAGGATAAGGGAACACACAATGCTAGAAGCTTGAATTTTATTTATGTTATAGGCCATCAAAAAGGCTATTATGTGTTAAAAAATTGGAGGTGTCTCTCTCTCAGAACTTATGAAAAAAAAATGAAAAATGTTAACCCTTATAATAAAGAAACTGTCAATGGAATGTTATGCGTTTTATAGTGACATATTGTCCGTCTCGGCTAAGTGTATTATATGTTTAAAGCACGAATTAATTAAATCTACAGAAGCGGAAATATTCATGAAAAATGATTTTTCTTAATTATTTTTTTTTCTTGGAAAGTAAGAAGAGGAGAATGCTGTAATTTTGTATAAGTGTTACTAACAGCAGGGCCCATCATCACAAAAAAAATTAGCCGTAAAAGCTATTAAGGCACAAGATGTTCCCTTATCCTGCCATGGCCTTTGATATTAAATTATAATCGTTTGAGACACTGATGGATATGGATGATTTTTATTTTAAAAGGCATGTGGAACATGTTGTGAAAACCCTGACATGAAGGTGTGGACATAGCAAGTTTATGTTCTCAAGAGCAAGTATAAGGTACTTGGCTAAGCTCCATTGACAGCACTAACTTTCCTTTCATTTTCCAGGATTAGAAGAAGAAGCGAACGTCCATTTCTCGGAGCACATTTTCCTTGATTCCCTTTTAGAAGGCTGGTGCCCCACAAAGGGCCCGATAAGGCATTTCATGGAGCTAGTCTGTGTGGGGCTCTCCAAGAACCCATTCTATACCGCACAGGAGAAGAAAGACCATATCATGTGGTACAAGGAGTACTTTGAATCCAAGAAAGATATGCTGACCGAAGTTGGCGCTTGGAGCGTCGGAAAATCTTCGAGTAATGAAACTTCAGTGTAAAAACGCCTATTTATGTTTTAATATAATATTTAGTTGAGAAAGCATTTGCCTTTTTTTCTATTTAAATTTCCACCGAGAGCGCCTATATATGCACCGTGAGGCTCAAATTCAAACAGTTTATTGACCCGAATGGTTATTGAGGAATGGTGAACAAAAGAAAACCACCAAGTAATTATTTCATTTTATTGCACCTATTGAAGTACACTTCGTTGCTAACTTCGATGTTTAAAATCACTAGTCTCTTACGACATGCTACGTCGATGCGCGATGCTTAACGGTATTGCCTTACTGTTTGTTTATAAAAAAAAGGTGTCTTAATTATTGAACACTTAAAAAACAGAGCTGGTAATTAACGCTTACTCGTAAGGCCTTAGCTATTAATGCCGTCAAAATAAATTAAGCAATGTATTATTTGTAAAAAAAACACACTACTAAATTGCTTAATTAACTTTGCTTTAATTCATCAATAAAGCGTAAATTAAAAATGAATGACCGGGTATAACAGTATTGTCTGATTACAAATTACTGGTCGGACTGACAAAAAACGTCTGTTTAGTCCAAATAATCGTACGCGTTTTCATTACAACCAAGGAACTCGTTACATCTAAGTACATATTCTTACATTTACCGTCGTATACTTTAAAAGCCTCCAAAATTCTCCAAATTAAAAAAAAGTACATAATAAAAATGTAAATAAACAAATTACTTCAATTTGTACAAATCGTTCCCTTATGTACACATTTAAAAATTTACGGAATGTTTCATCAGGAATTATTGTTTCAATACACTGCTTGAGAGGCGTCGTTACTATGATATTCAAGTGCAAAGTTAAAGTAGTAAGTAAAGAGTAGTAGAAGGCTGGAACCCCAGTGTTGCGCATGCGCACGGTCGAGCTACGTCACGTGGGTACAACACAAACGCTTCGTATCAAAATGTAGGTGGATACTTCCACAGCGGTGCACGGCCGCTCTAAGCAAAGAACCCATGATTAGCGTGTGCGTGCGTAACGTGCGTAGCAGTGGGGTTCCGGCCTTACAATAGGGGTGACAGGTAAAGCTGATAACAAGGATTTTATTTGAATCCTTACACGTGTCCGATTAAATCATAAAACTTAATGTAAGTACAACCATAATAGTTTAACAGATTTAAACTGCAACAACAAGTTAAATTAAACAAAACAATGGATGAGTATTCTGTAGTCGATATACAATCGATCTGAATCGCATAAACCTAATATTAAAGCAATAAAATTACTTTATTAGATCGTTAAAAATGGTGTTACAGCTGTTAACACCTTGTGAAGAATTATAACCATTGACAAAGGAAAATGTTAATATGACAGTTATTCGTTCGAACTATTAGAAACCGTAACATTAAAACTAAACGATCAACACGTATCACAAGAACAGGCAAGGAAGACATAGAAATAGTGTTAACGTAAAAGTCTGACTATAACAAATGAACAGCTTTTTAATTTGGCAAGATATTAGGAGAAATTGTGGAATAACGCTACATATAAATTAATAGAGAAAACTAGATATTGACACAGACGCCTTCCACTTTACGAAGTAATATTATATCTCCATAGAAACATCTAGGGAAAGTCATTTCTTCGCATGAAATAGGTTTTACATAGCTGTGCGTCATATAATGAACCCCATGAGTCAGTTCCCGAGACAGAGTTCATGAAAATAGTACAAAGAAGTGTCGTACATATCTAATCTATTTATGACGTGATAACGTCTTATAAATTGATGAACGCCGGCTGCGCCCACGAAAAATCATGACGCAATAGTAGCGTTGTAGCGTTACGTGACGTTATCACGTATACAATTATCGTCCGTAAACCGACTTTACAGACGACCAATTTTTTTTTTAATTTTAACTTCAAATTCTAAATTATCGCCTGAATTCTGGTGCCATAACCATTCTGACACAAATTCATTATCTTCTTATGTATAAAAATGAATTTCCGTGTACCAAAAATGAATAGCCTTATCCCAAACTAGGCTAAGGCTCGAGAATTGCTGGTCCGATTTGGCTGATTCTTTTTTTGGGTTGATCCCTGTGATTCAGGGAAGGTTTAGAAAGAAAAAATAACCGGAAATATAACTTTGTATGGGACTCCGTGGCGATACGAAGTTCACCGGGCCAACTAGTTAGGTAATAAAAACGAATGCAGTTTGTAACTGCATTAAATCTCGATTTCCTACACTTTCGCGACATTATTAATAACTCACTAAAACTTGTAGACTTATTGTACATGAGGAATTGATGATTAAATGATACTCGTTGAAGTTACAGGGGTGTAGAGATCTTCTACTATCTAAAGCCCGCGCCTTCACATTTCAAAACGCTTCAATGTATTTAAAAAGCACCACCGACACTCAACACATGTGTGCGTGCTGAGACAGCCATCGACTATGCGTTGAGTGTTGGTGGTGCTTTTTAAAATATATTTAAAAAAATTAAAGCGTTTTGAAATGTGAAGGCGCGGGACTTTAGATAGTAGAAGATCTCTAGTTCACAAGTCAAACAGTAAAAATTGAGTGTTTACTGTTCAGTAAATTTTGCTATCAGAGATAGTTTGCTAAGGACAAATGAGTTTCTATATCCACAAAACGCCTCGTTTTGGCTACGTACAGTAAGGGTGGGTTGATTCAAGCACAGTTGACGGACTCCTGGTCGTTAAATATGGCCGCCGAGCTGTCATTCCATACAGAAACGTCATTTTGTCCCATAGTAAATTATTTAACGTTAACTTTAAGGGACGGTTTGAATCAACCTACTCTTAAAATTAGATAGATTGTCTATGGAGCAAAACAAATCCGTAGCCCAAGCGTTTTGTGGATACAGTCATTATTAAACGACCAATATTATTGTTGCTGGGTCAACAGTGTAGAGCTAAGTGGTAGTGTGGACGTTAAGAGCCGTATTGTCACGATATTATGCATTTTAGTCCGTAATTGACTTCGCGCGGGTGGACGGCAGATTGGCGGTCGCGGTGTCTCCTTACATCACCTGAAATAATCGAGGTTTTAATTTAGCGAAACAAGTAACAACATTGCTGCTATAAAAAAATTGAAGGAATCGTAAAACATAAATCGGATTCCTGAGTTAATGGGCAAGAACAGGGCCGATCTGAATTATTGGAGCCTTATGTCACGCTCCCGCGGTAGAATTTTTTTATTTGAAAAAAATATGATAATTAAATTTTCCACACAAGAGAGAACTGAAAGTTGGGGCATTATATGTATTTCCTGTGAATTCCATTATTGAATTTCCTTACGCCCCACTGGTAAATCATCCAAGGAATGTGAATCATTGATCTTTACTGATATGATGTTAAAAAGATTGAAAATTGAGGCAGGTTGAATGTGATAAATACTTTGCCAAAGCCAACCCAAAGGAGGACAAGATTTCATGTGTCTATGTTGGTAATTTCACAGGCCCTCTTATACTTAGAAGTCGTGGTGGCCTAGTGGTTCGACCTACCGCCTCTCATGCAGAGGGTCGGGGGTTCGATTCCGGCTCGCACCTCTAAGTTTACCTATGTGCGAAATTGAATTTGAATCAACCACTGTGCTTTTCGGTGAAGGAAAAAATCGTGAGGAAACTTGCACGCCTCCGCGAATTAATTCAAAGATGTATATGAAGTCCCCAATCCGCACTGGGCTCGCGTGGGGGCCCAAACCCTCTCGTGATGAGAGCAGGCCTGTGCCCAGCAGTGGGACGCAAATAGGCTGTAATAGTAGTAGTAGTCCTTGGTTTTTCATTTGGTAACGCACCTGCAGTATCTGGCTGGCCTCGAAGGCGGTGCCGGGCAGGAGGACGATGGGCGCGGCGACGCGGCCCGCCTCGACACACACCATGTTGGGGAACTCATCGTCTCCGAAGTCGCCGATCTCTTTCGCGTACTCCGCCCAAGGGTTCCAGATCACTGCAACCGATAGAAGGTTAACACCGGCCGCAAATTATAAGAAATTTCTGTCAGAAAAAATCAGACGCCCACCGGAAGGCACCTGATGCATACATGTTTGTAATTACACCCCGCACACAAATTCTGTTTATATTTTTTCTGACAGAAATCCATGCTAATATTACAAATGTGAAAGTGTGTTTGTTTGTTTGTTTGTTTGTTTGTTTGTCCTTTCTTCGCGTCGTAACGAATGGACTGACTGGATGAAATTTGGTATGGAGATAGTTCGAGACATAGGATACTTTTATCCCGATATTTCTACGGGAACGGGTTTTCCACAGTTCAAACCAGTTTTATATAACTATAGCCATCTGTATGTATAGATAATATCATCGCGTTTCTTATAATTTGCGTCCGGTGTAAAGCTATAGAAGATCGTCGTCAAATGGTCATCGCCGTCTTTCCATTTTAATGGAAAGCCATCAGGAAAAGAGCAAGGGCCTAAACTCGGAAAGATGACCGATTTCTGACCACGAGCACTCTGTCAAAAGAAGATCGATAGTGATCGTCCAATACGTAACCGCTGTTTGAGAACTTTCTACCTACTTCATATGGGAGCGCAATCTTTATAGTTCGAAAAGTGGACACCAAATCGGGTAGGTTGGGGGCGCTGCGGTCGCCACTCCAGTCAAGCCACCTAGGCGGATAGTCTGCAGTAGCGCCTTCAGATGGCGCTGCTGAGGCGAAAACGGTTGTGAGGAGAGTGTGTTTTGTTTTGTTGCTTATCAAATCCGCTGGACACGTTTTCAGCTGTTTCGCCATATAAGATTGCGCTCCTTACCAAGGCACATTCCACACTCCATACTACTTCAGCTATTACTTCAAGAGTGACGGCACTATATCGCGGGATACAACACAGTTGCGGGAGATTAAACGCGCGAATAGCACGAAACTAACTGGCCGTCGACAAAAATCAGCAAAAAAAAAAGCTACGTATGACCGACTCTTTGGTAGAATAAAGAGGGACTCGTGACACTTGACAGTTCTTTTTTATCAAATCGAACTTAGTTCTAAGGCCGGCCCTAGACGATCAATTATACTGCACAATATTTCGAATTGTGCAATGTTATTGACCGTTTAGGGTTAGTATTGCACAATATTCTTGAGGGCAGTGGCAGACGCATCAATGTTATTGCGCAATTTTATTATAGGTCTAGGGCTGGCGTAACGAAAGAATTAAAGCGATGGGAAGAGTTATATGTCATTTATGATGAAAGAGTTAAAAATATGTAAATTGTATGTAATGTGTAAAATGTAATATGGAAATAAATGAATTTGTTTGTTTTGTTTGAGTCCCCTACGCCACCGTTCCGTTATGCAGAGTTTCTCGGGCGTGCGCTTGTTTAAACTGTGCTGTATGACGTCATCAATTTCACGCGACCGTGTCTTACCCCCAGGGAGGGTCGGGCGGGAAGCTGACAAGCTATAGTACTGACCGGTGTCTGGGAAGTTGTACTTCTGTATCCGCATCTTGCGGCCGCTGACGACGTTGGTGATGATGTGCTCCTGCATGGTGTTCTGGTACACGCGGTCCGTCCACTCGTTGATGGTGACCACTTCGCGCGTCTCCTGGTACACCGCATTTTCCCGCGTCTGCAGGGAAACATACACAAATGGGTTACAGAAAGTCACACGGCGGACACGGCCTATAAAAGCACGATTTCAAACACAATTCGAATGAAGTGTCAACGTTTGCGTGCGAGGACGTCTGTGTGCGTGCGAGGAGGTCTGTACACTTGTAAATGTGTGTGTACCAACTACGCGGGCCAGTGATCCACTCTCCACCTCCGGACGAAACAAATAACGGTAAGGGAGAATTGGGCGCGAGTTGCGCGCCGGCTAGATTCAGGCGGTTGATTCCGTGGTCATTCTGTATGTAGTACTATTAAATATTCTGTGGCAAAGTTCTAGACAACACCATGAGACTTTTTTTATTATTAGATTTACTCGTATTTGGCTATAGTCCCTTTCAAAATAGTCGTCTACATAATTGACGATTGAACACGCCTCCAAAAAATCCCAACTGCAATTTCATTGAAGCTTCACAGCAGCCCGTGATTACGTGATATCGACTCTCTTTGGTGCTCTACTACTACTACTACAGCCTATTTGCGTCCCACTGCTGGGCACAGGCCTCCCCTCACCATGAGTGGGTTTGGGCTAGAGACCCCACGCGGGCCCGGTGCGGATTGGGGACTTCACTTCACACACATCTTTGAATTACTTCGCAGATGCGTGCAGGTTTCTTCAGGATGTTTTCCTTCACCGAAAAGCTCATGGTAAATTCAAATTGCATTTCGCACGTAAGTAAACTAGAGTTGCGAGCCAGAATCGAACCCCCGACCCTCGGCATGAGAGGCGGTAGGTCGAACCATTAGGCCATCACGGCTTTTTAAGTAATTTACTGCCTAAACAATATTCGGAATTCGTAAATTATGAATAAAAACCATTCGGCGTAAATAGATTATGCATAATGTAATTCGGCGAAAAATCGTTATGCGAGATTAGTTTCGGTGTGACCATTATTATGACTATACTCATTATGCAACTTATCGAATTGACAACATTTAATTTTTTAAAGCGTCTACTTTCTGGAAACAGTCAAAAGGACACGTATTTTTTCTTTTTTTCGTAAGTCGTAAATTTCATACAGAAAATTGAGATTGAAAAACTCCTCATAACAACATCGCGAGGAAACCTGCACGCATCTGCGAAGTAATTCAAAGATGTGTGTGAAGTCCCCAATCCGCACTGGGCCCGCGTGGGGACTATAGCCCAAGCCCTCTCGTGATCAGAGGAGGCCCTGTGCCCAGCAGTGGGTCGCAAATAGGCTGTAGTAGTAGTATTAGTAGTATGCCAAAAAAAATGCGTTAACAAGGGGAACCAGTATACTATAGTGTGGAGGTGTCGTGCGTACCTTGTCGACGAACATGCACCCGTGCATGCCTGTGATCTGGCAGCGGCGCACGTCGGGCACCTTGAAGTACGTGTGCAGCAGCAGCTGGCAGCTGAACGTGAGCTCCTTGCTCGGGTTGTACACGCCGATGTTGAAGTGGAGTTCCTTCTCGCGCAGGATCAGCCGGTACGTCAGTCTGAACCTGCCGAAAACAGTACATTGTACGACTAGGGAGAAAAATGGTATATTTTACCGCGGGTGACGGATCGAATCCAGAGCGACGCGAAAGATTACAGAATTGGAATCTTGAGCTAGCTAGGGATTTAAGCTATGTCATCCAAGGTCTTAATAATTTTGCTACCGTGTTGTACACTCTGCTTTTCACTCCTATGAGAAAACCAGTACTAGCAGAGAGCAAAATCCTACTTTGCTCCCTGATAGCGTGGAGAAATAACTGAACGGGCAACAAAATACTCCTTTTCGAACAGAAGTGAAAAAAACATCGTTTTTTTTAAAGCATGGTTTAGTGGAATGGCGCCAGTCCCCACACAATTCATTCTTGGCTAAACTCAAACGGACAAAATAAGCCAAATAAGTGGTCCCAAAAAAGGTTCCTATGCCAAAAAGGGTGTTAATTATCGTCTAAACCTCAAAGTATTGATTCAATACACTTGTATTATAACTATTTTTCAAGGAGGCCTCAATGTGTGAGAGACTTGAGAGTTTTGGCAGAAAAATTATCTAGACCTGGGACCGAGAAGTTCCAAAGTTTATACCACTGGAAGTGCCACATGGAGCGTGTGAAGTCATCGTCCATGAGGCTGAAGACCGCCTCGACGTGGCCGCTTGGCAGCCCCTCGGGCATCTCCACGTGCCAGCGGCGTCAGTGCCAGTTGTGATCCATAATACTGCTGGGTACTCACTGGAAGTGCCACATGGAGCGTGTGAAGTCATCGTCCATGAGGCTGAAGACCGCCTCGACGTGGCCGCTTGGCAGCCCCTCGGGCATCTCCACGTGCCAGCGGCGTCAGTGCCAGTTGTGATCCATAATACTGCTGGGTACTCACTGGAAGTGCCACATGGAGCGTGTGAAGTCATCGTCCATGAGGCTGAAGACCGCCTCGACGCCGCCGCTTGGCAGCCCCTCGGGCATCTCCACGTGCCAGCGGCGCCAGTGCCAGTTGTGATCCATAATACTGCTGGGTACTCACTGGAAGTGCCACATGGAGCGTGTGAAGTCATCGTCCATGAGGCTGAAGACCGCCTCGACGCCGCCGCTTGGCAGCCCCTCGGGCATCTCCACGTGCCAGCGGCGCCAGTGCCAGTTGTGATCCATAATACTGCGCGGTACTCACTGGAAGTGCCACATGGAGCGTGTGAAGTCATCGTCCATGAGGCTGAAGACCGCCTTGACACCGCCGCTTGGCAGTCTATCGGGCATCTCCACATGCCAGCGGCGCCAGTGCCAGTTGTGGTTCATAATACTGCTGGGTACTCACTGGAAGTGCCACATGGAGCGTGTGAAGTCATCGTCCATGAGGCTGAAGACCGCCTTGACACCGCCGCTTGGCAGTCTATCGGGCATCTCCACATGCCAGCGGCGCCAGTGCCAGTTGTGGTTCATAATACTGCTGGGTACTCACTGGAAGTGCCACATGGAGCGTGTGAAGTCATCGTCCATGAGGCTGAAGACCGCCTCGACGTCGCCGCTTGGCAGCCTCTCGGGCATTTTCTCCACGTGCCAGCGCGCCACCCGCGCAAACCCGTGCTGTGGCCCGAACGCCCATTGTCCGAATTGAGCTAGAAAGTATTCAACTTCTTATATAGGTATAGCACGACATAACTTAGAAGGCGCGCGAATCAAGCAATAATAGACGTTGCATCAACGGCTCAAGCGCTACGCCGCGCGCCTTCTAAGTTGTGTCTTGCTCTAATTCCATATTAATAGTCAACTAGGATCAATCTGAAAATGGCAATTTGTATAAACTTTTGCCATTTATATCCATAGGTATACTAATATTATAAAATGAGAAGGTAACTCAGTCTGTATTTTACCTCCTCACGCTTAAACCGCTGGACCGATTTAGATGAAATTTGGTATGGAGATAGTTAGAGTCCCGGGGACTTCTAGGCTACTTTTTATCCCGGAAAAACGCATAGTTCTCGCGGGATCGCAATAACCAAATTCCATTCGGGCGCAGTCTGTCTGTTACCTCTTCACGTTTAAACCGCTGAACCGATTTAGAAAAATGTAGTAGGTATGAGAGATAGTTGGAGTCTCCTAATAATATAACAGAATTCCTAAGTTTCCGAGGACGAACTCACGGGCACAAGCTAGTGTGAAATAATTAGCACTATTTAGAGTGTCGGATGTGAATCATCACATCATCAGATGATGATGATGATGATTTAGAGTGACGATGAAATATTATAATTCAAGAGTCTAGGCATAGATTATAAGACTCCAAACTGTACCCAAATATTACAAACAACAAATTAAGAACTTAGGTACGCAAATGCCACTAGAGTTTCGATCGCTACAATTTCATCTGCTTAGAGATTTGTTACCCATTAAGAATATTATAAATCATAATGAAATATTCTCCCGAACTTAAGAAAAAATACGAGTCAAGCAAGATAACTTAAGAAAAGAAAGTAATTAAAGTACTTACGAAACACGAATGGTATTCCTCCCCGAATCGCCCTTTTGCCGTCGAATACTGCTTGTTTACTGGAACAATAATAAAAACTCTATACAATTGCTAAATTATTTAAAACTCAATTAAACTGGTTTATTACAACTGAAAAACTTTTAACAAACGACAAGAAGCCTCACAGACTCACCGTTAAAGATTTTGTAATTGAAATAACGAGTTCGAAAAGAAAGAAAAAGTACAATTGCTTTAAAAAAAACTAAAAAGAAACCGTGTAAGTAGACAAAAAATCAGTAAAATGCGGAATCGCATATGTAGGGTTCCGTACAACTGAGCGTCTCTATGTGATCCCTATTCACAGTTGGTGAAAAAAAAAAAAAAACAATTTAATCACAACACTAAGTACCTTATGACCCATGGCAGGGTCTAAGCCGAACAAGATTTTATTGGAAGATAGGAGAAAATTCACATATCGGAATTGGGAATCATCGTCTGTATAGAATTTATTAATTCATCATAACTATGTACTATTTATTTTTAAACTAAACATACTTCTTTAGCTAGCGACATCGATGAGACCATTAGAAAAAAAAACACTGGCAACATGGAACTATTTAGTGATATCATGGACTTGAATGAATATAAAAAAATATTCGAAATATGAATTAGACTTTTGTTCTATTCGTTCTAACTATGGAACATATAGATACCTAATTTCGCCAGCATAGTAAGTGCTCTGGTGGTGTATTCGTGAGAGACGTGGAATGGAAACTCAATCAAGTGACCGTGGGTTCAAATCCCAAACCCTCCACACTTTTTTTCTCGTTTTTTTATACTTATTGAGTTTTTGATAGTTTTTCTATTTTTTTTATTGTTTTAGAGTCAGGAAATAATTTTCTTTAATTTATATAAAAAAATATTGTATTAATGTACGTAAAGAGCGACGTTCGAAAAAATACGTAACTTTCCTGTGTGAAAATCCGCATTGGGAATAAACTTATTGACTGTTTCAGTATTTGATGTGATGGAGTTTTTAATAATGCGTATTTTGTGAAAATTTCAGGTGTCTAACAATAATAGTTCATTAGATAGAGCGCTTGAAATGAGACGAAGAAAAAAACAGTTACTTGTATGAAGACCCCAATTTATATAGATATATTTTAACTTTTTAGTATTTGTTGTGGTAGCGGCCACAGAAACACGCATTCTGTGAAAATTTCAAATCTCTACCTCTTTCCGTTGAAGAGATAGAGCCCTGTGACAGACGGACGGACGGACATCGGAGGCATATTAATAGGGTTCCGTTTTTCCCCCTTTGGGTACGGAACCCTAAAAATGAATTAATTAAAATAATTATGGGAATTTACCGATACCTACGTTAGTTTCATATTATGTAAAAGTCGAACATCGTTGTTGTTAATACAATCCATATTTCCATATCTATATTTAATATTATAAATGCGAAAGTAAGTCTGTCTATTACCTCATCACGCTTTAACCGCTGGACCGATTGACATGAAATTTAAGCATGTTGGAGTTGGAGTCCCGGGAAAGGACATAGGCTATTTTTATCCCGAAAAAACGCATAGTTCCCGCGGGAACGCGATAACCGAATTCCACGCGGGTGAAGTCACGGGCAGAAGGCTGTCATAAATAAGTTAACACAAATAAAACAGTAAATTCAACCACAAGATCAAACTCTAGTAAGTAGTTAGGTAAAGTACCTAATTTTCCTACCTATATAAAGTTATATTTTACTGTAGTATATTTTGCAACAGTAACTAGAACTACCACATTCAGGAATAAGTAGTTTCCGAGATACCTACATGCTTATAAGTTATATACAATACTTCCAGATTCTCGGTAAATATACTTGAAATGAGTGATGGATATTTTTTTAAATATCGTCTCATATTAACTGGTACAATGATTTGGGATTGGCAATGTACCTAAGCTATAGAATTACATTCTAGATGCTAAAGGCTAATTCTTCACATGCTATAGGAATAGTGCATTAGAAACGGCAAAACAACACACTGAAAAACACTGGTTATTCTAATAGTTTTTTCCTGGTGACCCCAAAACTCACCGACATCATTACTTCATTACAAAAACCCCAATTCCGCCGTTCTTATTTATGATATTTTTGTAACAGTAGCATTTTTTCATGTTACTTCTTTTAGCGTTTTGAAAAACCCCTATTAACATATTGTCTATTTAAAATTCGTAATGAAAACCTACTGTTTCTTGGCTACAATCGTGTCACTCTCCAGAGCGTTTCATATATCAACTCATCTAAGTAAACACCGCGGCCATTACAGTAATGCATTCGGAACCACTGCTGCAAACCGCACAGCATCCGACATTGCTCTTCAGCTCACGTAGAAACAAGATCAATTTTAGCGGTTGCATTCCGACGCGGCCCGGGTACGGTGCAAAAAGCACCCTTATATTATAAATGCATCAGTGGACAGGTCGGACGCGACAAAAACGCAGCCGAAGCAAGGCGAGTATACATTATTTATGCCATTTTAAACATTTTGGAGAGTGGACACCGCTGAGCCGTGGCATGATGTCGGATCTTCGCGATATGCTGGCGTGTTGCAGCATGAAATGACGACGATGAAAGGAAATATATAGACAAATAAGAGCGCGAAATGACTTGGCAAGTTCCGCCACCTCATCAGAATAGAAAATCATTTACGATAATATTAAGTAAGTGCCGGTCGGAGCAGACGGACTTCAACCGAACTGCAATTTCTATGAGAGCTGTGCAGCTTGAACGCAGTTCGCGGCCGTAGGGCAGAAAAATCTTCGGATTTTACCCGCTGTAATGCTGTAATTTTTTAGGTACACCATCTATTCGTAAATAATTCAAAAAGTCTAAATGAGTAACGTGTCATAATATCAACTTCTATACATACTTAAGAATTATATTTTTTTTATATTTAAGTAGGGATATCGTTCCTATTATTAGTCAACTGAAGATCCCTACCGATACCCTTTAATTGTTTAAAAAAAACTTCGATTGTAATGTCAGGCAAGTCAATAAGGCGACATTATTCCTAATACCATGTATAGAAAAGTCACCCTTTTTATGATCTCCTTAAAAAGAACAAGTACTATAAAATGCAGTTAAATAAAAGTCTACGATAAACCGTTGACCAACGAGAATGCATTATTTACTAAGCAGTTATTATTGGATGACATACTGGTTGGTCAAAAAATTATCACTAAATGCCGTAAGATCCAAACGCAGACGTGATGCAGAGGAGATTCGGCAATGCACTTGCATTCATTGATCAAATTTTAAGATCAAAATATTAGCGCGTGCGCTTTTGCAATCTCATTAACCGGTCTCCTAATTCCCACAAGTTGCCAGAGGGACCCTAAATTAGAGAGTGCAATCGAAAGTCGAAACGTTTCCACGAATCAGCAGGGACTAGATAAAGTTTTAATTGGAGATTCCGGATGAAATTCCTTCATGAGCGGTCGCCGGGCCAATACATTCCCGCTTCGGCATCAGCCGAGTTTTTATACAGAAACAAGTTTCAGTCTGCCATTCTCTCCCAGATAAATAGCTACAATAAATATAACTTCCACACCCAAAGCTTTCTTTTAATGCCTAATTGTTTCGCCAAATTTGATCGGGCTCGGGATATTTTCAGTAATTAAAAACTTTCGAATTATGCTAAATTGACCATTTGGAACACCGTTTGAGTTTAGTTTTAACCGTTCAACATTGGCAATCAGAACAAATTCTATTTCTTCTTCTCATTTAATTCCACCATTATCTCGCTTGCGAAAAAAGGTGTTTAGACTAATTTAGTAAGCTGAGAATGTTACTGTTTGACGCGCGAGTGAGATCTAAACAATTTCTACGAATCTAATTTTCTGCGATTAGACTTTGCCGCAGTTAACAATCGCTGCAATGTTACCGCTAATCCGAGCCGGGGCAAGAGCGGATCCCGTGTTGCACAAAAACACCATGACCCGGGACAATTTCTCGCGGCCGGATCCCATTCTCATTGTTCTCTACTTTCATAAATATTGATTAAATATGAAGCTCATCATGTTTCTCAACATTGTTATAATGTGTGCCTCGCGCCGCATCGCACGCCCGCGCCGAGCCGGCGACGCAGCCGCTACCGCGCTACTCCGCGATAAGGCTCATAATTACATTAAGATGCAATTTACAAACAGACGAGTATCCTGTTGTGACCATACATGGAATTTCATTAATATAGCCTCAACGATCACGTCTAGAAGGGGTGTTGTCGAGAAATTATAGCGCCAGTTTATAAAACATTAAAATTACGAATAAAACGTGGAATTACACTTTCAAGTTTGAATAGCAAAAAAATGCAATTATACAATTTTCATTTCACATTCCACCTTTGAATGAAAGAAGTCAGCTCTTTCATATCATAATCGTTTATAGTTGTTAATAAAATAATCGAAGAAAAAGTTATCTGAACTGCGCAACAATAAACACCCTTCTTCATAGTTAATGAATCCTAATTATTTTAACCGGTAAGACGTTGTGAAAAAGGGGTATATACCTGAAACAAAAAGCGTGGTAAAACCTTTGAGGCGCTGCCAAGTTAAAGACTCGAAGTAGTCGCAGTGAAGCGTGTTACTTTGACATATTAAGAAGAGCCCGTAAACTGGTTTGTAGTAAATATAATGGACAAAGGGCTGAAGTTGGTCAGCGTCGACAAATTAAAGGTCGCGTGAGTGATGCGACAAGTCAATAGTGTGCAATTAGATCATTTTAGGACGCGCCACACCTGCAATGACTGCTGCTCTGGCCGAACCGGTAATAAGGAGCCCGGTATCATTTGACATTAAATAAAGGTCTAATTGTATCACGCAGCTTATCGAAATTACATTATTTGTCGGGCAGCTACCGAAAACCGAAGTGCGCAGCAATTATACGGAAAATTTGCATAATGCATTAAACACTTGCCTTCTGCTGGTTAATGATATGAGTCATTAGATTTTATGAATGGCCCGATGAATATGGTAATATTAATTTTAGACTTTACGTTTTTATTTCGAACTTTGAACGAGTTTAACTAATTACGTTAACACTGACTGTGCCGACCGTGAACAGTCAGGTTGGTTTCCTTGTTTTAAGGATGCACGGTGTCTAAACACTACGGTGCCTGTAAGTTTGATACTGATTACTACGAGGAGCCATTAACCTCAAGGGTTTAGGGAACATATGCACTATGTGCCACCTTGGGAAGTGATGAATATACAATTATATGCATTGATTACTTTTACAAACGTTTTTATACTGCTAATGTATAATTAATCTAAATCTTCATAAACAAGTCAACTAGTCTAGAGGCATTATAATTATCTCATCCAACTACGAATTTTTGAGGGAAAATTGGCAATCTTTCGAATGACAAACAGCATGGTAAAACCTTATAGGGATTGCAAAGCTGTAGTTGTGCTTAAATTTAAATTATTGCAAATTTAATGGAGTTGCACAATCCCTGAATGTTGTTGACGAAAAACGCACAGATTATGAGAATTATTAGAGCAAGAAGAGGGGAGTGAAGTGGAGTTTTGGAGGTTCACACTCACCTACAATTTGGGTTCACACATACCTACAACTACTACCTATACCAAAAGTATCAAAACTACGAGTACATCATGTTTTGAGAATTTATAGTAATTTAGAGCCGGCTTACTAACTATTCCCTTGTGATGTGAGTAAATAAGTGAAAATGATGTCTGAACACAAATAAATCAGTCGCCCGCAATGGTTACAACAAGCCGAGCTTTATACGGCGTTTTGCTCTATAATAGTTAAGAATCCGTCTCCGTGGGAGGTCTAATAAAATATACAATTACTAATTGCTTAGAACGTAGGCTGACATTATAGTTTACCACTGGTTCCATACCAGGTTTGAACAAGCCTAGACTCAGGCTAATCGGTTATTTTATCTAAATGTGCGCTTGCGTTGGGTTTATTAGAACTTGGATCAAATGGTACTGTATAGAACCTTAGTCGTAACCTTCGCACCACGGCCGCCGGAATGAAAGTGTTTTTGCCGTGTGCCCGGAAAACGTAGGTGGCAAGCATGGTATCCGCACGTGTCTAATCCACGAATTTTGTAACCGATGAGCGTGATTCATGCGCCGTTGCATCTGTGGTGATTAAAGAACCACACGTTTGAATGCGATTTGTGATAGCGAATATTCGCACTTCTTTTTGGCAAATTCAGTCAAGATCAAGACCAGTAAAACAAAGTGATTCGATTCCGATTTCATTGTTCTTGAGTTTTAAGTTAAGTTAAGTTGTTCTAAGCTCCATGGGCGTACCTAGCTTCTAACCCGGTGAAGGGAAGCCGCTTCTGATCCGGGGAGGGGGCAGGCAGATATATTTTTCCGGGGCATTTTGTATCTGGTATGGGGTAAACTAGATCCCCCCTCCCCCAAGGGGGACCAAGGTACACCGCCCATGCTGAACTCATTTGTTCTCTGCGTCTTGTTCAATAACTATAACGCGATAATTTTCACGTCCTAATATTCTAGTTACCTACCATGACTATACAAGAATGGCTGCCTTTCCATTGAGGCGGAGACGAGCGGAGCGGAGAGGAGAGAAGCGGGAATCAACCAATCACATTGGGGCAGAGTGGAAGAGGGGAGAGGTCAGCCACAGAATATTTAATAGTACTAACATACAGAATGGCCACGGAATCACCCGCCTGAATCTAGCCGGCGCGCAACTCGCGTCCAACTCGCCCTTACCGTCATTTGTTTCAACCGGAGACAGAGAGTAAATCGTTGGCCCGCGTAGTGGTAGTGGTACTGTGGTACACACACATTTACAAGTGTACAGACGTCCTCGCACGCAAACATTGACACTTCATTCGAAATTGTGTTCGAAATCCTGCTTTTATAGGCCGTGTCCGCCGTGTGGTTCAGCGGGAGCCGTCGCATCGGACGGAACTGCGACGAACGAAAATCAAATAATTAGGGTATTTGATATCCGCACTTCTCCACTCGACTTCGCTCTTCTCCTCCTCAGTTGAAAGGCAGAATAAGACCCGACTATACATTTTGTACCCTGAATTTGACATTTTATATTATTCAAACATTTTACATGTAAACAAAACAAAAGGCATCTATCCTTTAGTTTCAAAACACTACAAAAACAGTTGAAGGCACAGTGGCATGTTATTAAAGTTATCTACTGCAACGCAACAACCCAAATCAACTCTAACAAACGCATTTAAAATTGTTATTGAACATATTTTTGATTGATACCTGCCTCATGTCTGCTCATATGATTAGCCGAGCTACTTCCTCATACATATAAAGCCTTATAGGCACCTACGGAACATTAATAATACAGTTGAACACGAATACATTTTAATTAATGCTCTCTGCATTTTGATGAAGGAACGTGTAATTTGTTAATGCAAGTTAAGATAAAGATCACTGATACTTTGTAGTTATAACGGTATCCCACTAATAGGTAATTTGCAGGCATACCAGCGTCCCCTTTTTAAATGGTACTCGCGTCGCCGAAGGGGACACTTTTTGATCATTTATTTCTTTAACCACCATCAATTTGCAATATTAATTCGATCTTGACGATCCCATTTTCTTAAGCTCACGAGCCTGAAAAAGAACCAGCCACATGACTAAAATAATTGTATCAATCCGTACAGTTTATTTATTTATTTGAAACAAAGAAGCTTATTCTGTAATTAATCTGAAATTGTGACGTTACCTTATGAATCTTAGATTAGGTACGTATGACTATTTATGACCTCTCGGAATATCAAGTCAACCACACTTATGCAATAAATTATAATGTATCGCTTCCCACTCACATCTCTTTCCGTTTCTCCGGACGGTAAGAATGGATAAACACGATCCTCTAACACGTTTTCTAAACGTCAAAATCTTGCGAATTTAAAGGGAAATTGGGATGGCATTATATTCACTCGTATTTAGAAGTATAGGTACCTACCTAAACAACAATAGGACAGCGACAAACACATGAAAGGGAAAATGGGATGGCATTACATTCGCACGTATTTGGAAGTGTAGATACCTACCTAAACAACAATAGGACAGTGACAAACACCGCAAGAACAAAGTGGTCGCGCCCTCACCTCGGGGGTCAGTTCAGTACACAGCGTCCGCAGATGCTCCGGACAGCCGATTAATAAGACGGGGCTCCCGGGCCGCGGCGGCGGCTTAACAGCGCCAATTTACAAACGCCACCCCAAGCCGTGCCGATAAGCGGATTACAAACCTCGGGAGACAACTCAACCATGCTAAAGATATACACTAATTCGTAGAACACATTAAACTGCAAGCTTTTACCTTTGTTGATGTAGACTTATAGTTCAACTATATTGATTAGAGTAGGAGGCTGTAGGAGGCTCTAATGTTTTATGGTAATCTGCTAAACGATGAAAGAAGAAATATTCTCAACTCTGTTCGACACGGCGGTAACACGGTGCAGAACTGCAGAGGCGGGGAAGAAAAGTAGTAAAAACTCTGCCTTCAAGCTACGTCACTACTCTCTATCTCTACAGCGAGTTACAGTACGACAGAACTTAGAAGGCGCATGGCGAAGCACTTAAGCCGTTGACGCAGTGACTATTATTGCTTAATCCACGCGCCTTCTAAGTTATGTAAACCTGTAGTGCTTTATTATTTAACTAGCTTCTGCCCGTGACTTCGCCCACGTGGAATTCAGTCATCGCGTTCCCGCGGGAACTATTCGTTTTTCCGGGATGAAAAGTAGCCTACGGGACTCCAACTATCTCCATGCCAATTTTCATCCAAATAGGTCTAGCGGTTAAAGCGTGAAGAGGTAAGAGACAGAGTTACTTTCGCATTTATAATATCAATAATATGGATTTCCCTACGTTCCTAAAGTTTAAAGAAGTCTTCACTCCAGCCGTCTTTGATTCTCCGCACTGGTGTGCGATTGGAGTTTCGATATTAGGAAAAGCTCGAATATAATCAGACGAGCAGCAAACCGTTGAGCAGCATGCCCTTTTTTAGTCGGATACCCGAACTATGTATATCGCGTCACGATCTCAGTCAGCTGTTTACAAGTACTTAGCTGTCGATAGATCATACACGCTGCGACCATGTAAGGCTACGACGAAACCTGATGATGTCATGCCGCATTCGAGTGCTCACCCGTATCGAACCGATCAAACAAAAGTTCTATCACGAACTGATAGAACTTTTAATATAAACGCCCGTCGACGCGTAGGTCGATAATGAAGTAATGGTGGAGTTACAAGCAAAATGATCGTAAATAGTGATTAACGCGATTATGACATGGGTAATGAGATGACTGATTCGAAACTGTTGGATTTATGTTCACGCTCTAAGTATTGAAATTGACGCTATAATTTCAATTGCTATTATGTAGCTCGGATACAATCTACATTGGAGTTGCATCTGATACGTGCAAGTGTTCGAAAACAATCGGTTCAGCTAAGAGTTGCTAGTTAGATATTTTATATGATGCATTAAATGTCAAATCACAAACGAACCATCCTTCACAGAACTTTTTTGCACAAGAAAATAGGGATGTACAAATGGCGAACTAATGCCCAATGGCAATCTCTACCAATCAACAGAAACCCAGAGTAAAACCCGCAGAAACCAGAGGGGTGGGGCTAATGAAGACCCCAGTCTTAGAATTCAAAGTAAGATAATTCCAGGACTATTTCCAAACCTAAGCATAATAAAATAAAACATACACCACAAAGGTCAGGTGTTGAATGACTGACGTCAAAAACTATATAGCATCTTTAATTGTGATAAATCGTCTTCCTTCACAATAATTACGCATTGGTAAAGTAAAGTCGGAGTAATCAGAGTTGGAGATAAATCATGTCCGAGTTAGCAAGCCTAAGGATAATTGTACTAAATCACCCAGGCAATCAGACATTCAATATTCTAAGTGGGTGTTTGCTTGGATTACTAAATTACAAATTGGTCCGGTAAATCTGCCAAGGTAGCAATCGGCAAGACCAGGATCGAATCCGATCTCATAGAAAACGAAAACTCACGCCGTAGCTTGATTCTTGAAACGTGTTACATTTGGAGTTCCTAAGTTCTAATATTTCATGGCAGCTGTCTAACGCGTTTAATAAGCGGTCTTGGATGTCACTCGTTGATGGAGTGCGAAAAAAATCAACATGTGTGCGGTGTTCATCGCCGTCGGCCATTGAGCACGTGTAACGGACAGACTTTAGGACGCAACATTTATTCACGTCATGATAGACAAAAGAAAATTGCAACTACGCGCTACTGCCTTCGCCTTAATAGTAATAAAACACAGTATTAAAATCTTTTTGAACCAGGATGTTGTTAGAAGCTGTTCTAATACCAAACCAACCAGTCTCATAGGCAAGTAATTACGTTCCCTAAACAACGGTGGAAGGGCCGCGTTAACTCAGTTTAGACTCCGTGTAATTACCGTCCTCGCAGCGAAGTTGAGATTAAAATATGGGTAGGTATGTATGAAGAGAATTGAATCGGGAACTGGAGATAAGAGCGGGCGGGCCATTCAGCGGAGGCAATGGTGTGTGACCGCCGAGACGCGGAGGTCGCGCTGCGCCGCTGACGCCTTGCATTCTTTGCCCACGTCGCGTTCTATTTTTGATTCAAACTTAACACCGTTTCTAGGCATGCCTCGACTTAACCGAGAACAAGCCAGAAGTTCAGAAAAAAAAAGTGTAAAGAAAGTTAAACGAAACACTAGTAATTAAAACAATCTTCTTGTCATATTTCTCCTTTAACGTTTTTCATGCATGTATATTTAACATTCATACATGAAAAAATAAAGTGTAATCTGTGCTCAATGTTCAATAACATAAAAGAAATAAAAAAGGAACACAAGAATAAAGATAAAAATAAGATATTCAATTAAGGTAGGTCTTCTTAAATTTTTCATTAGAAAGCTGTAGGTGCTAAATAAGAAGCTGAAAATCACTCATGCGAAGAACAACAAAAGAATCACTTTTTCGACATATTAAAAAACACCGACAGAAAGACTAGACGTAAAGGGCAACGTTGCAGAACTGTATCAATAGTGAAACTTGGTAGTGCATTAGCATTGGCGGCGCCATCAATCCTTTTAAAGCCGGCATAAACCCGCTCCAGCCACTGTTGATCCGTGAAGGCAACGAATAGGTTGCATTCATTGACGCGCGTCGATCGATGGTGTAATCTCGCGGTCATCCCGCTCCTCCGTGCACCGGGAGCATAAAATTATCTGGGCATTAGCGGGCAGAGGGGCGGCCGGGGACCATTTGTCATCGGCAGGGGGGCGGGAAGAAAGTGCCGGCGACTCCGGGCCGCAGACTCGCTCACAAAAACAAGACGCGCAAGGGAGGGCTTGAGCCACAGCTACCGCGCACCGCGCCAGGGTTGCGGCTAACTAACATTAAATACATTAGGGGGCCACATTGTTTCTGGGTCATGTTGACAGAGGTTCGTTACGTAATCTCTGCTCTTTTTTACACGTCATATTGTCAGATGGAAAAACTTTCCAAATTGGGGCCTCCGAAAAGTCCGGGCCATAAAAGGGTCAAGTGGCCGCGTCACGTTCGGCTCGACTGCGAGCACAAAAAGCTCTGGTACAAACTATATCGGATATTAAAGCTGCAGAAGGCGCGTGCCACCCGCTTTTTGTGGCCCGGAGACCCTGTCGACGCACTATCGCCGGACTGCGGGCGTTTTAATTTTGTTTCAACCATAACTTCTCAACCCTTTTCGCTAATCGCCTTATAAAGTTTGTTTATGGATTTAATGTCGTTTTAGTCACTGTGTCACACAAGATACCTATCCTCATTAAAAGTCTACCAAACCTTCCATAATAAAACCTCACGCCATTGGCACATTTAAACTATTCCATTTCCAATTATGGAAGATGGAGCCAGAACGAATTGTAGCTAAGCATGGAGCATGATAGCTAAGCTAAGTAGCCACGTAGCTATGTAAGAGCTGTATAGACGTATAGTTAGTTATAAGGCACGTAGAATCATTAGCGGCACTCGGTCGTTTGTTAGAGCCACTCGCTCGCGCCGGAGACGGGTTTTTGTAACTACGCCAAATTGCATCCGCACAATACGTGTGCCTCTAAATTGATTTCGAATTAATTGATATATAAATAAGATACGTATAGGCTTTATGGTTTATTACGGATGGATTTCGATCTCATAAAAGTAATCATGTTAAGCGAAAGAGTAAATAGAAAAAAAAAGTGATTTGGGATTCATTTAGTATGATAAATTGAGACACTGCTGAAGTGGTGGTCCACAACAGAATCAGGTTAATAAATCAATTATTTACTTTAAACTTCGAGACACCTTTTTAATATGTTATCTTTTCCCTTAATTGGATGGCGATAGATTCCAAATTAGGATATGTAAGGTCCCTTTTTAAAAAATAAAAAGATATATCAGAAATCCGAAAAATGACTCGAAAAAACACAATCCCAACTATACTCATTACTTTGTTACCGGAAAGTGTGAATGATGTAGATATGCTGGGGGTTCCAGTTCCAGGGTTGTTAGCAGGCCAAGAGTTTAGACTAGAGTTTGGCTGGAAATCGAGTCGCTTTTTCCTATTTGTCCTATGGCAGAGGCAAACCATGTAAGCCGTGGTGGCCTAATGGTTCGACCTACCGCCTCTCATGGGTTCTACTCCGGCTCGCACCTCTAAGTTTACTTATGTGCGAAATTCAATTTGAAATAAGCACTGAGCTTTTCGGTGAAGGAAAACATCGTGAGGAAACCTGCACGCATCTGCGAAGTAATTGAAAGATGTGTATGAAGTCCCCAATCCGCACTGGGCCCGCGTGGGCACTATAGCCCAAACCCTCTCGTGATGAGAGGAGCAGCAGTGGGACGCAAATAGGCTGTAGTAGGGGCAAACCATGGCCCGCGAGCCGCATGCGGCTCTTTGAAGGGACAGAAGCGGTCCTTCAAGTTCGCCCAAAAAAAAAATGTAGGTATGTTGTGGTATTATTATTATTGGTGGATTTGTAGGACCATATGTGTGACACCTCAACCATGGGATATATATTGTAGTATCACGAGTACTAAAGTTTCCATGGTTGTAGGTTGTAGACTGCACATGCACAGGTCTGGTGGAAACGCAGTCTACGACATTATAAAAAGATCTAGCTTCGTTCCGCGACTTCGCCCGCGTGGAATTCGGTTATCGCGTTCCCGCGGGAACTGTGCGTTTTTCCGGGATGAAAAGTAGCCTATGTCCTTTCTGGGGACCCCAACTGTCTCCATACCAAATTTCATCCAAATGGGTCCAGCGGTTGAAGCGTGAAGAGGTAACAGACAGACAGACAGAGTTACTTTCGCATTTATAATATTAATATGGATATGGAGAACGCGTCCACAAAAAAATCTCAGTAAGTAATTGTTATAATACGCGTGTGTGATGAAAACTTGTTTTATCCTCAACAATTCCAACTAAAATCTAAATTAGCTATATGCGTATTTTACACGAGTACCTACCTAATTCGCCGCCGTCGGAGAATCTGATATTTGTGCGGTGCAAAAACGAATATCAATTTATACAACTTTAATCACCGAACTGCTAAAATTCCACAGTAGCTGCTAAAGTTATTGTCAGGACGTACTTACAGGTATATCTATGGAAAAGAAAATTGAAACATGATTGCGAAATCATATATCCGTCGGCCATCCGTCCGTCGACTTCAGGCAATATTTTGACAATTTATCGACCGATTACTGATTACGATGACGATGGAATATAACCATTTACTCTCGTGATACTTCTCAAAATTACCTAGGTACCTACTGGCACTAAACCACCAAAATATTGAAAATACCACTGGGCTTCATTAAGATCCAGAAAGAATGAGATAGTAATGGGAATGTGAGGATAAAAAGGACATTTTGAACGTACGCTTACACATCGTAAGTAAATGAAAAATCTATTGTGAATCTAAACACCATGTACCTACCTACGCGTAGAAAACTAGCATCAGTGTGCAGCAGTTATAAGTTAAGATGGATCTTAAACTCTGTTCTTAATTATTAGACTAAAACAAGCCAGGGTTAGTGAATTACTGGCGTCCTACATATCATTGCCAATATTGCCATAACATTTGATACATAGCAAATGATATCCCAGTGATTACCGCCATTTTAATTGCAGATATCGTTTCTGCGGCGCAAGACTCGAACCATTTATATTCGGAGTTTATTTATATCACCTCAATATTTATCATGAACCTTGGTTTTGATATACCAGACTAACATTAAGCTACAATTACAGGCAAATTTCTTATCTTGCTGCAGTATACAAATAATAACAAATTAAAATAATAATAGCAAATTAAAATATCTGTCAGTAATAAGCTCTTGTTTCAACAGACACACCTTAACAGTTTTTGGTAATAAAATAAACATGGTTTATTTTAAGAGAAACAAATCAGATAAAATTATTATCTTTAAAAAAATGAGACTTACCTTACAAATAACTGTTCTTGATTGTTCACCCGCCATGATACTACTGTAGCACCTAAAAAGATGAAATTTCAACTATAGGTTCAATTTAATCAGTAAGTCTGTAAATTGGCCTCATACGGGCACTTTTACACATCAGAAAATTTAATTTCTACCAGCGCTTGCCAGTACAAAGTACCTAGAGTACAGTACAAGACAACCAAAAAATTTAATAGAAATCTTTTTCAAAATTAAAATTACATTTTCACTTTACATATTTACAAGAAATTTGTCCATTAGTCAGTATATATGTATTCTGTTATCACATCACACTGTTAAAAATCATGAATGACTTTGTGAGTAAGTTTTTTAAGTCTTTTTTGATATTTTTTTAAACCCACAGATTTTTGTAAAATGTCAGAATTAAATGATACCTCCAATTTTGTGCTTAAAACAAGTTTTGTACAGTAAGTACTGTACAAATGAATGGGTCTAAAGTCGATTTAGCAATACATTGATTTAATTACCAAGGTGGAACGGAACAGCACACCCGTAGGACATAACAATGTGACAACATGCATGTAAACGACGTTGGTAATTAAATTACCCATACAGCCTAAGTTGATAACAATAATTTATAACCACATATCACATCATTCAAGTTCTCATAGGTACACATCAAGTTTGTAACTCAATTAGTTCTAATACAAATGCTGATTATGAATATTACTTATGAATATTTTTTGTGAGTACATCAAATACCAAACTACAATTTAAAAGTAAGTACCTAACAGAGTTTACTTCCTACAATCCAATTGCCAAGGTCAGGCTCGCCACAAACGGCTTATTCTATTCACTCAGAAAAAAAACTCGTTACCAACAAACTAAAGCGGACCACGCCACTTACGCAATGCGCACTACACAATTAAGAGAACTCAAAGACCGCTAAATTATAATCCACAAATTACAAACACAATTTAAAGTTCCGCGCGTCACCACCAAAATAAATAATAATAAAAGTAAAGGTTATGCGGCTACTTTAACTACAATGAAAACACCAGCAAATTATGTTTTAAATAGTTAAATAACCAATATTACGAATGGTATTTACAATGCACGTAATAAAACGGACTACTTACCGAAAAGATTTACGGTACAAGTTGTATTATTTCCTCGGTCGAGAACGACAACACTCGTCGCTGCCATTTTCCGATTGACAGAAGCCAAAGCCGAGCTGCTTGCTAGGGTGGTAAAGACGTGACTTCATTGTATCGATAACTTAAGAACAAAGCTTAATTTTATCGACTAAATATCTTTTATCAAAAAATACATTTTATCAGTTGAAAATTTTCACGATGTTGACTTTCATTGATATTTATTATTATAAACATTATTACTGAGAAATTTGTATTAATTATTTTTGAACGCATCTTAAATTAGCCAATCAGAAGCAGCCAACGCTGTGCCGGCTTGTGTCACTTTGCAGCATCATACGTGTATTTTTCCGGTCCTTGTCCTTTCCATTCTACAGCTTTGTTCGGCGGCGGGTGTAGTGCACGATTAAAGTGCCGGTTCAAAAATGATGGCATCACTTAAAATCGTATTATTCTTAGGATTAATATATCTATGTAGGGCAGCGGAAGAAGACGTGCTGGACCTTACAGACTCGGACTTCTCGACTGTGATAGCTCAACATGATACTGCTTTGGTCATGTTTTACGCTCCATGGTAAGTCAATGACACCGAACGGAGTTTTGGATTGGTGGAATGAGTGGCGTGTTAATCGATTAGTGTGATGAGTGATTGATTTATGTTTAGGTGCGGCCATTGTAAGAGATTGAAGCCGGAGTACGCACAGGCAGCGGGAGTGCTTAAGGGCGACGACCCGGCTGTGGCCCTGGTCAAGGTGGACTGCACGGAAGGCGGCAAGAGCACTTGCGAGCAGTTCTCGGTCTCCGGGTACCCCACCCTCAAGATCTTCAGGAAAGGAGAACTTTCCCAAGACTACAATGGCCCCAGAGAGTCCAGTAAGATGCCAACACTACATTTTTACTTATCATCATCAAGTTACTAAATCCAACTCTGAAACTCAATTCATTCAAAAAGACCACCTGCATTACAGTACTAGTCCTGAGAACAATTTTTTTCGGCACATTTTATTTTACTTGATTCATATCACAAATATATTTAACCTAGATTTGTCTCAGTCATAGCTGAAATCTTAGTTAAGTCTTATTAGATTACCCTCAAAAAGAGCTTCTTTTTAATGAAATCTACCCGCAGTAAAAATCTCATTCTCAAGTGGGAAAAGGTTCATTTAAAATATACTTGGAAACTAACTAAAACTAAAAACAACCAAATAATTTTGTGAAACAATCGACTGTCTTTAAATTTGCTAACAATTGTTTTCTTTTTTACCAGATGGCATCGTTAAGTTCATGCGCGCCCAAGTTGGTCCCAGCTCCAAGGAACTGCTCACTGTTGCTGACTACGAGAAGTTCATTGCCAAAGACGAGGTAGTAGTCGTTGGTTACTTCGAGAAGGACTCTGACCTGAAGACGGAGTTTTTGAAGACCGCTGACAAGATGAGAGAAGAAGTGGTGTTTGGACACTCGTCTGCTAAGGAGGTGCTTGCGAAAGCTGGACACAAGTGAGTGTTGTTCTACTCATTCCAATACAATAGTTGTAATTTTTTTTTATGGTATCCTAAAAATTGATAGCTGAACACGGTTAATCTATATCCTTTCCCTGGACTTCAACTATCTCCATACCAAATTTCATTGGAATTGGTACAGCGGTTGTAGTGTAAAGGGGTGACAGACAGAGTTACTTTCGCATTTATAATATTAATATGAATATCCTAAATTCCTAATGCTTATAATCAATCATCATCATTATGGAATCCAACTGGCCACAGCGGCACTTCAAGTGTCTCATCCCATCCGTGAGCTCACTTGTGGCTTGTGTAGCCAATCATCCTTGTGAAGATCCTCTCACATTGCGGGCATGCATCTAGTATCAATTAGGCAAGATATATGTTTTCTATTTTTCATGGACCAGACAAAGATCATTTGAGGAACAATGGGCTTTTTCTTATTATGCTAATTTATTATTATTTCCTTTACCCTAATATTTAATTTGATGTTCTTTCATTTAAAAGCCATGCTTGTGTTGGTTGGGTGATTGCCATTCCATTTCCCTGGCTTTGGGGTAGTAATTTTTTTATATGTTTTATGACATTGTACTTAAGTGAAATGTAACATCTTGTAAAGACCATGGCATAGCAATAAATGAGTATGAGTATATGCACAAGCCAAGGGCGTATCAATGTGTCCTACAGAGCAACACAGACAATACGTGGTTTGTTTAAGGTTTATTTAGCTGCACAAGCCAATGAATATTGCTCTCTCTCTTGACATGTTTACACAGGTGTTGTAAAAAATTCAAACATATTGAATAACAATTTTATTCAAAAACAAATTAATATTGCAACATATGTTAATAAGTACAAGATCAATGGGGTTCATATTTGAAAAATTAAAGGATAATTTTAATTAACTTCACATAATTTTAATTAGCACTGATAACATATTTCCTATTTCCTACAGTTGAATTTTTAATAACATAAAACATTAAATTTGTTTAATGTGAGTTAGATAAATTCAGACACATTTCCTCATTTTAGGTTAACAAAGGATACAAAGTATACTAAACTTTTTTGATATCAAAAAAATGTTACAAGTACATATACTAAAAGCTAATTTGCTACAAACTATTGCAAGTAGCATTTTATTCCCATATTTAAATTTATCGATTTATATTATTTTTACTATTGCTTTAAGTCTTTTTTGGTGATAAGATGTGGTAATACATGTATTATGAAAGTTTTATCACTGCAAACCATGGACATTTTGTTTTAAAAGCCTGTAACCAGTAACCACATCGTTTTATAGTCATAGTTCATTAAATTTTTATGTGATTCTCTATTGTTGTTAAAACAGATTTTTCTCTACATGTGGAAGACTCCTGAAAGCATTTATTAACAGTTTCACTGCAGCGAAACCGCTTTAGAAGTCTTCTTGTAATGATAAAAAGTCTGGCGGTTCAAAAGTTAAGTTAGACATTCATTTCTAAAATATGGTCTTCTCATACTCATACTCATTTATTGCTATGCCATGGTGTTTACAAGATGTTACATTTAACACTTAAGTACTATGTCAGGGTGCAGCGAAAATTAAACCTTAAATACTAGGTATACATGGGTATTACTCATTATTCTTATAGCCATGTATGGTTAGGGTGTGTGTGCGTATGCGTGTGTGTGTGTGTGTGTGAATGGATGTGTATGCAGGAATAAAAGATTGAATTTTATTCGTCTTCTATTTGCTCGCAGAAACAACGTCGTGCTCTACAGACCGAAACGCCTCCAGAACAAATTCGAAGACCCCTCCGTTGTGTACTCTGGTGACCTCTCAACGCCTCTGAAAAGCTTCATCAAGGAGAACTAGTAAGTTTTTACATATATTCTAATTTCAATGAGGAATAGTACCAAACTTACATACTTAATATCCAAAGGTTGAGATCACTATTAAGCGATAAGACCGCCTGCTGTATGCCATACCTTTTGTGTACTTACATTATGTCTGTACTCTTCTGGTCGTAGAGAGCTCATATTTGGCATGCAGGTTCCTTAGGGAACGTAGAGGAGCACTAAAAGAGGATTTTGCGAAATTCCCACGGGAACAGGAAAAAAACGGGATTTTACCTTTTAATATTTCTGCGCATACGAAGTTGCGGGGAAAAGCTAGTACTTCATACAAAAAATTAGACCATAAAAATCCATATTCATATTTAGTGAACTTGACATTGACATTGCAGTGTGTCGGAGTTGGAAGGCGGTTTTTATTTTTTTATTTAAAATAATTTATCAGCCGGAAGAAGTGCTGCTTAGCATAAATCTTTCCAAGATTCAATACAGAATATTTATAAACATCCTGACTGACTTTATTTTATTAGTCATAGAAGTCAGTCTTTTTAATCATCTTTTTTTCTCTATTGAATCTGTATGGTAAGACATTTTAATACTATGAACACACGATATATGTCCATGCAGGTATTTTTCATCGCCCACATAGTATTAGATATAATCTAAAATAGCCATTCCATGTTGTTTATCGTATCTCATCTAACTCATACACGCGGAATAAATGGGTCAATTCATACCGCTTCAAACAAAACAAACAAAATGACTATTGTTTATTTATTTATGACATGTAGCTACATATGTACTTTCCAAACCCATTGCAAAAAAGACAACTAGCACTAAGGGCCGGTTCCTATATCCACGTAACGCCTCGTTTTGCCTACGGACGGTTAAAATTTGACAGATTATCTATGGAACAAATGTCAAAAATCAACCGTCCGTAGGCAAAACGAGGCGTTTCGTGGATATAGGAACCGGGCCTAAGTCATCATCACCGTAACATATGAGGGAGTCTGGCAGTGGATGAAGCACATTGCTCGCAGAATGAATTGGCTAGCCCCATCTGCATAGTTCTTGAATGTACCGCGAACCGTGAGAGGAGCTGTCGGTAAGCCTCCAACAAGGCGGAGCGATGACCTGGTACATGCCCTGAAAGTCGCGGGTATCCGATAGATTCGACTGCCACAAAACCGGTCTGAGTAGCACTACTCAAAGCTGGAAGAAATTCCTTACGGGGATAAGCTCGCCTGTACTGTGTACTAAATGTACAGATTTGTCTCTTTTCTGTTTTGCGTTTTTATACTACTGTGTTTTTGTACAATAAAGTGTTACTTACTTACTAATAAAAATATGCCTACAGGGAAAACACTTGGGTGATAAAATACAGATGAAAAGCATCACACTTATCCAATTTCAATTGTTACCATTCAACAACAGCTAATTAGCTTTGCATATTAAAATTACGTCTGCTTTGAACTTTTAATTGATAATTTTCAGGAAAATAAATCTTGGCATGGCGTGGAAAATGAACCGTTACCTTAACCATAACACTTATTGGAAATGGTGGATTAGTGTGTAGATGTATATGTACGAGGATATTGGTTCGGCCTCCGCCTCTCATGCAGAGGGTCGGGGGTTCGAAACCGGCTCGCACCTCTGAATTTACTGTGCGAAATTCAATTTGAATTTACCACTGAGCTTTTCGATTAAGGAAAACCTCGCGAGGGAACCTGCACGCATATGCAAAGTAATTCAAGGACGTGTGCGAAGTCCCCAATCCGCACTGCGCCCGCGTTAGGACTGTACGCCAAAATTTTAACCTTTTCAACGCCCCATGTCAAATACAAAAGTCGTCACACACGTCAAGGCTTGCTGCCGTCTAAAGCGAATATGGATCTTAGGGCCCTCGCCCATCTAAGAGTAAAAAGGATTGCGATATGAGTACCGCGGCACCATCGCTACAAAAAGTCGCCGTGGGCGAGGCCCCTTACGCATACGTATTTAGCCTGGGTTGATTCAAACACATTTGACGGACTCCTGGTCGTTAAATATGGCCGCCGAGCTGTCATTCCATAAAGAAACGTCATTTTAGCCCATAGTAAAATATTTAACGTTAACTTTAACGGACGGTTTCAATCAACCCGCCCTTAAGAGGGTTTATCCCGAAAGTTGGCAACGTCGCATATAGCTGTCAAATGTTTCGCTGTTTTTATTAATTTCTTAATATTACTGAATTAAAAAAGAAGTTATCATTCTATGGTTGAAAGACGCGTCTCGTTTTATATTTGTTGGTTAGGCATTCAAATGATAAGATTAAATTAAAATGCATGGAAAATGCGATGGAAAGTTTTCAAAAGATAGTACTTCCATAATCCTAAAAAAATCGTGTTCCTATGATAAGTGTTGCAATCCATACTTAATGTTTTATTCAACCATAGAGCGATAATTCATGTTTTCATTCAGCAATATTCAGAAATTAATGAAAACAGCGAAATATTTGACAGCTATTTGCGACTTTGCCAACTTTCGGAGTACCTAAACCGTCTTAACCTCTTTAATTATACCTCAGCTTAGACAACTTTAGGTGTCCTCAGCGTTGAAAGAGTTAAACAGGGCATAAACAATCGAATATTTTTTCAGCCACGGCTTGGTGGGAGTGCGTCAAAAGGACAACCTTCTCGACTTCACCAACCCGCTTGTGATCGCGTTTTACGACGTCGACTACGTTAAAAACCCGAAAGGAACCAACTACTGGAGGAACCGTGTGCTTAAGGTAACTTGCAGCACAAGTCGAGGAATGCTCTCATTGTTTTTGTGGTTTTTCTAGTGGTAGAGCCTGGTGCTATAGTATGGTCCAAACGAACGTTCCGGTGAGGCCATAAATCATTAGGCCGGCCCCGCCCCTTTTACTAGCTGCTTGTAGGGATGCGTGTCGCAACCTTCGCAGATTATCGATGGTGTTACATATTTATAATAATAACTAGTTATGTTAGTTTTGAACTTATTGTTAAAAAAAAAAACACAAATACAGATTATAGTAACATTATTATATTAAAGCGAAATAAATATAAGACAACAAAACATTTTGATCTTTTTACAATAAATAACATTAAAAGAAATAACATAATAAAAATCAATGTAAATAAACTTAATTTACATGGTCTTCGTCGTCGGAACTGTCGGTATCACTATCATCTCGTAAATTTATACTGTGTATAATATACTGTATCATCGAGCAAGCGTAATTCATCGACAAGCAATATCGACTTTAGCTACATCCTTGTTGATAGCTCGGTTTATTACCCCACCGGAACGATCGTTTGGACCGTACTATAGGTCCGTCCGGGGAGGTCTTTCCCCGCTAACCTGCCGCCAAATAGCAGTGCTCCCACTGTTGTGTTGTGTGTCGGTAGGGGTTTAATGCAGCCAGTGAAATTTCTGGCACAGAGGCATCCCATCTTAGGCCTCAGGGTAGGCAACGCATTCGAGATCTTATGGTTTCTTAATGGGGGATCAAAGGATTTCGGTGTCCATGGGCCGCAGTTACACACCATCAGGTGGGCTGTGCGCTCGTTTGCCTAAACCATCGACATAAAAAGTCTTTCTTTCCGTTTAGTATCATCTGGGTTCTGGCAAATGAGTGCCACCGTATTCTCACTAGTTGGCGCCTCTATCTGCAAGGTGGCTGTCAATGTCAACGTATTGTCATTTCATACAATAGTGTCAATGTCACTGTGACATTTGACGTTTCGGAGAGTGTTGCCAATTTAGCGTGTAATATGGTATATTATGTGCTAAATTGGCAATATTGGCACCTCGCAGGACCGCAAGCGCCTCTGGTAGCGGTCATTGGAAATAGGACTCGTTGATAACATGTATCAGTCATAGCATAGATGAATCTTTAACCCAGTATGATTGATAGAGTTAAACCTAATCTAACCTAAGATTTTTTATCTGAGCATATGAAGTTTAATTTCAGTATATCAGGTTGGTAAACTGATATATTATATATTGCACGATTTTTTACATTCTTTTCACTAGCTTCTTCTTCCGGCACCACGAAAATTTATTTGAAAATTAAAAACACCTCACCTTTACAAGTTTCTTCCAAGTTTTATATTAATTTGAAAAATCTGCTTTTACTTTGTCTATTTGAATTTTCTTTCCCACTGATCCTCCAATGATCCATGCTAATATTAATTGAAATTAAACCGCTGGACCGATTTAAATGAAATTTAGTATCAAGATACAAGTATCTTGATAATATTCTGTGCTCCAAGGAGCACAGAATATTTAATAGTACATGCAGAATGGCCACGGAATCACCCGCCTGAATCTAGCCGGCGCGCAACTCGCGCCCAACTCGCCCTTACCGTCATTTGTTTCAACCGGAGATGGAGAGTGAATCATTGGCCCGCGTAGTGGTACACACACATTTACAAGTGTACAGACGTCCTCGCACGCAAACATTGACACTTCATTAGAATTGTGTTCGAAATCGTGCTTTTTTTAGGCCGTATCCGCTGTTGGTTTTGGAGTCCGGGTTAAGGACATAGGCTACTTTTTATCCCGGAAAACGCTTCGTCCTCGCCGGCGATCACCGAATTCCACGTGGGTTGAAGATAGTTGTGGAGAATTGACTATTTTATTGTAGAACTGCTTCCCTGGTTTACATTTGCTGTAACTCATCAAGACACAACAACACAGTATTTCAAAGCTATGTGACATCATGGGCGGGCCCTTGCGGACCCTAGTGGCCTCCACCAAATCCCCTCACAGCCACCCCTTCTCTCCAAACATTTACTTTAACACACATGACCGTCACATGTCTTTGCTAGCCCATACATTATTAAACATTGTTTCACTCACCCAATGATCCTTCAAGTGATACCTTAATATACGTTTACTTAGCTTCCTCATGTCGTGCTCCAAGAGAATAAAACCACATATCCTTGTTTGATTGCCAGGCAAACTTCTTCTTGTCTCAATGCTTTTTTCCCGCTGGCTGATACTTAGCGTCTGCTTTGATCTGTCTGTTCGGTGGTCGTCGCCGCCAGTGTTGCCAACATAACGTTATAAAGCTACGTTCAGAAATCACGAATCTGAGTGTATTTATGACACACCCACGCCCAGGCAAAGGTTCTGTATCTGGAAATACTCATTTATTGCTAATAATGAATTATTTACATATCAATTATTAAGATAGTACATTATACATTATCATTTCACACATTACACTTCACTACATTTAATAGTTAATACATTAATTACACACATATATAACCAACAGCACTGTAAAGGAATGTAAATTATCTCATTTGAAAGCCAACAATTATTGATGCTGTAAGCAAATAAATAATTTTCGCATCACTTCACATCACTTCACATCACTATTTTATAGCATTAGTAGGTATCACACCACAAACACATTTAAGTAGATATGTTTAACACGTTAAATATATTCACACCTTAGTTCACATAACACAATATATTTAATAGGTAATTACAGTATCACACTATAGAACTTTTAACTAGATATTACATATAACATATAACACATTAAGTATGTTCACTCATTAGGTCACATGTTACAAGATATTCAACAATCAAATCACTTTATTCTTCATTGTTGTAACTTTCTTCAAATCATGTACATATTTATTTCATTTTTACTTGTACCACAGGATTTCATTTGCACAACACAACACAACTTATTTTGTATCAGTTTCCTTGCACAGTTTTCATCTCTTCTCAGTTTATTCCTTTAGAAACTGTTTCATTTTAGTAATAAGTATTTCTTGCATATTTCTTGATTATTTTCATCTTTACAAATCAATATCACCACTACACTGATCTATTGAGTTAATATTAATTTATTTGTTCACATTCATTAGCTAAAGTTCAACTATGTCAACTAAAATCATTTCATTAGAAATCAATTTTCTTCTTTTAAAAACTCTACAATAACAACATACATACTTAACATAGGTACAATGCATTTATCAATAATAATCTGTAATAATAAATGCTTCCTAAAAATATAAGTTCAATTCCTTCAATTCCACATTACTCATTCAACTGTACATTACTTTTATTTCATTTCATTCCATTCACCTTATTCATTTTTAATTCACAAACTCATTTTTAATTCCATTATACCTTTTTCATTTGAAATGTTTCATTTGAATGACCCTCCCAAATCAGGCAAATTTTAGGACAATATCGTAATTGTTTACTTATGTATTTCTCATTTACAACACAAACATAATAATTCTTATTCGATACTTGCTTAATAATAATAATATTCATATTGTAAGAACCTTAAACTTAAGAAAATAGTTTAAGAAAGGAAATAATAATAATGCTTAATACTCATAACTATTGCGTTAGTTATTTGCAAATTCTGTAAATGTTTCCATGTTTTTGTGCAATAAGTGTTCCTTACTTGCTTACTATACTGGGTTTGTGGAGCCCTAATTAGTGTGCTGCTTTGTGTGTTTTGAATTCACCGGAAATTTCCTTCAAGTCCATAGATACAGATTCTTTGGGCAGTAATCATTTGTATTTCTTTTGGGTGCATAATGAGGTACATTATGCAGGTAGATAGGTACTAGATGTGTATCATAGCTCCGCACTAACAGAAAATATGTATGTATATGTCTTTCTAATATTCTTTCAAAACAAGTCAACATTGGTAAATCTTTGTGATTCCCATATCAATCATTATGCTTATGCATACACTATTGTAAACATAGTGTCATAATAGTAGTTTTCAGTTTCAATCATAATCAATTTTCTCTTTAAATCAATATTATATGTGATAGGCTCATTTCTAACTTAGTTCAAAGTCACTTAAGTAGTCTCATTTAAATTCAAACTTATATTACATTGATTGTAAATATTTGCTTTAGCCGTTACTTTTATTTGCTTTATATCTTTGGGCGTCAATTTACTTATATTCAACTAAGTACATTAGGCATTCGTCCAAATATTATTTTGCCATAAGCTTACAATTTCCTTATTAAATATTCAGAGTTCAATTAGATGTAAAGAATACATTTTTCATAAATAAATTTAATAATATTTATTCAGTATTTTTGAAGTGGTGTCATTAGATTTTATTTCAGGTTATTTATCAAATTTGGAACATAGTAAGAATAATATCCCTTTTAGCAAGTGTCTATTATTTAGCACATTTATTTTATTCACAGTACAACTGTTACTAGAACAATAAATAATATCAACTGGTTTTAGATGAACTTTGTCAAGTAAGGGCTATTACATTTAAAATTAGGTACTTCATTGGTTTTAAGACAAATTCGGATTGATATAACTCCAGATCAAGTAAGTTTACTTTAAAGACGTGTTCAACTTTAACTTTGTCATAAGTTAATTAATGCTTTATAAGGTAGGTTAAATGACTTGAAAGGTTTGAAAGTAACTATTTCATTAACGGACAAGTGATAAAATAAATTGTCGATACGCAACAATAAATACTTACTCATTTACAGAGATTTAAAGATAATCGTGGACAGTACGTACCATAAGTTTGAGTATCATCGAAATCATCATTATACAAACACTTTTCACTACGTAACTTCACTCTGTGAACTATACGATATTTAGATGTATTACATTTTACAATACTTTTACGTAAATAAAACTTCAATAAAATCAAATAAGAAACTTAACGTAAACATTGGTTGGCTTGACATTTGATTCGACTGACAAGTTTGACATCACAAATGCCGAGTTGTTTCAATTACCGTTGACGGACGGTCAATGGCATTCGAGCTGTCATTCCATACAGAAACGTCACTTCATACCATAGCAAAATATTTAACCAGCGCTACCCAGTTAACAGACGGGTTGAATCAACCCATCCTTAGGAGTTCGGTAGCGAATTTGTTCGTGAATATTGGTAGCTTTGTGGTGTTACAATGTTAAGTCAAATCGGAACTTTAAAAGACTGCGAAATTAATTTGATATTTCTCTTTTAACGATATTTCAACAACACATATTGTAATTTATAAATAGTAATGTAATTTATGAAAAGTTTAGTTCTTACCATATTTAACAAACGGTTCGTTAAAGAGTATTTCATCTTGACTATTAGTTCGCGGTCGCCATTTTGCTATTATTAGGGTTCCTTAAGAAATGTTCGCGGGCCATTTATTGGTTATTAATCATAACTTAAAACAGCTTTGTTATACCTTATATATATATATATATGTCGTATAGTCACAGCGATGGCGCCACTATCGCGCCTTGCCAGGCCTTGGATTGCCTTTTCGATTAGTCATTTCTTCCATGTCCTTGAGATTCTGTATGGTACCTTGAATATCATTGGTAAGGAAACGTCAAGCGAATAGCTTGGGCGTAGTCGGCACTGGGTTGGTAATTGGAAAAGCTATGTTGCTTAGCGAGTGCACTGGACTCGGCAGATTGGCCAGTAGCTGGAATCTAAATCAGATACGCGTTTGACCGCTTAGAACAAGACCTGTCATTCTGACTTTTGACAGTTGATTTTTGGAGCGAAGGCCGGGAAAAGCCGGGAAACCAACCCAGTAGCTGGAAACGTCGCGTTTCTGGTTTTCCTATGATATTTCCAAGATATACGACGCCTGTGAGAGTTACTGTGTTATTCCGAGTCTCCGTCGACATCAGAAGTGGGATTCGACGACGCCTACCAAACAGAAAAGTCGATTGTGTACCTTGGCGAGAACCCATTATTATTAGCCGAAAAACACAGCAATATAGATCAAACAATGATTGTAGCGATTGAAAAAGTGCCACGTAACGTGTTCTAGTGACTAAGAATATCAAGAAGATGTAATTTGGTCAAAAGTTCATAATTTGGTTCAGTGTGCCAAAGGTTGACTTTGACAATAACCTCAGACGAATATTGATTTTTCATTGATTTACCCGAAGATGGTTGATCCATTGTCGCCGTGTTGTAACAACAAGAGATCGATTTGCACTTTGCTTGGAAT
Organism: Aethes cnicana; assembly: GCA_963971205.1. Lineage (NCBI taxonomy): Eukaryota > Metazoa > Arthropoda > Insecta > Lepidoptera > Tortricidae > Aethes > Aethes cnicana. The sequence goes on along the minus strand of OZ020274.1, from coordinate 3,095,684 downwards.
CATCAGTTAATAAATGATAAGATATTTTGCTGATAGCAAATGATAAAAACAATGTCTTATTTGGTGTTCCGGGTGAGTTCTTTTCATTTTATTGACCCTGGGTAAAGTTGATGGCTGTGGTGTTGAAAAACAACATTCACATGTTTTAATAACAATCTAGACCATAGAACCAACAAGCTAGGTCTTGCAGCATTCTAGATTAATCTAGAATTTGGGATTTCTAGCCTCTAGTTTGATTTCTTTATTTGGTACTAAAATTAATTGATCTCTGAAATTGTGAAGTAATGACAAAGTGGACACAACATGTGTTATTCTATTACAAGCACTTAAGATCCAGCGCTTAAAACACATGAATTACAAATTTCAGCTCCCTTTATGACAACTGAACATGAAATTGTTCAAATTTCAAACGATGTCATGCCAGATACATGGTCATTTCAGATTCATGTTCATGAGTGACAGGCCTTAAAAGTCTTTACCTGACTATTGTTAGTCACTTCATTAAACTAAAAATGTTTAGTAAGAATGCATACTTCAGAGATTTTTGGTTTACAGGAAATGCAGAGTTCAAATGTGCCTAGAACGCAACATTAGCTCTAAAAGCTAGGCATGATGATTTGAACAAAGCTTGCATTCATACTCTACTAAGCAAGTAAGAACGTACTGAAGTGAAAGAGATTAAGGTATGGATTTTCATGATGTAACTGGCAGACAGAGTTCTACGAAGATACCGAGGTTAGTTAATTTTGTTACTATTGCCACAACTGTGCCGGTATAGTAAGGTCACTATATGTGGCATGGCACAGCAATTGGTCTGGAGTGTGCACACCTTTTGATTATGCGGTTAAGTTAAGTTGTACTAAAAACAAAAAGTTGTTTAAAATTTAAATTATTATTTTTACTAATTACAACATTTTGCTTTTTAAATCTGTGGAGTTTGGACAGAAGCTAGTGAAAATTTAATGTGCATGAATCTGTTTTTAAAAAAAAAAAAATGGTTCTAAATGGTAAAAAAAAAGATACCTAACAATTTTTTTTAAGGAAATTAAATTGGGACTTGTAGTAAAGCTGCTGATTTTCCGCATAGGGTCCATCTACGGTGGATGTAAAAATAATAATTAAAAGAAAAATGCTTTAACATGCCTTAACCTTTCAAGATACCTTTGTATGTGTTCTGGACATGTAAACTTAATTTTATTATTAGGGATACAAAAGAGTTGTGTGTGTCAAACAATTTTACAAGAATGTAGTATAGCGATTGACTTTGAATATTTGAATTTTATCAAACCATGTTTTCTATTTTCGTGGGGATTGGCGTACGATTGAACAGTATTCAATAACTTAATAAAATGGTAACACAAAATTATAGGGTATATGCATAGGCGATTGCGCATATAGGATAGGGTACCTACTCACTCGTGCCCATGTTACCAAACTTTTCAAATTGGTGTTACTTCTGGTTTCTGAACATGTCTTGTGTCTTTTGACTTTTAAACTTTCATTAGTCTTGATATATCATCTGAAGAGTTCTAGTGTTCAGTGATTTCAATTGAGTAGTACACTCTACATTCTTTGGTGGTTGACCGAAGAGGTCAAGATTGGATTGGATTAAAAGTTAATTCTAGTAATCATCTTTGTTTCTTCATTTCAACCTGGACTTTATAGTTGCCCTTGTAGGTACTAGGTACCCTTGGGGTATGTACATTGTATTGTAACTCAATTCTTTGTGTTTTAGTTAGAGCATTCCTATGATTACTAAACCTAAAGAGTTGGATTTATTTTGATCTAAAGCTCATATGAGCCTGCTCCCTGCATTGCATAGGTGCATTGCTATTCAAGTTGTGTTTGATGTGTTGATTTCTAAGCTTTGTTATTCCTGCTAGAGAATTTACTGCCTGTCGGTTCACTATATGGAACCCATCTCTCCGTACACTTTCTATTTAGAACAATTTTATGTTGTTTGATTATTTTAAAACTATAAGCTTTTCTGCTTGAAGGTTCAAGGGCTCTGTTCCAAACCTATTCTGATTTTTATTTTTGACTTTTGTACAGAGATTGCCTATATGAAACAAGCAATACATGATGCTTTTATTATTTGGAATTATTTCTTGAGCCAAACAAAGTTGCTCAAACTGTAAAACACTCTTTGTGGGAGAGATTGGCGAAAGTCTCTCTCTCTCTCTCTCTCTCTCTCTCTCTCTCTCTCTCTCTCTCTCTAATAATATTGTCCGTCGAGCTTGAGATGGAGATGGCTACACTTTCTTGTAAATTAATGTGAAAAGTTTTGGGTTGGACTTCATCTGGAAGCATCCTTACTGAGAGATATGGGTGTCAGTCATCCTGGTGGCTGATTTAGTTCACGACTTATTAGTTTCATGAACTGTAACTAAAAAAAAAAAAAAAAAAAATAGCTTACAAAAATAGCAAATGGCTACATTAAGGATTAATAAAAAGTAGAGTAAACGGAATATCATTTTTACCATCGAAGACGGGACTCGAATGACAACTGCCTTGACAAAAAGGTTGCGCTCGTTATGTTCTGAATTGCAAGTTCCGAATTAGGTTCGATCCTTTGTGGACGTATGGGGTCGAATTTGTAGCCAGAAGGACCGCTTGTTTTCCGTGATTTTGTGAATTGAGATTTGCGCGATATTGTATCGCGATTGTGTTGTGTTGCCGGTGCGATGCGTATTGCGTACGTGAGCGTTTGTGTGTATGTTTGTGTACGTTTGCCTGCCGGTGCGATGCTGGTAGGTACGCGTGTGTATGTTTGTGAACGATTAGCCTGCCGGTGCGGTATATGAGTGAGTTTGCGTATGTTTAACTTACTGGTTGATGTGGGTATTGTGAATGGGAAACCTACTTGTGTGACGCTGGTAGCGTATAAGTGGCTCAAAGTTACTGGATTGGTCGCGGCTATCCGGTGCGATGCTGGTTAGTCGAGTGAGGTGGGAATATCCCGGAGGTAGCCGGATGAGACTTTAATTAGTCGAAGGAATATCCCGGAGGTAGCCGGATGAGACTTTAATTAGTCGAAGGAAATCCCGGGAGGTAGCCCGGATGAGACTACAAATAGTCGAAGGAGGAGAGAGGATCCCGGTGGGAAACCGGATGAGACTACCGGTGCGGTGCCGGTAAGTCGGACGAGAGAACCCCGGTGGGGAACCGGATGAGACTATCGGTGTGATGCCGGTAGTCGAGCGGGAATATCCTGGTGTGAGGCCAGATGAGACCATCTAGTGAATTGCGTGTAGTGTGTGAGCTTGGACTAGGTAGTCAAGGTTACACGGTGTGAAGTTTTACCTTCAGCGTGTGGATTAATTTGTGGTGGCCTAGAGTGACGTTGGATCCCTTGTTCTCTGTAGGAACAACGCTGATTTTAACCTGATTTTGGTATGTGTAAGCTGCCATGTTGTTAAGCTTCCAGTGGTATGCTGGACTGTGTGTTCTTCTAGTATAAAGCATGATTGAGAGGGATGACGGTTTCGTTGTGGCAAGTGATTTTCTTCAATAGTGCACCTGTTGGTACGATGGTCGTCTTGTGTTTCCGATTGAAATTTGGTTTAAAAAGAATTGGCACAAGCGTAATGATCCAAACTGTGCGTGTGTGTGTGTGTGTGTGTGTGTGCTGTCTGATTGTTTTTGTTAAATTTTCGATTTTTTTTTTGTAATAGAGGATAAAGAACCGCGACTTCCGAAAAAAAAAAAAAAAAAAAAAAAAAAAAAAACGCGTTGGCATCGAACTGCTTTCATAGTTTATGCTTACTTGATTGAAGTTGTATCATTTGTAGTGAACCTTAGTGAGTTTTCTAACCATGTTTGTCAGAAAAGCCGAGCGGAAAAATCTTCATTGCTGATTTCTTTCTTGCCGTTTCCTAGGTGGCTTCATGACACACCAGGAGGTGTGGATTGTCTGATGGCCGTGTCGTATAGTCACAGCGATGGCGCCACTATCGCGCCTTGCCAGGCCTTGGATTGCCTTTTCGATTAGTCATTTCTTCCATGTCCTTGAGATTCTGTATGGTACCTTGAATATCATTGGTAAGGAAACGTCAAGCGAATAGCTTGGGCGTAGTCGGCACTGGGTTGGTAATTGGAAAAGCTATGTTGCTTAGCGAGTGCACTGGACTCGGCAGATTGGCCAGTAGCTGGAATCTAAATCAGATACGCGTTTGACCGCTTAGAACAAGACCTGTCATTCTGACTTTTGACAGTTGATTTTTGGAGCGAAGGCCGGGAAAAGCCGGGAAACCAACCCAGTAGCTGGAAACGTCGCGTTTCTGGTTTTCCTATGATATTTCCAAGATATACGACGCCTGTGAGAGTTACTGTGTTATTCCGAGTCTCCGTCGACATATATATATATATTTAGGAATATTTTAAAAGGGTTTATAATCGAACATTTGATCGTAGTGTTATGTTATTTCGTTTAGTCATTATTTGTGCCATTATTGGATATTAATCGTGAAATTGACAGCAAATCCAATAAATTAACAATAAAAAAATGGGGATTTGTTTGTTTACGACTTTAGCAGTACGTTATACGTTAATTGAGTATTTTATCATATTGAGTGACAGACAGACCTCTCAAACACATAAATACATTTTCTTTTATAATTAATGCTTTGTTAAGTCCTTTAAATCTTTAGGAATATTAAAACCAAGAAACAAATAACGCCATGCTTTTAAACAAATACGTATGTTTATCAATTCATCTAAATATTTGTTTCATGTTACGTAACCAAACATCAAATTATTTCAAAGGACAAATACTTGAAATGGGTCCACGTTAAGGTGATAACTCACGGTTTCATGTAGCCTCTACGATAATAGATGGCGCGGGTGGTAGATATTGTAATTTTCAGGATTTACGCCAAATTCCAAGCCCAAAGGTACACTTTGATGGACTATGCGATTGAAGGGATATATTATACATCTCAATTTCACATAATTATCCGTACATTACCTTTCATTTAGGAAAAAAGGCGACAAGTCTGCCGAGAATGAACTCACGCACACATACTGAGGTAGTGAAACGTAGTGGAAACCAAGGCTTTATTTCGCCGAGATTCACAGAGCTTCTGTGGCGCTGTGGTTTTTGTGATTTCTTTTTATGAAGTATAAATCGTGGAAGTCGTGGGTTCGATCCTCACTTTTTCAACTTTTTGTATTTTTTTTTTCTTTTTTCTATAATAAATATTTGTAAAGGGGAAAAATAAAACTAGTGAAACTTTTGATATATTTTACTTGACATTATAGAAATATTTTTAATCTAGATATGATTATTTATTTCTACTACTATTTTTAATCAAAGGATAAAAATCCGTGTGTATTTCGTTACATTATCCTCCTCCTCCGGCACATACTTCTTGTGGCGGTCTTCCATGTGCAGCGATCTTCGCCCTGGTGCATCGCCGCATTTACCGGCGGCACCTGTTCGGCCTCCTCTCTCTGGGTCTTTTCCCTTCAGCATTAGTCTCTCCAACTTGTCGGATTTCCACGAGTTATGTGACTGAAGGTAAGCCGTGGAGGCCTAATGGTTCGACCCACCGCCTGTCATGCAGAGGGTCGGGGGTTCGATTTCGGCTCGCACCTGTAAGTTTACTTATGCGCGAAATTCAATTTGAATTTACCACTGAGCTATTCGGTCAAGGAAAACATCGTGAGGAAACCTGCACACATCTGCGAAGTAATTCGTAATGTGTGTGAAGTCCCCAATCCGCACTGGGCCCGGGAGTCTCACTATAAACATGTCAGTGTTTTGACTGTCTTGCGGCGTCGAAAATATAATATACCTATACGATGTGACGGGCGGCGACCTCCGTAAGCACTAATAAGGTTTCTACCGACTCCTGTGGCTTTGCAGCCGGAAAGAGTGCCCTGGCCCTCGGCCATGCATGTTACCGGCGTCGAAATATTTCTTTCAGTGCTTCAGTCTGCGACCGTTGAAGCGATTCTATTAGCGCGAACACTCGCTGGAATACAACAACAAAGTTGTCACGCACGGTGGAGTCTTGGCGGATGTAAAATGAGAACACGGTGTGCGGCGAAGCCCTAATCACAAGTGATCGTGAATTCTTCTCAAAAATGTAGCGTGTGCGTTGTGATGGCTCAAAGTTGGCGACTGACTGGCGGCTGGAGTGGCTGGCGCGCGCGGCGCGGGGGCATAGGGTCGGCCGGTAGGAGAGAGCGGGACAGGGCTATTGAGACGCGCGTCTATTCCGCGAATCGGAATGGCAACCGCGCAATGATTTTTATACTTACGAAGTATTATATATGTCTATGCAACCGCGTAATAGTCCGTTTTCTATTGGGAAACAGGTCGAAATTTTGAGTACAGCAATGCCATTTGGTAGGAATGTTATACACGTTGACCTAAGTCCAAAACGCCCGGTAGCCACTTTGAACTCCGCGGCTGGTGGGGGGAGGGGGGGTTAAAGTACAGAGCTCCCGGCGCTCAGAAAAAAAATCCTGGCGGATTAGTTTGGGTTGTTTAGTCAAGTTTGGTGTCGTTTTCAGATAACTAGATGATGCCCGATTCATTCCTCATACCAATTTTTTAGGGTCCGTAGCAAAATATGACGCAATACTTAAAATAATAAACTTTTAGTAGTAGCGAAATGCAAACAAACCCTCATATTTTCATATTTTTGTATGAAATTTGATTTGTAAAAAATACAGTCTGAAAGCCCATTTAATGCAGAATCTAAAAACATTAACAGTAAGTATATCTTTTATAATTTTCAATGTAAAATAAAATATTGAATGTACTGCGACGGTCGTCAGCGCAGCGTAGGGGAGGGTAACAAGACCTGAAAAACTGTCAATTTCAACGCAAAAAGCTTTCATAATATCAAGAAATTAAAGTGCTTACAATAATATCATACATGTAATAGATATTCTCTTAATTATTATTAATTAAAACAAATGTATTTTTCTCTCTTTACCTGATTTTCTTCTTTTTAATATTATACTAGCGGCGCCCTGCGGTATTACCCCCTATTAAGAAGTAGCCTATGTATTAATCCAGGGCTTCAGTTGCCTCCATACCGAATTTCACCTCGCTTCACGTCACTCCTGCGCACGCGGGATTTTTAAATCTGTGGCTAACTAGTCAAGTGGCATTCAATGTTGCTATTTATATGATAAAAAAATGAATTGGTGGGTTTTCTGGCCCCGTTTTGGCGGTCACAAACCTGACATGTCAGGTGGCAACAGTTTTCGGTACCACTATATAAATTTAGTTTTTAATATGAAATATTATTAATTTTATTACGATATTCATTCCTGTGACGAGCAAACTAATGTAGATTATGGACGCCATCAATTGACTTCATGTTTCCCAATACTTTTTTAATTATTCAACTTTAAAAAAGTCGACATTGGGGTGGGACACGTCAAAAAGACCCGAGCGGCTTTAAAAAATCATAATAATTACATTTAGCATAATTTACTTGAATTTAGGGATGAAATCTATAATTTAAGGAATATAGTTTATATAGATGCCATTCGAATATTCACAAACAAATATATTTGGCAGTAATAAAATATTGAAGTAGTGGGACACTGTCAAAACCAGGGGGTACAAGTTTGAGTGAAAATGCCCATATAGTAACAAAACTGACAGGAATTGACTACCATGTCAGCTAAGTTCCTTGTTTATTTAAAAACTAAGGATATTTCAGGGGGACCGTGTTAAATTTCATAAATTTTAAGGTATACTCTTTATTCTGGCTAAAAAAATTAAGAAATTAACTACTTTAAAAATAAAACCTGAATTTTCATCGTGGTACACTTTTGAGTGAAAATGCTCACCTAGTCGGGGAGAGTCGTAATTTCTTATAAGAATCGCGATGCAAGTAAGTACCTGAATCAGGTGTATCATCGTTGTTGAAATTCATATTGTTTATTGATTTATCAATATAGTCCGTTTTCTATTGGGAAACAGGTCGAAATTTTGAGTACAGCAATGCCATTTGGTAGGAATGGTGTACAAGTTGACTTAAGTCCAAAACACCCGGTAGCCACTTTGAACTCCGCGACTGGAGGGGAGGAGGGGGGGTTAAAGTACAGAGCTCCCGGCGCTCGGAAAAAAAATCCTGGCGGATTAGTTTGGACTTTTGAGTCAAGTTTGGTGTCGTTTTCAGGTAACTAGATGATGCCCAATTCATTCCTTATACCAGTTTTTTAGGCTTCCGTAGCAAAATATGACGCAATATATAAAATAATAAACTTTTAGTAGTAGTGAAATGCAAACAAACCCTCATATTTTCATATTTTTGTATGAAATTTGGCTTATAAAAAAATACTGTCTGAAAGCCCATTTAATGCAGAATCTAAGAACATAAACAGTAAGTATAAATTTTACAATTTTCAATGTAAAATAAAACATTGAATGTACTGCGACGGTCATCAGCGCAGCGTAGTGGACGGTAACAAGACCCGAAAAACTGACAAAGTCAACGCTGTTACTGTGTACTGAGTTATGTAATTGTGGAGGTGGTTGTAAGTAAAACTAATTCACAAAACGTTCTATTATTATTTTTCTTTACTTTTAATAATGTTGCCTGACTACGAAGTCAGGCAACATTATCTGAATTCGTTTATAAATTGAAGATGATTAAAAATGACACTAAAGTAATAAAGGCGAAAGTTCGTGTGTTTTTTTAAAAAAACACATTTGTTTTAATTCATAATAATTAAGAGAATATTTATAACAAGTGTGATATTATTGTAAGCACTTTAATTTATTGATATTATAAAAGCTTTTTGCGTTGACATTGACAGTTTTTCGGGTCTTGTTACCGCCCACTACGCTGCGCTGACGACCGTCGCAGTACATTCAATATTTTATTTTTCATTGAAAATTGTAAAGTATATACTTACTGTTTATGTTTTTAGATTCTGCATTAAATGGGCTTTCAGACAGTATTTTTTTATAAACCAAATTTCATACAAAAATATGAAAATATGAGGGTTTGTTTGCATTTCGCTACTAATAAAAGTTTATTATTTTAAGTATTGCGTCATATTTTGCTAGGGAACCCTAAAAACTGGTATGAGGAATGAATTGGGCATCATCTAGTTACCTGAAAACGACACCAAACTTGACTCAAAAGTCCAAACGAATCCGACAGGATTTTTTTTCCGAACGCCGGGAGCTCTGTACTTTAACCCCCCCCGCCCCCCACCAGTCGAGGAGTTCAAAGTGGCTACCGGGCGTTTTGGACTAAGGTCAATGTGTATAACATTCCTACCAAATGGCATTGCTGTACTCAAAATTTCGACCTCTCCATACAAGCATTCCCAATAGAAAACGGACTAATAGTAATACCCTATAGGTACGCGCAAAGTATAGAGTTCCGTTTACCTACCACCTACATAAAAAATATTCATTCTCTCAATTCTAGTAAAATAGGTATGTACTAATTAGGTATACCTATCCAGGAAAATAACAAACACCTCTAAAATATTCCGAATTCATATTCCACTTGTATCATTGTTTGTACCTACTACCAATCTCCAACAACGAGAATACGAATGTCGATCACCCGCTCCTATACTTACCGTTCGGCCGACTCGACGGCTGTACGCGACGCGGGCTATCGGACGTCTCGACGGCGGCGGCAGTAGGTACAGCGCAGGTACAGCTACTGCGAAAGCAAGTCACAGGCGACCGAGCGTCTTTTTGTCACAATTTTATTACAGCCAAAAGAGACTGTGATATCCATCCATACTATATTATAAACATTTATAAATAATGACCCTATAGGTTGGCCGGGTGAATGAACTTCGTATCACCCGAAGGTGATTCCCATACAAAGTTATATTTCTTTTTTTTAGCTGTTCCTGTAGACGTTTCCCGGTAAAAAGTACAAATAGTACATTATTGCAGACGCCGCTAAGGAGCGCATTGCCGGACGCCTTCTTAGTAGGTACGAGTCCGGCAATGCTGTTGCGGCCGAGGTCTATAGGTACAATGCTTTTCTCAAACTGTGAGGAAATACTACTCGTCGTCGTCACCATCATCATCACATCACCATCTCCATCATCATCACATCACTATCTCCATCATCATCACATCACCATCTCCATCATCATCACATCACTATCTCCATCATCATCATCATCACCACCACCATCAATACCATCACCATCATCACGGTATAGCAAAACACAACTTAGAAGGCGCGCGGATTCAGGCCAAAGAACACCAAAGAATATACAACTGAGGCATTGATGAAAATAGCACGTAGCATTTGCGGGCAAATGCGGGACATTACATTACATTACGTAGGTACATATGATTATAACCACAACAAAATGTCAATGTCTCTTTTTGTTTTTTTTTTTATTCCTAATTGAGTTCCGTTTTGCACGCCGGTCGAAACATCAATGTGTAAATCTAAATGTAGTAGGTAAATAATAATAAATCATTAGTTTATTTCGCTTGTACCTACTCGTACCTACGATTTATATGTATAACTGACATTGTAGCTAGTATCTAAAGTTTAGATACTAGCTACGTACCGTAGATTCTAAACATTATTCAGGACCCAAAACAATTTAATTTTGTAAAATGCCACTTTTCAAATCACAATTTGTATAATCTGGATACCTACTATTATTATTACGCATACGCATATGATCGGTAATTTCATGGTAATTTCACAGCTTATATGTTCTAAAAGCCGTGGTGTGGCCCTAGTGGTTCGAGCCACCGCCTCTCATGCCGAGGGTCGGGGGTTCGATTCCGGCTCGCACCTCTAAGTTTACTTACGTGCGAAATTCAATTTGAATTTACTATGAGCTTTTCGGCGACGGAAAACATCATGAGGAAACCTGCACGCATCTGCGAAGTAATGCAAAGATGTGTGTGAAGTCCCCAATCCGCACTGGGCCCGCGTGGGGACTATTATAGCCCAAACCCTCTCATAATGAGGGGAGGCCTGTGCCCAGCAGTGGGACGCAAATAGACTGTAGTAGTAGATTATATGTACTCGTCACCATAACTGTTACAGCGAGCGTGTAGACAGTGCGGGTTTTCTACGCTCGAGTGGTCTACTATCTGGTCAATTTATTTTTGTTTTTTACCTACAGCAAAAATCAATTTTTATAGACTAACTAGCTGACCCAGCGGACTTCGTACCGCCATAGTTTTCTTTTTGGGTGGGTATGAAAAATAGCTTACGTCCTATTCTCAGCCCTACTGAACATACACACCAAATTTCATAAGAATCGGTCGAGCCCTTTCGGAGGAGTTTGGTTACAAACACTGTGGCACGAGAATTTTATATATAGGTACTATCTATAGGTACTATATAAGAGATAAAATGTCCTAAGCAGAGCTCGATCGCCCAGGCCAGGTAGAGATCTTCACTATCTAAAGTCCCGCGCCATCACGTTTCAAAACGCTTCAATATACCACCAACACTCTCAACACATGTGCTGAGACAGCCATCAACTATGCGTTGAGAGTGTTGGTGGTGCTTTTTAAATAATAATAAAAAAATTGAAGCGTTTTGAGATGTGAAGGCGTGGGACTTTAGATAGTAGAAGATCTCTACCTACTTCTTATTATAAGTAGCTATTTTTATTTCTTACATAAATGAATAAAATACTTATAAGAGATAGGTATGATTTATTTCTTCTAGCAGTCTTCTGACATGTCACCGCTCACTACATTTTTTATATCTGATCATTATAAACAACAAAATACTTGTATAGGTACTTACTTACCTATTTCGTTCAATGATTTTCCAACTCATAAAAAGCGATTTACGCGATCAACTATGTAACGGCGGGTTAACGCCATCTTGTGAGCATTCTGGAAATTAATAGGAATCGGACGGACACTAGCACTAGCAGATCAGCTGTTCATAGACCACGACGCCATATTGGCCTGATGCTTACAGTGTAAACGTTCTCTCACACAAGCTTGGTTCGACCGAAATTTTATTGGTTTTGAAATGCTTATAATTATTTTATTCTTTGATTTTTTGCGGTGTTTTTGATCTATGCGCGCTCGGGAAATAATGTAATATTTTATTAGAACGATAAAAGAAACTAAAAGCAGTCGTAGTCGAAGATTACGTGAGCAGTTTTTTGTATGGGGTTCAGCCGTGACGATTCACCTTAACACACAACTTTATGTGTACTATTTACCTTTTCACCTTCATAATTAAAAGTAAACACATTCAATAGCATACAACTTAGTTGCCGTTTAAAAGCATATATCCAATCTTACACACCTTATTAAATATAATTCACTTAAAATACTATACACCTTACATTAGAAGTTTTACTAAAACAAAATAAATAAAATCCTTACATTAATCCTTAATTGTCTATAATATTAATAAGTAATCCGTATTTCCTTCTTATTTTCTACGAATAGTACCACATCTCCGATATGATGTTTTTATGTAAACGACTAAGATAATTTCTTTCATTTTAGGTCCATTTACTGAATTACCCAATCAGTCGACCTCCTTGAGCCCTTTCATTCATGTTTCTGATCACCAGAAAAACAGTTGCTTCAGCGAAGCGGCTCAAGTCTTTTATAACGTCGTACAGTTCATTGCCTTACCATTGTCTTTATTACCTCATACCTTTGTTGCCTGTTTCATATCTAATAGAGATGAAGACTCGGTTGACACGGAAAGGACCCAATCCCGATTAATATTTTGAGAGTTGTGTATTTTCATGTGTTTTATAATTTTTCTATTCTAAAATATATAGTTTGTGTATAAAGATTTAATCGGCGATTGGAGCGATTCCAAGTAACCGTGTCAAACTTTGACCAGTCTCCAAACATCAACAGACCAGTCATATTCCTAACTGTATACTTTCTTCACTTTACTCACATTAAAACGAATATTTATTTTCATATAATTTCATTACAAGTTTAGTGTTTCATATAGGTATTCATTCAACCATTTGATTTGTTTTGTTTAAAGTAGAATTTGTAAATTAGTAATTTGATTTCATCTCATTATGCTTTACATTTATGAATTTAGTTTTATACACCGTTTAGTTAGTATACTAAATATAACTCCCGTTTGTTAGATTATACAGTCACTTTGTTCCAATTATTTTATCCTTTAATGCGTGTGAATTAGTTTAGTACATAAGTAAACTTCCTTTATCAACATAATCTATTAAATTTATTCTATTCTTTTCTAGAATAATTTGAATGTTTACTCTTGTTTTGCTAGAAATATACTTAAATTATCTATTTGTTTATTTCATTTATTTATGTATTTAGATGTTGATCAAGTCAATCTCATTGCGTTTTATTTGCATAACCAATTTTTATTTTGACATTAATATGTGCTACTGTGTATTAATAATATGTACAGCATTTATTTATTTTATTTTAAACAACTATACATGTCTGTTACTATTTAATTTTTAGTAGATAATAGCACTTTACCACATTCAATGAATATTCACTAGATAGCTTTATTAATTCATTTAAATAACATTACAGGTTAATAGATTGGCAACATTGATATTTTAAATTTTCTGTTAATTTTATTAATTTAAAGATTTAGTGTGAGAATGACTCATTAAATTCAAAACATTTTATTTTAAATAATGTTCAACATTGAATGACTTGATTTTGAAACAAACTCCAGATTTATGATGATTTTAATAATATATACCATCTTAACATTTTAAATGAGAAATTTTAATTAAATTTGTCTTTCCTGTAATTAAATATTGAAAACTTTATTCAAATGTTAAAATGTTAAATCAAGGTAAATTAATACAAGCAAAGTGTATTCATCATTTTGTTTTACATGTTTTAGATCCATTAGATTTAGAATCCTCAGATTGCTTTGTAACATTACCAGATTTTTTATTAACGAAACTTACAACTCAAAGAACGCCTTTATTAGAGACATCCTCGTCTGTTTAGGGCATTTTCAGAAATAAAATTGTTAAATCTATCACATAGTAGAATGATATTGTTTATTTCATTTATTGATAGTTTTCAAATGTCACCATTATTATATCGGTTTATTAGCATCCTTTAAACTCGCTATCAGTATGAAATAGTTTGTAGAACAATTATTATCCAAGAGAGTCATTTACCACAACATTTTAGATATATATTATTTATCTTTCAGAGTAAATACTATAACAAAATTGACACATTGATTTTTCATTAGAGATTATTTTCAAATTGTTATTTAGATGATTGTTGTCTTTTTTAAACAAATCCAAAACTGATGTTAAGTTTATCCCATTTCCTACTGAAAATCAGATAAAATATATTGCTTACAATTAAGCATTAATAGTCAGTAACCGTTTACGTATGACTTATTTAAATAGATTTTACTCATTCTGTAAAATCACATTGAAACATACGTGTAAGTATAAGTCAGATATGTCACATTTTGTCATGAATTGGGCTTTCCTGTTTAATAACTAAGCTACGCTTAACAGCTAAGCTTAGAAAGCGTTTTTATTTTTATACTTTAATGTTTTAAATACATTGTTAATAGATTGCTCACTTATTTATTCAAAGATTTCACTATTTTTTCGTCTGCATAACTTTTCAGTGCCGTTTTCAGTTTTATTGTAATTGAATCAGATCAATGGGCTCATTCTATTTATCTTTAATCATTTGCTCATTTCTGTTCTGTAAGGCAACCTTTATACTTATGTTTCCTTTATCGATTATACTTACCTCTGCTTAATTTCTGTTATCGCAACGCTTATACACAACTAATTAAAATAACGTAACATTTCACACCTTAATTATACGGAACCCACAAATCCACAATACAATCCACAAATCCATAATACTGAAAATATATGCCATAAAATTCATTTGTGTATTTATAATTGTAAAACGCTTAAAATAAATCGTACGGAACCTTTGTCACTATTCACTAACTTAACTATGGCGGCCGCCGTAAACGTAAAGGGTGAAATAAAATAGTTCAACTCACCATAAAACATTTTACTTTTCGTTAGGTACTTACACACATTTTTGCATGGGTTTTTATCATCCCAGCATCATCACCATGTGGAGAATTGACTATTTTATTGTAGAACTGCTTCGCTGGTTTACATTTGCTGTAACTCATCAAGACACAACAACACAGTATTTCAAAGCTATGTGACATCATGGGCGGGCCCTTGCGGACCCTAGTGGCCTCCACCAAATCCCCTCACAGCCACCCCTTCTCTCCAAACATTTACTTTAACACACATGACCGTCACATGTCTTTGCTAGCCCATACATTATTAAACATTGTTTCACTCACCCAATGATCCTTCAAGTGATACCTTAATATACGTTTACTTAGCTTCCTCATGTCGTGCTCCAAGAGAATAAAACCACATATCCTTGTTTGATTGCCAGGCAAACTTCTTCTTGTCTCAATGCTTTTTTCCCGCTGGCTGATACTTAGCGTCTGCTTTGATCTGTCTGTTCGGTGGTCGTCGCCGCCAGTGTTGCCAACATAACGTTATAAAGCTACGTTCAGAAATCACGAATCTGAGTGTATTTATGACAATAGTAGTTACAATTTTTTTATCATTCCCCAGGTTGCCAAGGAGATTACAGATGTGACCTTCGCGATCAGCAGCAAGGACGAATTCACGCATGAACTCAACGAATATGGCATCGACTTCGCGAAGGGCGACAAACCCGTGGTCGCCGGACGCGACGCCGACGGCAACAAGTATATCATGGCCGCTGAGTTCAGGTAACATTCCACAATAATACTTATAACTATTAAACGAGCAATATTTGTATATGTATAAATATGTATTGTGATATATTTGTAATCGCGTTCTCGAAAACGGCTCTAACGATTTCGATAAAATTTGGATGAGAAATCGATCTAGCTAGGTCTCATATCTGGGAAAATTCGTTTTTAGCTATTTTCACCCGAGCAAAGGTCGGTCGCCCAGGTATCTAATATGTACTTGAAATACTTCCTCGTCGTTTAGGTATGTACCCCAAAATGTTGAAAGTAGAGTCAGGGAAGTAAGAGAAGCTAAGGTAAGTAGAGGTGGAAGCCGTGGTGGCCTAGTGGTTCGACCTACCGCCACTCATGCTGAGGGTCGGGGGTTCGATTCCGGCTCGCACCTCTAAGTTTACTTATGTGCGAAATTCATTTTGAGAAGTAAATTCAGTGGTAACACTGAGCTTTTCGGTGAAGGAAAACATCGTGAGGAAACTTGTACGCATCTGCGAAGTAATTCAAAGGTGTGTGTGAAGTCCCCAATCTGCACTGGGCCCGCGTGGGAACTATAGCCCAAACCCTCTCGTGATGAGAGGAGGCCTGTGCCCAGCAGTGGGACGCAAAAAGGCTAGTATTATGGTCAGGGGCCCATTTCGGAAAACAAAGGGATTCTATAGGGAACGTCTCCATACGTCTTATCCATATCTCTAAGATCTTAGATTTAAGTTTAAGTTAGGGACTATACATCCCTTCAATGTAATTGTAGTACGTACCTATATGTATATTTTATACATGTAATGTAAATGTTATAACTATGTGTAAATTTTGAAAAAAGGCCTTCTGCTCGAGTTTGTTGCGGCGCTTCTTCTCAAGCAATGGGTCTAGGAAGCGCTAGTAAATTCTTTTCTGACGTGTAAAAGTGCCCCTATGTGGCCAATTTGCTGAATAAATGATTGAATTTTGAATTTTTGAATGTCTACCAATTTGCCTAACTGTACACAATGATTTATCTACTGTGTTTTAATTATGGTGAAATTATTTCACATGTAATGTTGAAAAAGCAAGGTGATCCATGAATTAAAAAAAGTTTTCCTACTACATACTACCACATTTTCCTTTGTTAATTTGCAATCACTAGGCTAGTATGAGCAAATGAGGAATCTAAGTGAATCAGATATTTTGATGAATTAACACAAATTGACAAAACAGAATGTATTTGGTATCTATGTTTACGGGCACTGTAATAGGGATGACGACAGGGTGAAGAAATCGAAATTCTAAATAGACCGTCAGTCAGGTAATAAAAAAATATTAGACACGTATTTTTTGTTTTATCAAATTAACAAAGAATGACTAAGTTAAAACGCATTAAAGTTGGAGAGTGGGGGCTAACTACGTCACCGTGAAAAAAGAAAAAATACGTGTCCAATACTTTTCAATAATCTTCCTGATAGACTAAGGAAAAAAAGTTGTCGTCATCTCTATTACAATTATTATTTATGGCTGGGGACGATCGCCATGGATCAAATTACCGTTACGGTAACCTAATTTCGTTTAAAAATGAATGCACCAGCTTAACATTCTTTTGTGCAGTAAGCATTTCTCTTATCAACCTCAAACTGCATTGTGCGATACAATAGCACTTCTTATCACTATGCTCTGGGCGTGCAACATAATTTCAAATGTTTTAACAATTAAACTAGTTTAGTTTAGTAGATTTACAATGTTTTTAAAATGTAGGCCACGCAACATAAAAATAAAATAATGTAGTAGAAAAACTACGATATAATATTACATTGAGATATTTGACTAGTACCTATTATTCATAATCACTTGGCGATCGAACTTTAACTATGAACCGTGAAAATAGCTAAAATGATTTTTCCCAAATATTAGACCTAGATAGATGGATCCGCACTCCTAAACTGTATTCCAGTTTCATTATTGACAACCGGATTGGTCCAGTTGGTGCCTTCTGTTCCGATGGTCGCGGGTTCGAATTCGGCTAGAGGCAAACTTGAATATTTGTACTCGAGTCATGGATGTTAAATATTTATATATGCATGTATTTTTCTATATAAGTATTTATATCGTTATCTAGCACCCATAATACAAGCGTTGCTTAGTTTGGGGCTAGATCAATATGTGTGAATAGTCCCAAGATATTTATTTATTTATTTTTATTTATTGAAATAGTACTAATTGAGCATTTCAACGTGACTGTCCTGTTTTCAGCATCGAGAACCTTCTCCAGTTCACCAAGGACCTGCTGGCGGGAACCTTGGAGCCCTTCATCAAGTCTGAGCCCGTCCCGGAGTCCAACGATGGCCCAGTCAAGGTTTGTTTTAGCAGAACGGAACAATTTTAGCAGATTTTAGCCGTAGTACAAGATTTCCTATAAGCTTAAGACGCAGTTATACCCACTCTGACATAAATGCGTTCTGTAGGCTTACGAAACGTGTAAACCCGGCGTAAAACTCCATTCATACTAATATTATAAATGCGAAAGTAACTCTGTCTGTGTCTGTCTTGTCTGATACCTCTTCACGCTTAAACGGCTGGACCGATTCAAAAATATCAAATTTTATTTCCAAAAAGATTAAATTGATGATTTACATGAAATTTTGTATCATCATCGTAAAAAAACGCGTAGTTATCGGGACGCGGGAACGCGATAACAGAATTCCACGCGGGTAGAAGCTAGTAGTCCATAAGTCTAATGAAGTTTTGGCAACTCACCTCACCACTTTCAGATGCACTCTCCATAAATTAAATTTTCGATTGCAGGTTGCTGTCGGCAAGAACTTCAAGTCTCTGGTTACAGACAGCGGGCGCGACGCGTTGATCGAGTTCTACGCTCCGTGGTGCGGACATTGCCAGAAGCTCACGCCCATTTGGGACGAGCTCGGAGAAAAGGTTAGTTACCTCACACGCAAGATAGGCGCAATTGTGTCGTCGAGTTGCGGAAAACTAGCCCGCGCAAACCTATACCTTACCTTCAGGTTTATAGTCTAATTCTTAATTACGCAGAAATTGGAAACGAAGTCATGTCAACCTACAATAGAATCACCTGTGTGGAGGGCTATAGTAAAGGATCGCAATCTTTATACTTCCGAATGTGGACACCAAATCGGCTAGGTTGGGGGCGCTGCGATCGCCACTCCAGTCAAGCCACCTAGGCGGATAGTCTGCAGTAGCGTCTTCAGATGCCACTGCTGAGGCGAAAACGGTTGTGAGGAGTAAGGTTTAAAACCTTAAACCAAACATGACCTTGACGTTTGACAAGTTGTAAAAACACTAACATGTAAAATTTTAAATCCACAGCTGAAGAACGAGGAGGTGGACATCGTGAAGATCGACGCGACGGCCAACGACTGGCCCAAGTCGCTGTACGACGTCTCCGGCTTCCCCACCATCTACTGGAAGCCTAAGGACGGTAGCAAGCCCGTCAGATACAACGTGAGTACACTGTGACCACCGAAACAGCCGTTGCGGTCATCGTGACGTAGCGTGATCACGGCGCGTGCACACGGCGGACACGGCCTACGATCTCGAACACAATTCGAATGAAGTGTCTGTACACTTGTAAATGTGTGTGTATCACTATGCGGGCCAACGATTCACTCGTCATTTCCGGATGACGGTAAGGCGAGTTGGGCGCGAGTTGCGTGCGGGCTAGATTCCGACGGGTGATTCCGTGGCCATTCTGTACGTAGTACTATTAAATATTCTGTGGTAGCGGCTTCGTGCAAGTAGGACTTATTATAAGAACGTATTTCTGTTCCAGGGCGGACGTGGTCTCGATGACTTCGTCAAGTACGTTTCCGAGCACGCGTCGAGCGAGCTCAAGAGTCTCGACCGCAAGGGCAACGCCCGGGATGAGCTGTAATCAAGTGATACCTTCCAGATCTGAGTGACTGCGTGTGTGTGTGACGAGCCGCGTAATCTCGGTGTGAACATCCATCGGGCTCGCTAAACGGTGGAGCCTTACAATAGCTAGTCGTAGACCCAAGACCGTCTGTCCACCCAGTCATCGGGATTTCAACGAGATTGCAAGGTAGCGACACACACGGTGTGGACACGCGGCCATCTTATACTTTATAGAGACAGTATATTTATTTATACATATCTATCTCAGAAGGGGCTCTAAATATTTGGACAGAATTTGCAATATTGGGGGCGATAAATCGACCTAGCTTGGTCTTGTATCTGGGATAACTCATTTTATATATTTTTACCCAAGCAAAAATCGGTGGCTCGGGTAATTGAGTTTTTGTCGCCCCTTTGGTACCGTTGTTTCGTCCCGGTGACGCTGACGGTGGACAAACGTCGTAAGGCTCCATGCTAGTGTGATACCAGCTTTACAAGCCAACACCAATTTCTAAACCATGTTACATCCTAGTATAAGATATGTCAATACAAACTAAGCCTAACTTACGCTCATTGTACATTGTTAGGCCTTATACAAATGAACTTGGCTTGACACGCTGCCGCGTGTCTAGATTTGTAATAAAAATTTCATTTATCCACCTCGGGATAACCAGTGATTACCTACTGCACACCAAGATTGCGGTGGATCGGATATATTTTCTAACTTAATAACATAAATACAGTAACTTGTTGCATTTCGTAACTATCAGTGGGTTAATGAATAAACTAGGTTGTATTTATAACAAATTGTTTTATTTTACCTGTTTGCATGTTCATCGTAGATCATACAATGAAATGAAAAATTCATGTAGGTTAACACATTATTGCAAAATACAGTCCAACATCCTTTGCTATGTGACAAACATTCAGATTGCTGTATTAATAATCAAGTGCTATAAACAGAATTATAATCAAAACAACTGAAACGGGTTTTGTTTTTTGTAGCTTTTATTTATAAATTTTCTTCTTTCCACCTTTCTATCCATTCTATAATTGTATTCACATTCCTCTCAAGTAAATCCTCAGACTCATTTTGTAGCTGCATCACTATCTCTGGCTTGTAAGATGACTGTGCTTCTTCCAGAAGTGTTTCAAATATTTCACATTGAATATTGTCCTCTAGTTTTTTTCCAGTATAACCCCTGTAAAGAATGGTAATAAGTGTCATAATTGCTTCACATCCAAATAATCCTAATAGTTTAATCTGTAATAGTAAAATACCTTGCCGTAAGCCTGTCATACAGCACTGTATTATTGGCTCGGACCACAAAGACTGCGTCAAACCACCTCTCCGGGAAGAACTCGCAGCCATGGTAGTCCACTATGTTGCCGCCTTTCGCCAGCAGTCCTTCCATTATATCTAGTAACTGGAATTCAAGTATAAAGTATTTATATATATGAAATAAAGTACAATCCATACTTCAAAGCAAAGAGGAGGAGCGTGGCTACAAACGGCGGTCCCTTACCTTTTGTAGCCACTCTCCTCGCACGGGATGGAAGGCTCTAGAAGGGGCCTATGTCGCTAAGACAAGTTGAAGTTGTTGATGGATTTTAGTATTACTATTAGTTTTTAATAAGTCTTAAAACTTCAATAATAAAGGCTATTTTTATTTTATTTTATTTATTTTTACAATCCATACTAATATTATAAATGTGAAAGTGTCTTTGTTTGTCCTTCCTTCATGTCGAAACGACTGGACTGATTTGAATGAAATTTGGCATGGAGGTGGTTTGAGACCCATGCATAACATAGGATACTTTTATCCCGATATTTACATGGAAATGGTTTTCCATGGGTCAAACCAGTTTTTCAATACCATTATAACTATAACAATCTATATGTATAGTATCATCGGGTATGCAAATTAACGTACGTAGACTCGCGGGACGAAGTCGCGGGCATCGCCTAATGTTATAAATTATTACTATGTTCTGCATAAAATGAAGGGAGTGTTTACATTGGAATTAAAATGGAAACACTCTTGGTACAGTAGTTGAAACAATATCTAAATGGATTCAAATACTACCTTATCCTCGTTTAAAACAGGACACTGATATTCAGGATCATATTCATCCAAACAGCTGTATTCTTCAGCCATTTTAGACACTTCCCTCCAAGTGAACTTGGTTCTGTCTGCTACTAACCGGGATATCGTAGACTTGCCCACTCCCGGTGTGCCTTCGAAATAAATTTACAAACTATTTCATTCAAAAAACGCACATACGACATAAGTACTTAATTATTATCAATATCGCTGCATACACACCTGTTATTAAAATATTCGGAATCATCCTAGGTGGCGATGCCATAGCTTATATGCAGAAATTATCCACGTAACTAATATTCGATAACTTATAGGTAAATTTATAAAAATCAACAACAAAACCCCACGTTTCGAATCCGTTTTTTGTAATTAATTTTTCTTTCTTGTTAACATGACATTAATTTTTCGTTCGGAAATAATGAATCGTTTTTGACGTTAAAAATCCAACAAGTTTCCATAGAAGCTATTGTACTGGTTTTTCCATTTTCCCGGATCACTGCTGGCTTTCTATTGATTATGATGAATAAAATATTTATTCCGGCTATCCATCTTTGAAGTGATATTTCAATTTATTCACGCTGTCTACCAATCTACCATTCCCGCACATAGCCTGTTTAGATATTACGAAAAACGCCTCATCTCTGTTTTTAGGTTATGTGTTACTCTATGGTTATGTGATAACATAACCTAAAATAAAATACTTCAGTAAAAATGATATTTTTAGGCTAAAAGATACATTATTTAATTCTTACGGCATTTAAAACGAGCTAATAGCGTAAGAAATCTATTATCATTCACATAACATGCGAATCTATAGACCAAGAGGAATCACAAGAGGTCAGATTGTCTTGGTATCAATTTTAGGTGTTTTCGGCGGAGTTTATATCTGGAGACCGCTATTTGATGAGTATTTCCCTAGGAACAAGGGAGCTGAAAAAGTGAAAGAATTGGAAACTGTCGAATAATCATGGAAGCTGTGAAACGTTGGTTTAGGACTTCTAGTCCTTTGGTGAAGACTCTAATGGCGGTATCGCTGACATCGGGTTTGGCAGTGTTTCACAAATTGGTATATGCGCCTCACGCACGGCGAGTGCGGTATCGACAAGCAGAAGAATGGGCTAACAAGATCATAGAAGAAGAAGAAACTCGAGCATTGGAGTCTGGGGAGAACCTCAACTCATATTGAAACTTTATGAACATATTAGGTTATTTGTCCTAGGATTTATTAAATATTTATTAGTGCAGTTAACATTTATTTCTTTTCTTACCTAATTTTCATTTATATGAACCTACTTATTTCATGTTGCCATCTCCTTACTCAAGTCACCACCCACCAACAGCCTATTTGCGTCCCATCCCACTGCTGGGCACAGGCCTCCTCTCATAATCCCATTACAGATTCGCGACTTCATACACATCCTCGAATTACATCGCAGATGCGTGCAAGTTTCCTCGCGTTGTTTTCCTTAACCGAAAAGCTCAGTGGTACATTCATTGAATTTTGCACTCTCAGAGGTGCGAGCCGGATTAGAACCCCCGACTGTCTGCATGAGACGGTAGGTCTAACCACGACCACAGGGATAAGTACCTACATACTACTCAAAGCACTAGCTAGGCTACCACGAGTAGGTACCTACTTGGTAGTTCACCCAGCAGTGGTTTCTTTCTAATCTATCTATTTATCTTCTATACTATAATAAAAGAGCAGAACCCGGCGTGTCTGTACATAGAAAGAAAAGTTCAAAAAAAGGAACGGGGGGTCTAAAGATGTATGGTAGACCACAAAAAGCGATTTTTAGAAATGTTTTCTGTCTGTTTGTTAGAGTTAATCTCCGAAACTACTGAACCGATTTGAATGCAGTTTTCAAGGGTAGATAGAGCATCATTTGGAGCAACATATAAGCTATGTTTGGTAAAATCGGATGTCGGAAAGAAAAGTTATCGGCAATTTTATATTCCACGCGTACGAAGTCACGGGCAGAAGCTAGTACCTAAAATACCTGTAACTAGTAATAACAACGATAATTGGTAAAAGCCGTAAAAGCGACTCTATCTCATCATTCACTGTCTTGCAGTGCTTGTCCCTGTTTCAAACTTAATCTAAAAAAAAACAATAGGTATGAAGGAAAAGCAAGCAGAGATTACAAAGGCCATTGAACCTTTTTGCTCAGACACTGCGTGGTCACGGTCATTGATTTTGGCAGAGAACAATCTCAATAGGTAACGTAAAATGTGTACGTGGTTTTTTAAGAGACAAAGTGACGGATAAGTAGTCCGATTCTCTTGATACCTACCTACCTTGAGGGAAAATATAAATATTTTTGGATCTTATGGATGGTTATGGATAGTAGTAAACCACCACTGGTCATTTCCAAGCTTCCATCACGTTAACCACTTACCACAGATTACGAGATTATGTAGCCACTAGCCACTTAACTTGTTTGCCAGTTTTCATTCAATTAAATTGATAAGTAAGACTACGTAGAGGCATAAAATAACTCAGTAGTTTACCTACACTTGTGAAACTTACGTTCTTACACAAAACGTGGCAAAATGCCTGGTAGAACTTACTTAGCACATACAGTAAGTATCTTCCGGCCGCAGGATTGAAAATTACGTTTCCTTCCCAACCCTCTACTAGATTGATAAGAAAATTCATTAGAATCGGTTTAGTCGCTTATCCGTGATGTAACTGACAAAATTATAAGAAATATGTATGATTCTCCAATCCCCAAAGGAAGTGTGGGATACATAGTGTCATAAGCCAAAAAAAGTACGGAGGGATACTTTTGCAATAGTATTCCCTTGAAAAAGTAACGAAAATACTTCATCATCGTCACCACTCATCACCAAATAATGAGCAAAATACTGAAAACCAGTTTCACGACATAAGTACATACCGTCTGCTACGCACTCACGGCGAAATCACTGAACCAATTTTGATATATTTTATAAAATAGGACTACAGTCAATATAGAAATATTGAAAGAAATAGTTTGACCCGTAGAAGTATAGCGATAGAAAGTAACCTATGCATATCCTGTTATTCCCAGGGTCTCAAATCATCTCCATATTAAATTTCATCCAAATCGATCCAGTCGGTTCGATGTGAACGAAGGCCAAAAATTTTTTACACGGTGCAATTTTGGTACTTACGAGCATGCGCACATAGGGGTATCCTGCTGCTCGTGCCCGGGGCTCGTATCGTATGCCCTGCCATTGCTTGCGGGCACCCTTCTATCTACAGCTGCCTGCCTTTAACCTAAACGCTGCGCATATTGATTACTTCGAATATAGCGTCCCAACCAGACAGGCCTGTACCTATACATTCTTTTGTACCTTTCTCTTCCCAATTAACCATCATTTTTTTTTATACATGCTCTAGTTATAGATTTATGGTAGCTACCTTTCACCTTTTATTGGAAAGTTTGATTTTGGGTGGTGGATAATCGATTTTGAATTTAAAGATCAATAGATAGAGTTAATGATCTTTACATTTACAAAATGAATGAAACAAAAATTGTTTACCCCCTGGGAAATTGTTGCAGCAAATAATACTGTGGAAGTTTTATAAGGTGATTTTTATTTGATTCAAGCTTGAAGTGACATTTTTCATGATATCGCCTAAAGCTCGAATACATCCAAGCTGAAATAATTGAAAAATGATGACAGGAAATTTCAAGTTTATTTCTGTACCATTACTTAAAACAAAAAATAAATTATCTTCTGAATCTAATCCAAGGTCGCAGCACAGATAAATGATACAATCCTTTACTGGAGGCTACCTTTATTTCTATGAATTTACACTTCAGTTGCAGTCATAACAAAATATTTCAGATATATGTATAACCTTATATAAATTATAAAATAATGTTACAGTATAAGCCTTGTAAAAAATATAGAAAAGGAATGAGTTTGTAGCCCTTCTTTCCTTCTGAACACCTTTCGGTGAATGAAGTATCGCAGTTGGATAAAAAACTGTGCTGTTAACAGCGCTAGCTACTTCTTGCCCTTGGTGGCCTTCTCAGCGGCTTTGGTGACCTTGCCGCCACCGGCTTCCTTGAAGTTGACGGACTTGATGACACCCACAGCGACCGTCTGCCTCATGTCACGCACGGCGAAACGACCGAGAGGGGGGAACTCTTGGAAGGACTCCACGCACAGAGGCTTGGAGGGCACCAGGTTGACGATGGCAGCGTCTCCAGACTTGATGGATTTAGGGTTGTCTTCGGTGGACTTGCCGGTACGACGGTCTACCTTCTCTTTGATCTCTGCGAATTTGCAGGCAATGTGGGCAGTGTGGCAATCGAGCACGGGCGTGTAACCGTTTGAAATCTGTCCAGGGTGGTTGAGCACGATGACCTGTGCGGTGAAGTCAGCAGCGCCCTTGGGGGGGTTGTTCTTGGAGTCGCCGGCGACGTAGCCACGACGCAGCTCCTTCACGGACACGTTCTTTACGTTGAAACCGACGTTATCGCCGGGCACGGCCTCCTGCAGGGCTTCGTGGTGCATCTCCACGGACTTTACTTCAGTGGTGATGTTGGCAGGTGCGAACACAACAATGGTGCCGGGCTTGAGAATACCAGTCTCCACACGGCCTACGGGCACCGTACCAATACCGCCGATTTTGTATACGTCCTGCAGGGGCAGACGCAGGGCCTTGTCTGTGGGGCGGGCAGGGGGCAGGATGGCGTCAAGGGCCTCAATGAGGCACTTGCCTTCAGCCTTACCTTCCTTGCGCTCGACTTGCCATCCCTTGAACCAGGGCATTTTAGTGGAAGGCTCCAACATGTTGTCTCCGTGCCAGCCAGAAATGGGGACGAAGGCGACGGCAGCTGGGTTGTAACCGATCTTCTTGATGTACGAGGAGACCTCTTTCTTGATTTCCTCGAAACGGGACTCGCTGTATGGGGGCTCAGTGGAGTCCATCTTGTTGACGCCCACGATCAGCTGCTTGACACCGAGCGTGAAGGCGAGCAGCGCGTGCTCACGAGTCTGGCCGTTCTTGGAGATACCAGCCTCGAACTCACCAGTACCGGCGGCGACGATCAGCACGGCGCAGTCAGCCTGGGAGGTACCAGTGATCATGTTCTTGATGAAGTCCCTGTGTCCGGGAGCATCGATGATGGTCACGTAGTACTTGGCAGTCTCGAACTTCCACAGCGCGATATCGATAGTGATACCACGTTCGCGCTCAGCCTTCAGTTTGTCCAACACCCAGGCGTACTTGAAGGAGCCCTTGCCCATTTCCTGGGCCTCCTTCTCGAACTTCTCGATGGTACGCTTGTCGATACCGCCGCATTTGTAGATCAAGTGGCCGGTGGTGGTGGACTTGCCGGAGTCGACGTGTCCGATCACGACAATGTTAATGTGGATCTTTTCCTTGCCCATTTTTGGTTAGTCTAAAACAAAACAAAAAGTTACGTTAAAATAGTGCAATCAATTTAGAAGACCACTCGCCAAGATGCACACCGGCAAGGTCGAAAGGTGCCTCATGTACAAGATTTGTGACCGGCAGGCAATATGGCGGCCGCATGGCCGCCTCGCCCTATCTTGACATCTCACAATGGATGTCAGCCATTGCAGTATGTGGAGATTTTATCGAGTCAATTAATTTAATTCCACAGACCGTTTCAAATGGATAGTTACATTGAGATGGTCTTTTAAAATAAGATCGAATGAAAAACAAAAATCTTAACTACCACGTGGTGCAACACGCATGCCGGGTGCGCAAGTGCGACGCGTAAGCAATTTCAACATTAACGAATCCGGGCCGATTTAACAAAAGATTTATACCAAAAACAAGAGAGAATCGATAAAAGGTGAATCGAAGACAAAAGAATTTCTAGTTGACAAAGTGGCAAGTCGACAGGTTGTTACACCAGTGGCAGCCAGCCATAATGTTAATTGTGTGGGGGACGCGAACAGAAATTAATGCCTGATAGATGGGTAACTAACACAATTTTAGATAACTATTCAGGGTATTTCACTATTCACTGCACTTAACTATTTTCTTTTGACACTCACCACGGATATCTACGTGTAATATCCGAGCAAGACTCCAACAGAATGGCCGAGAAATGATTTTTCCTTCAGCTGGAAGGACGAGAGTCACTTCCGGTCCTCGCTAAGTGTAGCCACATTTCTAAAAATAATTACCCTGCCAACATATGGCAACATTGGCAACGTTTAATATTAAAAATAGATTAAATAAATGCTGTGTATATATACCATAAAATACACTTCGCTTCCATCGAATACATTCGAAGAACTCGTAAACTCGGCCACATTAAAAAAAAATAGCTTTTGATTTGAACTGTCATTCCACACAGAAACTTTGTCTTCTCTCAGAGTGGAAAGTTTAAAAAAATCAGCTTAGTTAACGGTTGATCCAATGTTACCAAAATTTTTATTTGAGGGCGTTTCGCACCGCATTCTGTGCCATAGTCCCGCATTTTAAGCCTTACTCCCACTTTTAAATCATAAAACTCGGCCTCCCACCTCGTCTGTTTGTGTTTATTTTTTAACCGAATTGAAAAAAGGGAGGCGGTTCTTAAATTTCTCAAATCATCTTCCTCGATTACTTCGTCAATTGAGAACCGATTTGCATGATTATTTTTGTAACCTCGGTATTGGCTCCATTTTAATTTGTTTTGGCTCTGATGATGGAATTGTTAGCGAGGGCAGGGAACAGCGTGGCAAATGTCGACATGCAACTATATAAATAGACAACTCACCTACCTATAGTATATCAAATATATTTTCTCAGAAATACATTCACCTATTTCCAGCAGTGGACGTCTATTAGCTGAAATGATGATGATGATGGTTCTCAGACATCATGAAGTTCGATGAAAGTACCGGTATTAGGTGAGGGACAGGCATGAAGCCAGTGACCCGATTCAGGTCTGGATACTGTTAGGAGCCTTGCCCGGTCCCTGTCTGATGATGACTCTGTTAAGGATCCTGTATGGATTATAAGATGACAAAGTAGGCTATGTTATTCCAGGCCCTTTCAACGGGAAATTTGTTTTAGCCTTGACGTACTGTTTAATACATTAACAGAAAGAAAGTAAATCAGTTTTTTTTTATAACAAGTCACAATGTTTTTTTTTGGTTTTCATACAACACCATTATTGAACTATCTCATACAAAAAAAAAAACCATTGTTTTGAATTATTAAATAATGATATCAAACTTTCTGAAGAAAAAAAAAATTTTGGTGTCTACGAATTTGACTTGAAAAGTTTCATTTTAATATATTACGACTCTTTTTATTTTCTTAGCCCACGGTATGCTATCAAAAGTCAGAAGCCACAAACAATCACATTAAATAAAAACATAAAAATCACAATGTGTGTTTAATCTTGGGAAAATATTTTCCTTTCGATATAGGAAACATTTTTTTTCATGGTTACACTTGACAAATAATTGACGTCACTACCGGTATTGCAAGTTAAATTACGTTCGGAAGTTAAGGAAAAGAACATACATACTTTCTATTTTGTTTTTTCGTGTCAGCGTCCATTGTTGTCACGTTAATTTTTTACATTTAATGCATTATGATGACAGTTGGTTCAGGTTTCAACAAATTTATTATTTCACCATGGAAGTACTGTTTACTTAACATTTAATTAAGTATTCATACCTTTTGTACTTTCATTGTAAACCGTATAATGTGTTTATTGTTGAAATAAATTAAATGTATACTAATACCTATATGACTATTCTTTAAAAAAAACACATACATTTGGTTATTTCTGAACAAGTTTCATGGAAGAAATGTCATCATCAGGCCCCCCCTCAACACACACCCCGCCCCAGACACAAAAAAAATCTAATGCGAAAACTGAAATAAATGCAATATAAGAAATTTATAAATGGAAGGAAAACGAAGTTAACACAGTGAATTTAATAAAAAATGTTTATTTAGTTTAAAACATCGTGTGTTGCAAAAAACACGCGTTAAAAACATTAACCGACATGTTTAAAAGTCGGGGCGATATTGTTTATAAATGTACAGTGCGACTTTTAGAGGATACAGAGATATTGGAATGTGAATTTCACGTGTGTATCGTTTGCTGTGTGTTGTGATTAACTTAGTAATGTAATGCGTGGTCTAAATTGATTCTATTTTGCAGCCTAGCTACAAGGGCAAGTATCTACTAGAGCATGTGTGCCAACAGCTAAACCTTAGTGAAACTGATTATTTCGGGCTGCGGTATGTGGACGCTGGCGGTCAACGGGTGAGACAATTATTCAGAAATACCTGAATAAATTTATAAAAAAATTGAGGATGGTTTAGTGATTGATTATTTGTTGTTTTCAGCATTGGTTGCACTTGGCCAAGTTAATATTGAAACAAGTTAAAGGTGAGTTTAATATTTATATAGCTAATTTTTGCCTGCAACTTTGATTGAATTTCATATTAAACTTCCATCTCCCTTTTACAACAATACTTTTTTTTAAATATTTATATTGTGCGAATGTCTAATGCATAAGTTAATTTTCAGATGCGTCACCAATTTTGTTTAGTTTCCGGGTGAAGTTCTACCCGCCCAACCCGCTGCTCTTGAAGGAGGATGTTACGAGGTTCCAGATATACCTCCAGCTGAAGCGGGACCTCCTACACGGAAGGCTTTACTGCACGTCCAATGAGGCAGCCATGTTGGGAGCACTTATTATACAAAGTATGGTAGTTTCAATTGAGAATATTGCCATATAAGTTTAGGTGATTCGAAAAATGGTTTATTAGACTTGGCATGTGTATTGAGTTATCTAATCCATAAGATACTTGGATATTATACATCAACATCATCGGTTATTTACGAATACCCCTAAAGTTTGGTAGGACTCGGCAGATCATCATTTGTCAAGATAAAGTTATAACCAAGTTTCATTTATGGACATATTTCGCTGCCAAAATATGCTATTTTTCCTGTACTATTGAATTAAAATTGTTTATGCATTTCGTTTTAGTTGAGCTTGGCGACTATGACCCTAGCATACATGTTGGAAACTATGTAACGGAAATGCGGCTATTACTAAGACAAACGGACGCCATTGAGGGAAGGATACAGGTAACCATTATTTTGGATTGAAATTTTGCTACATAGTACACATTTTTTTGTTTTGATTAACCTTTCCTATTACCGGAGCACAAAAAGCATGTCGAAATTTTGGGATGGATCTGGGACTTGGGACACAGCATAT
This sequence comes from Aethes cnicana, assembly GCA_963971205.1. NCBI lineage: Eukaryota > Metazoa > Arthropoda > Insecta > Lepidoptera > Tortricidae > Aethes > Aethes cnicana. The sequence continues at coordinate 3,064,789 of OZ020274.1, read as the reverse complement.
GAAGTGTTAATCTAGGAGGAACCTTTTGTGTTAATCTTTCATTTTAAAAAAAGATCATTACTAACACATTAGTATCAGCCTCTGTTTTTCATACAAAATAAACCTGCTTGCAGGGTTATTGCAGTGAGAGTGTTAAATTGTCTTGTAATTTCCAGGAGCTTCACCGAGAACCAGTGGAAGGCACGCCAGGGGGCAGTGGGGGGGTTAAAGGCATGTCCACACAGGAGGCCGAACGGACCTTCCTGAAGATAGCCTGCCAACTGGACACCTATGGAGTCGACCCACACCCGGTCAAGGTATAATTCATACAACTATTCATTGCCATGCCAGCATAAACTGTTCCCACTGCTGAATGCAGGCCTCCTCTCGTCATGCTGGTAGGTCTAACCACTAGGCTACCACGGCAAGCATTTATTTTATGAAACAAGCATTTACTGAAGTATTCATTTTCTAAAGGAACATTACCGTTGTTAGAAAAGGTTTTATGGCGTCATATAACCCCTGTGTGGGAGCACCAGAAATCTTAGATGTGTTATGTTCAGCAGTGTAGTCTATTCATTTCGTTATGTTCATGATGTCTTTCGGAAGGTAAGAAGATTTTCATGATGATACAGGGATACCCAGTGTGATACAGGAGTAGTTGGCAAGGTGTTCCCTTTTCCAGGACCACCGGGGGAACCAGCTGTACCTCGGCATCAACCACAGTGGAATCCTGACGTTTCAAGGCAGCCGGAAAACTAACCACTTCAAGTGGAGCGAAGTGCACAAGATCAACTTTGAGGGTCGCATGTTTATCGTGCATCTCAACTACCCTGAGGTAAATAAGCATAAACAATCCATATTAATATTATAAATGCGAAAGTAACTCTGTCTGTCTGTTACCTCTTCACGCTTCAACCGCTGGATCGATTTGGTTCAAATTTGGTATGGAGATAGTTGGAGTCCCGGAAAGGACATAGGCTACTTTTTATCCTGGAAAAGCGCATAGTTCCCGCGGGAGCGCGATAACCGAATTCCACGCGGGCAGAAGATAGTAAATCAATCAATCATTTATTGAGCAAATTGGCCACATAGGGGCAGTTTTACGCGTTAGAAATGAATTTACCAGTGCTTCCTAGACACATTGCTTGAGAAGAAGCGCCGCAACAAAGTCAGCAGAAGGCCTTTAAAAAAAAATTTAATCACATACAAATTCGCATTACATTTGCATTAGGTTAAACATTTAAATACTAGTGGGTCTAGTGGCTCTGTGAGCTGTAAACTTTGCCAGTCTATTGCATAGCTTAATTGCCACAACCCACAGCTCCGTGATTTTGAAAAAACTGAATCAACAATAAATCTGTATGATTTTGGAAGCTAATCATAAAATATCACGAGAATCAATTGAGAAATGGGACATGTAGAGAAAAACATTCGGACATAGGAAAGAAAGAATGATTGCTTCACTCTCTCGACTAATTAATTTAGAGTAGATACTAAAGACAATTCATTTAATGAAGCATTAAACCAAATATTAAGACTCATTCTAATTTTAATGTCAAATACATTTTCAGATCAAAATGTTAGAACTACATATTGATTGGACCTTTTTAGGCTGTTTGACTGTCACATAACATTGCATTGCATGTTGCAAAGCAAAGGCTTCTTGATTGAAACACATTCCAAGCCCATTCTTATTAGATTTAATGTTATTACGGGATACCTATGAAGGATATTATTGCGAAATAAAATTTAAATCATGTTGTGAAATGCTTCGTCTGTTGTGCCAATTGTGATTCATTCGATTAATTATCTTAATGTTGCATGATGTGACTCAAGTCCAACGCCGACAGTGACGTCACTGAGCTATTTTAGAGATTGAACAAATTTCGATCGCAAAAGATTAAAATGGCGGTTATTGAACAATATTCAATAAGATGGCTCTTAAAATATTAAAAAATACAATTATATAAACCTTATTTTTGTTTACAAACCACCTTAATTGTTGTATATATCCATGTATACCTATCGTTGGTGGCTTAGTTGTGGTCCGTCTTTCGATTTCCTTCCCCTGTCTTATGCGACCAATATGTTTTTTTTTTCAGAAAAAGCACACAGTTGGTTTCAAATGTCCGAACGGTCCCGCGTGTCGCCATGTTTGGTGTTGTGCCATAGAGCAAATGCTTTTCTTCACGTAAGTATTTTTTTTAATTCCATAAACAGTAACACCTACATTTCACAGTAATTTAATTTTATTACTGACTAGCTTTTCCCCGCAACTTCGTATGCGCAGAAATATTAAAATGTAAAATCCCGTTTTTTTCTCGTTCCCGTGGGATTTTCGCAAAATCCTCTCTTAGTGCTCCCCGACGTTCCCCAAGGAACCTGCATGCCAAATTTCAGGTCTCTACGAGCAGTACTTTAGGCTCTGCGTTGATCGATCAGTCAGTCAGTCAGTCAGTCAGTTTCTTGTTTTATATTTAAAAATAATCTTGCATTGAGTGAAGGTTTGAGTCCAACGGGAAGTAATCACAGACGCTAGGCATCGAAAAACGCATATTATTATATAGTACTATTAAATATTCTGTGTTCACTTATGTCTTACAACATCTAGATTTGTTCGGCACATTCTAGGTTGGCATCGTCGTCCGACGCCTGCGTGTATTCCGGCGGCGGACTCTTCTCGTGGGGGACAAAATTCAAGTACTTCGGGCGCACCGAGCGGGAGATATTAGAACGGGACGGACTGCTGGCGCCGCGGGACGGCCACGTGAGTCCCGACTCTATTACCATAGCGACAGGACACCAAGTCCAAGCACTTCGTCCGCACCGAGCGGGAGATATTAGAACGGGACGGACTGCTGGCGCCGCGGGACGGCCACGTGAGTCCCGACTCTATTACCATAGCGACAGGACACCAAGTCCAAGCACTTCGTCCGCACCGAGCGGGAGATATTAGAACGGGACGGACTGCTGGCGCCGCGGGACGGCCACGTGAGTCCCGACTCTATTACCATAGCGACAGGACACCAAGTCCAAGCACTTCGTCCGCACCGAGCGGGAGATATTAGAACGGGACGGACTGCTGGCGCCGCGGGACGGCCACGTGAGTCCCGACTCTATTACCATAGCGACAGGACACCAAGTCCAAGCACTTCGTCCGCACCGAGCGGGAGATATTAGAACGGGACGGACTGCTGGCGCCGCGGGACGGCCACGTGAGTCCCGACTCTATTACCATAGCGACAGGACACCAAGTCCAAGCACTTCGGCCGCACCGAGCGGGAGATATTAGAACGGGACGGACTGCTGGCGCCGCGGGACGGCCACGTGAGTCCCGACTCTATTACCATAGCGACAGGACACCAAGTCCAAGCACTTCGGCCGCACCGAGCGGGAGATATTGGAACGGGTCGGACTGCTGGCGCCGCGGGACGGCCACGTGAGTCCCGACTCTATTACCATAGCGACAGGACACCAAGTCCAAGCACTTCGGCCGCACCGAGCGGGAGATATTAGAACGGGACGGACTGCTGGCGCCGCGGGACGGCCACGTGAGTCCCGACTCTATTACCATAGCGACAGGACACCAAGTCCAAGCACTTCGGCCGCACCGAGCGGGAGATATTAGAACGGGACGGACTGCTGGCGCCGCGGGACGGCCACGTGAGTCCCGACTCTATTACCATAGCGACAGGACACCAAGTCCAAGCACTTCAGCCGCACCGAGCGGGAGATATTAGAACGGGACGGCCTGCTGGCGCCGCGGGACGGCCACGTGAGTCTCGACTCTATTACCATAGCGACAGGACACCAAGTCCAAGCACTTCGGCCGCAGCGAGCTGGAAGTATCGGAGCGGGAGGCTTCAGCGTAAAAGGAAGGGAAGCTGTTAATATGTACAATTTCATTGACAAATTTAATACTATGTTTAAAGAAAGTTTTAAAAAACGGAATAAAATTGTAAATCTCAAGAATGAGGACAAAATAAAATGGATGACCAAAGGTATAAGAATAGCTAGTTTAATGAAAAGGTTCCTAACTGCTCATAAGACAAACAATGACGAGTCTATAAGCAGTTACCGGAATAGATATATAAACGTTTATAGACGCGTAATTAGAAATGCAAAAAAAATGGCAGTACAAGCACAGATTGAGAAGGCAAAAAAATCATCCAAGGAAATATGGAAAGTGGTCAATAAACACCGCAATAAAATGAACACAAAAACCAGGGAAAACATATGGTTGAAGGTAAAGAGTAAGACGGGAAATTTTGCAACAGTGAACAATGCATCAGAAATATGTGAAGTCTTCTTAGAAAAGTTCAGAAGTGGAAAAGAAATTGACTTCAATTGTTCGAAAGCGATGTCACTGTTGAACACATGCAGTGAAAAATTAAATAACGAGCTACCGCATGAACGCGTACATCCTTTGGAGGTCATGCTCCTTGTAAAAAATATGAAGCCAATGGTTTCATGTGGATATGACGAGATACCCCTGACCGTGATAAGGAACAACATTGATATACTTGCTCAGCCACTTGCAAGTTTCTATGATGAGTGTCTGGATAATGGGTTGTTTCCAGATCAACTTAAAGTGGCGAAGGTCATTCCAATACACAAAAAGGGTCCAAAGTCTGAGCCAGACAATTATAGACCTATATCGTTACTGCCTACGTTGGGAAAAATATTCGAAAGGTTAATTAAAGACAGGCTAATCAGGCATTTCTATTTAAACGACATACTTAGTAAAAGGCAGTATGGGTACCAGAAAAGTATAGGAACTCGAGAGGCAATAAAAACACTAGTTGGGGACGTCATTATGAATCTTAACAAAAAAAAAAGGTAGCAGGTATTTTCCTTGATTTAAGTTCTGCGTTCGACATGGTTAATCATGAAATCTTACTAGCTAAACTTGATCACTACGGAGTTCGCGGAAAAATGTTGAAATTAATCCATTCCTATTTAAATAACCGAAAACTTCTAGTGGAAATCAAATGGATGCAGGATAATAAGGAAAATAATCATTATTCGAACTTATCTGAAGTCAGTAAGGGAGTGCCACAAGGGTCTATTCTGGGTCCCATACTGTTCATAATTTTCACAGATGACTTAATAAACTTTATGCATAATTCAATACCGGAAATAAATGTAGTAGTTTTTGCTGATGACACAAATGCTGTCGTCCAGGCCGATAACATTACACAGTTAAATAGCAGGGTAAACATCGCTCTTGATTTGTTCCACACGTGGTTCACAGTGAACATGCTAAAACTGAACTGCAAAAAGACAAATATTTTACTGTTCAAGACTACGTCAAGTAAAAAGGAAACATTAAATGCATCTCTTGGTGGAATCCCTGTCCAACAGTCAGAAGCGCTCAAGTTCTAGGTATACACATTGACACGTATCTAAACTGGAAGACCGAGATAACAGCGTTGGTTCGATCAATAAGCTCAGCATGTTATGCTATAAAAAGTCTGCGCGAGGAGGCTACGTTGCGTCAACTAAAAGCAGTATACTACGCCCTCGTTGAGTCAAGATTACGTTACAGCATAATTTTCTGGGGTAATAGCTACAAGTACAATATTCGACAAGCTTTCATGATACAAAAAAGAGCTATTAGAACCATCGTCAGAATACCTCAGCATGAGTCTTGTAGAGAGCATTTCATTCGGCTGGAAATTCTCACCGCTCCTTGCCTATACATTCTGGTTCTGCTGTCAGATTTAATAAAAAATATCACTGACGTAGAGACACCAGAGGAGAGTGCCAAAAGACTTACCACTAGACGCAAGGATCTGTCGCCGACGTTCGTGCTCAGACTGCAGGTAGTCAAGCACTCGGCAGCATCACGAGCGATATGGCTGTTCAATAAACTTCCTCTCGAGTTAAAATCCATTTTGAATTACAATAGCTTTAAAAAGAAATTGAAAACTTTCCTGTTGAAAAAATGTTATTACTCAGTAAGTGAATTTGAAACTGATGAAAATCGGATCTGACTTTTATTATTATTATTTTATATTATACTATTTCTATTATTATTATTTTGTATTCTTTGGCTCAGTGTTTTTGACATATAATTAACTACTTATATAATTTTGAATTTGTATTCATTTTAGTGTAATATTGATTTTTATTTTTATTTTCAATTATTCCCCTTGTTAATGTATGATTATTATTATTCTTCTTTTTATAAATTTATTATGATTATTATGACATTAGTGTGACAATTATTTATTTTACTTTATTTTGACATTTTTTGTAGATTTTTAGAGTTAAGGTGTACCTAAATTTCAAACACAAATGTATTTTGTAATTGAATAAAGAACTTGAACTTGAACTTGAACTTGAATTTTGCTAACATTTTTTTGACAACGAAAATGGTAAAAGTTGACACCAAAATTAGATTCACTGTTATTTTGGTCACCAGCGGGCGTCACTGGCATTGGAGACTGCGTTCAAGGTGGTGATTGGAGGATGTGATAGCTTCTTCTTCTTATCGAGTCGATGGCTATGTTGTGCTAAATTGTGCTGGCCCAAAAGCCAGCAACGTCTATTGCCCTTTGATTAGCTTTAACCAGGTCTTCCTGTGAGCAGGAGGATGGGCAAGCTGGGCAGTTGGTAAGGTGCGCCAGAGTTTGTGGAGCGACACCACACACGCAGCGGTTGGAGGATGCCCCGATGATACCCCACTTACACAGACTGTCCTTACTGCGACCAACTCCAGTACGCAGTCTATTGAGGGACTTCCATGTTGCCCAAGCCAGGTCGTGACCGGGTGGTAGGCTGTGGGCTGGTTGCACAAAGTTTTCAGGAGGGGGCGCTGTTTCTTTCCACAGATTGAGGGTCGCATTTGTTCGGGATAATGTAGTTGGATCGGCGGAGTGTAGGAAGCTGGATCGGCTCTTAAGGCGTGATGGGGCTGGCTGGCTAGAGTGGAGAGGGTGGCGAGGGTCCGTCTCTTGTCTCCATTTTTCTACCGAGCAAGAGACTCTTCTGCGCACGTCTGGGGGTGCAACTCCAGCCAGTGGGTAGAGCATTTTAAGAGGGGTTGGCTTCAAGCAACCAGTGATCAGACGGCATGTCTCATTGAGCGCGACATCTACTTCCTTAGCATGTGCGGAGCGGGACCAAACCGTGGATGCGTACTCTCCAGCAGAAAAGCAGAGCGCTAGACCAGTCGTTCGGAGAACATGCGGAGAGGCTCCCCATTTAGATGTTGTAAGGCGGCGCAATATGTTATTTCGTGAGCTAACTTTCTGCTTCACGTCAGCGCAGTTCTTTTTAAATGTTAGAGCTCTGTCCAGTGTAATGCCAAGATATTTGGGGTGACTACTATGCTCTATAGGGGTTCCCCGCCATGAAATTGTGAGCGGTCTGTTAGCTTCCCTGTTGCGAAGGTGATATACGCAGGACTGTGATTTTGATGGATTGGGTCTTAGGCCATTTTCGTCATAGTAGTGTCCGAGAGTCTCTAGGGCCGCTTCCAGGTTAATTTCCGCCTGTTCAAAGGTTTTTGTTTGGGTGGCAAGTGCGAGGTCATCGGCATATAAGAAGCTGATAGTGTTTCGGTCTCGAGGTTGGTCGTTGGTATATATATTAAACAGTAAGGGCGCCAGAACACTCCCTTGTGGTAGACCATTTTTTTGACGTCTCCATCTGCTCTTTTCAGTGTTCAAGGTGACTTGAAAACTGCGGTTCCGGAGCATCTCACCCAGAATTGCAACGAAGTTGGCATCCGATGTAACTGCTGAAACCTTAGAGAGAAGTCTACCAATATTAACGGTATCATATGCAGCTGATAAGTCTACATAAACTACGCCTGTTACTTGACCGAGCTCGAAACCATCTTCAATATGCTGCACCAGTTTCAGGGTTTGGCTGCAGCATGATTTCCCCTGCCGGAAACCAGCTTGTTCGGGAATCAGCTTTTTCTCAGCTACTGGTGTGAGACGGTTCAGTAGCATTCTTTCAAAAAGTTTGTAGGTATGACAGAGGAGCGCAATTGGTCTAAAGTTTTTAGGTTCTGATGGCGATTTACCCGGCTTTAATAGAGCTATTATCTTGGTTTTGCGCCAGAGCTTTGGGATACTTCTGCACTCGATGCATTTGTTAAAGAGTTCAAGCAGCCAGGATACCGCTAGTGGGCCCAGGTTTTTGAGTTGTTCAGTTGTTATGTCATCGATACCAGCCGCTTTGCCATTCTTTAATGAAGCTATCGCGTTGGCTATGTCACTGGTAAAGAATTTCCTGCTTATTTCATCCGAGGGCTCTTGTGTTAGTGGCACCGTTTTGATTTTTGCCAGGCGGGTGGGTGGCTTGCCGTTTAGTAGAAGTTGGTGGGCTACATTATTTGCCGTCACGTTCCCTGTAGCAAGTGGAGGAGGGGGTTCGCTGGTTAGTTTGCGCATAGTTGTCCATGCTTTCTTGCTGTTGTGGGTCATGTCGATGTTGGTGACTGTTTCGATCCACTTGTTCTTGCGGCTTTCTCCAAGATGCCGCATAAGCTCCTCTCCGAGGTATGCAGTTTCCTCTGAGAGTGGGTTGCTATTGTACTCATACTCGTATTTAGTCAGAATCTCTGCAGTCTCATTATTTAGCCCGGGTATATATTGGGTACGGCAGCCTCTGGGTATAAATCGTCGGGAAACTGTCCGAATTGCGTCCACAAACTGTTCGTAGTTCTGCGGTACGGGTGGAATTTTTCCAAGTTCAGAATCTATTCCGGCTCGGAACTGGTTCCAGTTGGCCTTCGTGAAGTTAAATCTGCGCCGGAATGGGACATTCACAGGGCGAACTACGGCCTGGACGCTGCAAACAATTGGCCGGTGTTGTGTTCTTGGGATTGGGCTACTTACTGATTTCATACATTGTGACCCTATTGATTCACTGGAAAATATCAAGTCCGGGTTATAACCACGCTTCCATCGGCCACTGTTAAATGAGGCGGGCAACTTAGCATTGTGTATTAGGGTCAAGTTATGGGCTTCAGCCCAGTTCTCGACACCATGTCCACAATCGTCAGTATCGCGATATCCCCAATTGACACTATGGCTGTTGAAATCGCCAATCACTATCTTCTTTAGCTGATTATGAAAATTTTGGGGTGCGACAAAATGGAAGGGGTTTGTCGGCGGTTTGTAGATGGAAGTGACTGAGATGTTATTTAATTCCAATGTAATTACTTCCATCGCTCCCGTTTGGCATGAGACTGATAGGACTGGGGTGTCTGGGCGAACAAAAACTGCGCTGCCATGTTTGGGGTGTGGAATTTCGCCGACAAGGGTGAGTCCGGGGATGTATGGCCGGACATGGCCAACGTCGCGATGCGTTTCTTGGACGCATAAGATGTTGCATCGGGTCCTGCGGCAGAGCTCCGATAAGAGAGTTGCCTTGTCGTTCGAAAAGCCCTCTATGTTTATAGAGACTACTGTCAGGGCTGTCTCCGTGAGGGGCCTCTTCTGGTTCGCATTGTTCGTATTCGTATCGCAATCGTTAGCCATCGTAGTGAAAGGATTCGCCAATCTGCATAGGTTTCGCTGATTGCCCAGGGTGCGCCGGGCGTTATTGTGTGAGTTTGAGCTCATACGCCACACGGGGAGGCTCCTTTCTTGCACCCCAATGTGATAGCTGTAACCCTCTCGTGATAATAGGAGGCCTGTGCCCAGCAGTGGGCCGTTAATAGGCTGTTGTGGTTATTATGGACGAGGATAGCGTCATAACGAGTGTTTACGGAGTACAATATGTATTTTCCATTTGTTTACAGGACGACCATGGAGGCGGGGGTAAAAGGAAAGCCTCCAGCGTGCCCGCTACTCCCTCCACACCCATGACGGGAGACTTCGGTGAGTCATCCAAATAAAATAAAAATAAAATCTTAGAATCTAGAAAACAGCGAATGTATAGTGTTAAGAAGTATATGATAGGAGACCTGTGTCCTGCCCAGTAGTGTAACGTAAATAGGCTGTTCCGGTGTGATGGAGGGTGGATTGTACGCTGGTCACTTTGTTTGTGATACCGACTCGCATTTGTTCACTACTACACTACTACTACAGCCTATTTGCGTCCCACTGCTGGGCACAGGCCTCCTCTCGTCTTGAGAGGGCTTGGGCTATAGTCCCCACGCGGGCCCAGTGCGGATTGGGAACTTCACACACATCTTTGAATTACTTCGCAGATGCGTGCAGGTTTCCTCACGATGATTTCCTTCACCGAAAAGCTCAGTGGTGAATTCAATGAATTTCGCACATAAGTAAACTTAGAGGTGCGAGCCGGAATCGAACCCCTGACCCTCTGCATGAGAGGCGGTAGGTCGAATCACTAGACCACCACGGCTTCACAATTTGTTCAGTGCTTTAATTTTTTTTTATCAATATTGCAGGGTACAGCAGTTTGCCTCGGTCCACGCACAGCGCGCCCCTAGAGGAGAGCGGCGGGCTCGGGGCCCCCGACATGTGCAACGGGGCCTGTCTGCTGGCGGGGCCCGCCGTCGACATCGCGCTCGCGCCGCCGGACCACCCCGACAAGACAGGTATACTGCCTTTTTATGTCGATGGTATAGGCAAACGCGCACAGTCCACCTGATGGTAAGTAGCCACCATGGACACTGAAATCCTTTGATCCCCCATTAAGAAACCATAAGATCTCGAATGCGTTGCCTACCCTGAGGCCTAAGATGGAATGCCTCTGTGCCAGAAATTTCACCGGCTGCCTTAACCGCCTACCGGAACATAACAGTGCGAGCACTATTTGGCGGCAGGTTAGCGGGGAAAAGCGGTGATACCTCCCCAGATAGACCTAGCACCAGGTCCTACCACTAGCAGAGTACTACAAGCCAGCTCTGCTAGTGCCATGTGTCACTCAGAGTGGCGAGCTCAGGCCCCCCGAGATGTGCAAGGGCCTGCCTATGGAGGGTTGAAGTAAAGGAGCGCAATCTTTATAGTTCCAAAAGTGGACACCGAATCGGGTAGATTGGGGGCGCTGCGGTCGCCACTCCAGTCAAGCCACCTAGGCGGATAGTCTGCAGTAGCGCCTTCAGATGGCGCTGCTGAGGCGAAACCGCAGCGAAAATGGTTGTGAGGCGAGTTTTTTTTGTTTTGTTGCTTATCAAATCCGCTGGACACATTTTCAACTGTTTCGCCATATAAGATTGCGCTATGCAAAAGTCCACCCTCCATATAGGCCTGCCTGCTGACTCGGGTTGCATCAAACCATCCGTGAACTAACATAAGATAAGGATAAATTTTACACAAGAAAATACCGTTTCTCTATAAGTCGGCGGCAATAGTTAACCCATCAGTTTGCTGCCAGCAGCTTGTCGCCAGCGCCACTCTGTGGACACAGTTTTGATTGTTTCTACGCAAGATGCACGCATTCGTCTTGCAATCGTCAATAGGGATATTATACAGTATTCAAGGAAAAATCCGGAAGTATAATACTGATTTATGATAGATACTACCCAAAACATCCACTTTTAATCATAAAAATGCATAAATAATTTTATAATTACATTTATAATAAGTTTGTTTTTTAATCTGTCCAGCAGTGGCCGATTTATGATAGATTATATAAAAATTATACCCAACATATCGACTTTTAATCATAAAAATGCATAAATATTTCTTTAATTACATTTTATTAAAATGTTGTTTTTTAATCTGTCCCAAAACGGTAGGCGCCATATTGTTAGCTGCTGTGACGTCACTTCTACTGTAAACAAAGCGTCACAAGTAACCGTTTTAAAGTTCTGACTTCACTTGTTTGGTTACTATGTACTTATATTTACTATCCTAGTGACGTCACAGACCAAGCAAACATTGCGGCTAGCTCTTTAGGGCGAAAACTGAAAATGAAAATTTAAATAGTATTTTTCGCAATCGTGACATAATAGAGAGCTTTTCAGTCGAGTACCGTGTTTAGGCCACGAAGCTTGCTGAGTGGCCTAAGTAAGGTACGAGATTGAAAAGCTTGATTATGGCACTATTGTGAACAATACTTTTTGTACGAGTCCATTAAAATTAATAATTTAACTCATTAGTACGAGTATATAAGAAAAATAAATGTCGTTTGAATTTTGCTCTTCGTGGTAGGGCCTGTAATCTAGTTGGTCACGACGTGCATCTAGATGGCCATGCCGAAACGTGAAAAAGTATTTCGATCGTCTAGAGCGAATCGAAATAACTTATTTCGGTTGTTTCGGAAGTATGACTATTTAACGATGAAAAGAGTGACATTGCAGTATTCTCTATGAAATCTTAATACACATATTTCAATTGACGAGTACAAAAAGTACTTTTTAAGGTATTTATCCCATTTAGAAAATCGAAATAAAAAATCTTGTGATTCAATCCGACTTAAGGATCATTTTAAACATGAAAAAAAAAATGGTGTAATACCCTATTTGACGAAAGCGTGCGTATGACGTTCGGTCTACGTGGACAATAGGCCTAACTTTTCACTCTTGTCAACAGCGCAATGCCCGTCCGAGTACGTGGTCCGCGATTCATGTTCGCCGTCATCCTCCGAGTCGGGCGGCACCGCCCAAACAACGGCCGAGGAGTGGCGTCCGCCCCCACCTGCCCTCCAACCTCCCCCTCGCCCCTTCTCCCTTCTCCGCGCATTCGTCCCCTCCTTCCTCTTCGTATGGCTGTCCCTCGCCCTGGCCGCTTTAATCCTCTTCGAGACAGACTGGCCTCCCCTCCGCCCTCTCAAAGGCAAACCAGAGGTAGTGTCACTCCGACACCACTATTACACCCCCCTCAAAGAGTACCTGAAGAGGAAAGTCGTCGAGCTCTTCTGATTTTCATATATGGTTTTGTACGGAGGTAAGTGTCGATTTTGCCCAGTAGATGAATTATATAAACTTGGTTTGTTATATTAGATTGGGATGGTGCAGTGAGAGATCAAAGTATACATTCAGTTTTTAATACTTATGTGATGTAAAAAAGTGACAATTACAAAATTAACGCGAACAACGTACGAATGATCTGATATTGCAATCGTAATGATAGACGATATAAAAAAGTACAATGTGTGAAAAATAATGTGCATTTTACTCTACAATATTTAAAATCGAATCTCGATCCTTCAGATACCTACCTGTATCTATTCCTACTTTTAATACTGGGCAAAATTGAAAAAAAAAAACTATAGAATATTCCAGACATGTAACTATGATCAGTGAAATTTGTAGAACTTCACAAAAAAATACTTGGTGACCAAATGCACAGATTATGCACCGAACATTTAAAAGTTGACTATTTATATTTAGATACAGTTAAAGCTTTTGCATACTCTTGAACAGTTAAAATTATTCCATGACAACCGCGCTTTCTGACTTATTAATTATTATAAACTTTAAGATTAATAGTATTGGTCAGAATCAAGCCAAAATAAATAAAAGTTATGACATTGTTATAGCCTTTCATGTTCAGTGCGCGACGTTTTTACTAGTTATTAAACCTTATAATATTTTCCAATTTATAATTACGAGTATGCCAGACAGTGAAACTATACTGGGCGGCAAAAAAATTGGCCCAGTCTACGTACAAAGTATGGAAACCGAGCATCGATGTATACATATGTTGTTCATGAAAGTGAATGCTAAATAATTTACTTGTATCTATGTACATTGCTTTAAAAACTAACCAATGCTGTATTCTCGCTCGTGTCTTCTTTAACCTTGATGACTAGGCGGCCGCCATAATCGTGATGTAGCTATAATATAAAACAATAAATTATGATCACAAATTATTAAACCTTTGAGTGCCACTTTCGTAATACGATTTCAAAGTCTACATTGTGAAAGAGCCTTTTATTTAGACACCTAGTTCACATTAGAACTATCATCGCTATTAACCTTGGCGTTCAAACTATTTAATATTAACACAGCACAAGTTTTAAAAATTAGATTGTTTAATGGCGGAGGTAAAAGAAAATAGCAGTTTTCTTCCTAGTCGCGCACTGCACAGTTGCACTATAGTTCGAGTACAAAAAGGTGTGTACACTTTTGAGCCTTATTCCTTCGTAGCAAGGCTCAACTGTCTTCGAATCTATCAAGTACCTACATCTTTTTGTACTCAACCGCAATATAAAGTGGCTAAAGGCAACTTATTGTCTCAAATTAGTTGGTGAGCGGGACGATTCCACTGTGTCAAATTTTTCAGACACATTTTAATAGGTTTCCTAGTACTTCATATTGATAATTAAGAATTTTAATTTCAGAACTTATTATAGAACTCACAAAATAGGTTAGTTCACCTCACCGCTATACGCTTTTTACAGTACAACTAATTATACTTAATCTTAGCACAACTATTTAACATAAGCACAACCTTTTGTGATAGCTCACGTCTTGAAATCGTCTAATTTTGTGATATAATTAATTATGCTTATTTTCGCGAATATGTTAAGGATGTAGACATTTTACTAACGAACTTAAATAGTTTTATTTTACTGACCTGGAATCTCCTTAATTCAAAGGTAAAAAAATTATACTTAATTCGTGTTGTAAAGTGTTGAATATTTTCAAGTTTAAGTTTACTTTTTCTCACATTGACATGTTTAAATTGTATGTTGTGTACTGAAAAGGAATGATGTATGTGAATTATGTACTCTATCGAATAAGGACTATTACAGAGGTTTGCTTGAAGTCTCAGGATTTCATCTGAAAATGTACATTATGTAACCCAGTGAATCTCACTTTTTAATCTTATTTTACATTCCACTTGGTAATGTCTTCCAATTTATGTTGTTACTTATCACATACGTATTATTTATTTTTAAACTTGTATACTCAGAGCATTTATTTTGTATTTAAATTATAATTTGAATCATTATTTCGGAAACTATGATGTCAATGTAAATGTGCCATGGAATTCACACTAGTCATATATAGAATATAAAAGAGTAGGTTTAGGACAGGTTTTAACAATGTTCCTGATTATTATTATTTTCGCACAGTTTATTTACAAGCGGTTAAGCTTAATCAGTAAAGACGTAATCGAGCACAATTAATGACATTAAATGATTTTAAATGCGAATTACAATCGAGGAATTATGAAACTTAGTTACTTAAGTAATATATACTTATTATAAAATTTATATTATTTTATAAGTTGTTAGTTGTTGTTTGTTTCCACATTTGCAGATATAAGTCGGACTCTTCGAATGAGGTGTTGCCTTATTGGTTGTTGAAAATAAGTTATTTTTTAGTGATCCTAAGTAGTTGTTGCCGAAGGTTGCCAGTTCAAATCTCTGTATAAGCATGCAATATTAAAATGGCAACACTTGCAACTATGCAAATACTAGGTAGGTAAGCCAAATAAAGCGAGATTTAACATTTAAAAAATTCGGTGTCGCGCATTTAAAAAATTCTTGATCAATCGCTTATCTTATACTCAAACGAGCTAGCATCATCAATATATAGAGTCAAGCGAAAATTTGTGATGATATTTCACCTACAGTATCAGATCAGCTATCGATTCCAAGCATGTTTTTATCGAGTTTTTAAAAACGATCTTAGAAACGGCTTTAACGATTTGGACGAAATTTGCAGTAGAGTAGTCTCATATCTGGGAAAACTAATTTTCACCCGAGCAAAGCTCTGTTGCCGAGACTCTGCATTTAATAATTACTTTTTGTATATAATCTGACCAGTAAGGTGACATCTCGACGGGGTCGCATTTATTTACATTTTATTGAAGTTCTTTGTTAATGTTAATAACGCCTTATTAGAGTGAGTGTGAATTAGAATAAATGATAAGACGCTTTTCTGCCTAGTCACTCTGTATTATTTCCCTTACTTTCTTACATAGTAATTTGAGGTAATATCTATGCATGTTATGCTGACACTAAACTACTAGTTCACGTAAGAATATAAAGTGACAATCGCTTTTATGTCACTGACGCAGTATAAGCTACATAGCGAGTGAACTACTAGATAGTACAGTCTACAACGTAGCATCTCCATGATCAATTATGTAATGTAGTCTATACTTATAATTGTCTTGCCTACGCTACCACTTAATTTTAATTATGTTTGCCATTGCATAACATACATAGATACTATCTCACCAAACTGCGATGTAAAAATTCGGGCAAATGACGAGGTTCGATAATATTGTGCAAGCTGTTCAAAATCGATTCAACTCGTCTGGTCCTATATGCCAGTAGCCGTATTACTGTTAAGTTTCCCACGTAGGTTGTTTTCTCTATGGACCAACATGATAACATGTTATGTTGTATGTACTTATACAAAACTTATTTTTATATTGTTATTGCTTTAGTGGCCGGCGACGGTCAGTTAGCGTCAAATTGTAAATTCAGTCTGAAACTTGTAGTTCGACTAAGACTAGGTTCCGGTAAGGTTTTGGAAATCTTAGGGGTTTTGAATAAAATATCCTGCCGAAATGTGTTTATTCTTTTATTATTAAAAATACCTCAAAATAAGCAACAAACAAATAACAATGTAAAATTACTTTGTGGTCTGCGTGCTGACCACATGGTATATCGTTGGAGGAATTGCCTTAAAGGTCTATAAAGTGCCTAAATGTGTAACTATCTCAGAAGCCTTTTTCCTCAAGATTATTGGCCCTTAGTTGAAAACATACTTTTTTATAGTCAAAAATAATAGCATCAAGGAATCTAAAATATTTCTATTGGAATTTGTCTTTTTCTTGATCGTGTCATATTCGGAATCAGGACGGGTGTTTTTAAGATTTTGTAAATACATCGTTTCGTCGTGGAATGTCACTAGTTGAGGATTCGTTTATGTTGAAATTAGATCCATACTAAAATTGATGTGGAAAACAGTCAAAATCCTACATAGACAGAATAATACTACCTACCTGATACTTTCTGTTTTGCACAACGGTTTAACTGGTAGAGAATGCCTTATGGCATTAAGTTCGCCTTTTGTATTCGTTTTTTACTAATGTGCAATAAAGTTTAAATAAATAAATAATATAAATATTCAAGAAAATAGGTAACTAAATTTACCTACAATTCAAAATTCAGCCCGAAATAAAAGTGAATGATCAAAAGATTCGCAATAAGACAATTCCTCCTTCCCTAACTCTCAACATATCGTAGTGTAATAGGAAACCTTTCTATATCATCATCATCACTAATATAACATACTTAATACACTCTACCTGTCCTATCCAGCCTTTTCATTGGTAATGCCAATTTCACTTCCCGTCTGTATACATCTCAGTTAATTATGGCACTTGCAAGTTAAAAAGAATGTCTCTACAAAACTATATATCTTTTGCCAGTCGAGATTATACAGTCACGCTTCCTTATATCAAACGCATTCCATACTCGAGTTGTCTTTTTAATACATACAAGGCAGGGCTTTTAAACTAGTCTCGGCTATTTCGCCGAATGCGACTAAATACTATGTTTCATGGAATATAAAAATAATTCTTTATTAGTATCAGCGTTCTTTGATCTATTCTCAAGGTAAGTTATTAATACATAATTTAAAAAAATTATAACCGTTTTCATTAG
Organism: Aethes cnicana; assembly: GCA_963971205.1. Taxonomy (NCBI): domain Eukaryota; kingdom Metazoa; phylum Arthropoda; class Insecta; order Lepidoptera; family Tortricidae; genus Aethes; species Aethes cnicana. The sequence continues at coordinate 3,047,299 of OZ020274.1, read as the reverse complement.
AATACTTTAGAAGTCACTATTTTTTTCTCTTTTTACTCCTTTACGTGTGATACATATTGAAGTAGAATAAAGTTACAAATTAAAGTAATTTAAGAATTTAAACTTAAAAAATTAAGTGCATCCCATTTAGTTCATCATGTATTTCACGACGACACTCGAAGGGTATATTATAAGGATGAAACAAGATGATCATCCAGGAATTCCAAAATAACACTTAATGCTTTGAATTAAGGCATCCATCATCTTTCAAAGAACAGGGAGTAGTTCGATAAAGATATATGGACCGAAACGAAATAGAGAAACATCCGCGAACGATGTCGAATAATTCATGCCGATATGTCCAATACGGAGCGTATAATAAAAATAAATTCAAAATTCGAC